>JAKMWZ010000005.1:0-564798 GCA_025328985.1 Colletotrichum sp. SAR11_239
AGGCCACAAGCAGGCAGCATATCTGTTGATACCATGAAGTATATTAGCCAGAACATTCTCTTTCTCGAAGACTAAAAAACTGAGTAACAAATCAAAGTGGTTCCAGAAAAAAAAAAAAGAGACTTTACTGTAACCTAGGAGCGATCTTCACAAGCGCCTCGCACTAATTGTGTGTTTAAAGTTGCGAAATAACTTCCAGAGACAGAGCGTCACCTATAATATAAGAGCCTGTATGCAAAATGTTATTGTGAGACTGAGTGCTATCATTTTTCCGAGGCTATTTATGAGCGAATATGGAACCAGTGACATGAAGGCAATGGACAGAAAAGCTATGCACACAACAGTCACCCTTAGTGGTGTAAGGTTCAAAACTTTGGTATGGCAAAGGGGATCTTTTGAAATAGAGATAGGATTCGCTCTGGGTCGGGCAAGGCCCGGATAAGTGATTACTGGCATTGACTGTGTTCTTGGGCTCAAAGCTGGCTACACTCCGTGGTGCGGTCCACTGGTTGATATTCTCGGCTGTCCGATCAAAGATGGCAGATCCAGATGCAGGGCGTGAAATGCGCCCGAGAGGCTGACCCCGCTGGAAATCAATCTGCGGACCTTGGCGACCGGGGCGATACCAGCAACGAGTTGAAGGCGAGGTTGATTGTTTCCCCTGTAGACTCAAACTTGAGCATGTTCTATGGATTCGGTGTCATAGATTTCTGTAAAACAGGTCGTGTCTTTTAAGCTTGTTGTTTATCTTCAAGTAGAAACAAACTGCTTTCCCAAAACATTGGCGAGTTCGCTGGCTTGATTGACCAAGACATTGCGAAATGCTTAAGGTCAGTGTAAACCTCCTTCGCGTAGTCCGACTTTGGAATCATCCAAGCGAGAGAGTTTATTGTCGATCTCAGTGCCCGGATTGTCTTATGATACGAGGAAACTTCCGGGTGATCTAGCAAGACCAGGTGAACCAATGCAGCGGTGAAGGCTGCATGTATGACCATGAAGTCAGCGATACTATTTGAGTATCGTTCGCGGTATATTTTGAGAAGTGCAGTTATTGTTGAGGCAGACTCCAAGCAGTGGTTGTTGGCAAGCTCACGCTCAGCACTAGTCTGCTTTAAAGATGGACGATGTAGAAGGATCATGCCGGAGTGGTAGCATAAGCTTTCTTAGATGTCAGTTATTAACCGCGTTGTTTTGTTCACAATCGGACTGACTGGAGTGAAATCAAACTCGGTGGGCAGTCTGGAAGATTTGTGGCTCGAAGAGAGGCTGGTAAAGCTGTGAGCCATGAAACATATCGAAGATTACCCGCTGATATTGCTTCCTCCGTCGAAGCAGGGCACGCGAAAGAATATCTGATGGTAGATAAGAAACAGAGAATAATGACACTGGGTCTCTCATGCACTTACATATCGCCGAGACATACATCTTGCATATCAGCCAAGCTAAGATGATACGCATATAGATCATGCGCAGTGACACCGACATCGTTGCTTTCCTTGAGGGTTCTCTCAACATTATGGACGGGAGACTGGACGGAAACATCGCAAGCAGCCATCAACACAGCACGCCCCTGAAGAATTGCCAGGCGTCTAGCACACAGTGACTTTAGTACATGACCGATGCTGAGTTCCGGTATTTGCTCACCTGTCTAAGAAGAAACAAGCCCAAAACGTCGTGTGTCTATCTATGTTGTCGGAAGTTTGTCGCATGTAAGGCCCGTCGTGCAATGAAGCTGGGTCGACATGAAGACCCATAAGCTTTGCCGCATTGCAAGCAATCCCTAGGCGTTTTCATTGAGCGTGGACGTGAGGGAATACAGAATTTCACATGGCAACATACCTAGGAAAACAGCTGCTGACTCAAGCTTTCCTTGCAAGATAGCCAAGTATGACCGGAGTAGAAAAGACTTGATGTTGGGTATGCAAACGTGCTCGATCTCACCCCCACTCAGTTCAGTGAAACGACTCGACAATGCGAGGTTGACTTGATGCTGTCGCTCAGGATCGCTGTCTGAGAGACAGAAAAAAGCCCCAACACCTAGCACACTTACTTTTAGTAGCAGATTGGTTGCTGCGGTCTGTTGAAGCTCGGCGGGTGAAGAGAATAGCGGAAAGTGCGAGTGAACGTGATACCAGTAACTCCTAAGGTATTCAAGCTCTGTTGGTAGCCATTCTGTACAGCGGTAATGAGCGACCTTTCCGGCTATCGAAGGTCGCATCGTCCCGCATGTGGGCGATAAATGGAAATTGCTAGTTGGCCCAACATAGACCGTCTTGCCGGCGACTTCGTCGCGTATCAATGCGCCATTCACAGAGCATATAGCCCCAAGGGCTGAAGTTGTCAGCTTCTCGTCGTCAAACTCCAGACCTAAGACACTGAATTTCAAAGACTCAAGAGGCCGTTCGAGCCTCACTTCTTGATGCTCTTCGGAATTGAAGGGAACAGAAACGCCATAATGTGTATCCAATGTTGAATCTCCCATTAGCTCAAATCCGAGTGACGCACTAGCTTGCGCTTTTCTGAGCTGAGATTCCAAAAAGGCAATTCTGTTGTTCAAAGCACTGAATTCGGATTCCGTGTGTCGTGACTTGCGTCCATCAATTCGACTGTAGTTGCAGTTTCGATCAAGTCGAGCGCATGTAGCGCACTGCGGTTTGGCGCCATCGCATTTGATCCTTCCTGTCCGGCACTGATGGCATGCCATTGATACCCGTGATGTCTGGCGCCTCGTTCGCGGCAATGAATTGGAAGACATGATGGGCTGCGTATAATTCCTCAAGAAATTGGAATTCTCCATCGATACTAAGGGCGAAGATTGGACTTGGACAAGTTGTTAGATAGAATTCCTTGAGTACCTAACTGGAGTATGAGCATCCATGTGCGAAACCTACTAGGTATACCTTCCCTGACGAGCGGGGCCGATAAGACAAACGAAGTTCAACCAATGAAATGCAGCAACCATATCATAGGAAAATATATTCCGCTCAATCACCATGAGCGCCTTGGACAAAAGAAATAAACTTGTTAGCCGTGGGTATCTCGTTTGATATGCTTACGCAAGCTCTTATCCTATAAGGGCGATAGGGATAATAAGGACAACGGAGACGACGTGGACGACGGGGTACGAAGGAAATAATGAGGACGACGGGGGACGACGGCGGACGACGGAGAACGACGGGGGACGACGGGGATATTGAGGACGATGAGGACAAGAAAATCGACCGAGACAACTGGTACGATCGGGGTGATTGGCACAATGGAGGCTCCAGGATTTCGGAAACACGAAACAGCATTCACAATATCGAGGACAGTAGAGCAATGAGAGTATAAACACCGCGAAATGTCCAGGATGAGCGACTAATCCAATCCAACTGAGTTAGAAAAGCTTGTACAGTCAATGATAAGCTGAATGAATGAATACTGCATGTAACATGTACGAAGGTCATCAAGTGCGACTTGTACCACTTAAATAAGGATAATCTGTTGCATAATTGTGCTAATCATAGAGCCCGTCGATTTGTTCCAAAGTCTTTCCTGCGGTTTCAGGCATCCAAAAGTAACAAATGAGAGCAACCATAACGCTCAAACCACATATCATGAAAAGGGATTGATACCCAATGGCAGCAAAGAGGTAAGGACTGATCATGCTGGCAAAGAAAGAGCCAATTCCAAGACCAACTATACCCACGGAACTGCCTTTGGCCCTAGATTGAGCAGGGAAGATTTCGGAAGGATACGCAAAAGGGCACCAGACTGTTCGAAAACCTCAACTGTCAGCTTATGTTTCACAAGAAGTGGAGGATCAGATAAAATGACATACGCCATGTTGCGCCAAAAATGGCATCCCAGAGGAACACCAAAGCAACTGTTGCCGAGCCATAGGACTTAGCTAGTGCCGGATTTGTGTGTGTGTAATTGTTGACGAAGTAGCCGCACATGCCAATTAGAGCCAGAACGACAGCCCCAATGGCTGAACCACCAATCATGGCTTTACGGCGACCTATAGTGTCGGAAAGCAAGGCACCAGGAAGACCAAAGGCCGCTTGAGTGATAATACCCATTCCTGCAAGAAGTGCTGCTAGCTCGGACGACCATCCACCAGTCTCGAAGATTTGGATACCGTACCCAGAGACAAACCCCGAACCGACCATTGCTTGTGTCGCGAACTGTATGAAAATTGCCGACCAAGTCCGTCGAGCCGTTTTCAGATCGTCTGGAGCCGTCAACATAGCCCAATAGCTTGCCGACGAATTGTGTATACGTTCCGTCTCTATCGCCTGTGCAATCGAAAGAAGTTCGGACTCCACAGTCTCCTCAAGCTCAATGGGATCTTCGATGGACTTGACACTCCGGAGACCATCCCGGGCTGCATTGATGAGGCCGACTTTGACGAGCCAGCGTGGCGATTCAGGCAGGAAACACACCATAGACAGGACGGTGATGACGTAAATCAGCTGAAATGACATCGGTAGCCTCCAGACTATCTCGCCTGTAGTGTGCTTGGCCAAACCATACGGGATGAAGTAAGCGATGGCCGCGCCTGTAGCAGCGCAGCACATCAAAATGCCCATTATACGGCCTCGGCGGCGATGATCAGCGCTTTCAGCTGACCAGTTCAGTCCCACAGAATCGAAGGATCCCGTAGCGCACCCGTTGAGGAAACGAAGCGCCAGAGCCCATGGGAAGCTCTGCAGAGATGCAAACGTTGGAATGATGGCAACCGCGAAGATGCCAGTAAAGACAATGGCACGTCGGCGGCCAACGCGATCTGAGAAGGAACCAACGAGAAGGGCGCCGAGGATGACACCAATCCAGTAGACGCAGTTGATCAGGCCGATGAGGAGCTGAGTATGATTGCTTCCGTCTGTGAGTCCGACGACTTGGAGGTACGAGTCTAAACCGGAAATGCTGCCCATGAGTGCGAGATCTATAATTAATGTCAGCTGCATGTGATCTCCGTAGAGGCTAATAGAACAAGCAGTGAATGGTGCCAAGGCTAAGAAAAATAATGACAGTTATAACGTACTGTATCCTGAAAGTGACATGATGCAGCATCCGCAAGCAACTACGCCAATTCTCGAGACCTTAGGAGGCAGCCCAACGAAACGGTACGTCGGGGATGGCCCTGGCATGTATCGAGTCCATGCTGGAACGCCGTTCGGTATTGCGTCCGTCTGTCCCAGACCGAAGTCGCCAGAGTCGCCAGGGGTGCCAGATGAAACAATTTTGCTCTTCATTGCAGTTGAGTAATCAAGGCAACTGGTACAAAAGCATGTGCGATTTTCTATTGAGACGGGACTGGTGGCAAATGCAGCGGCGGCCTTTGCCCTTTTTCATAATGCTGGGTCGCTTGTTGCTTCCATACCAGAGGAAATATTATTCATGGGAGTTTACATAGACAGTAGTGTTGTAAGAGAGCTCGTACTCCCTCATGTGCGTGATAGCAACCGGAATTTATTTCGCGGATCGGGCAAACTTTCTGTACTTGGAAATAAAGCCAGGGTGATACCGCCATGAATCTGATAAGACGATAGGGGAAAATAGCTTATCGGAAGCTCCCTCAGTACATTTCACGTATCAAAATTGCCGCTTTCTACATGGATGGAGGGATCCGTCAGGCTGGTTTTGGCTGTGGGTCCCAGTTATGATACCAACCGGAAGTTGATATACGGATACCGATATACCGATCACACCGTCAAATCATCATTGATATCAGAGACCATAACAGTGTGTCAGGATTTCACAGGAAATAAGCACGTAAACTGCGTGTGCCGTATCAATATCTCCGGTTGGAATCGTAGGTTTGGCTGCATGGACCACTTCAATAGCTTTATTACTCTAGCCACTGTGAGCAACTGAAAACCGACTTAAAGTCAATACCAATATCATAAATCAGCAATCACGAGCGCCTACCCAAATCGAGCATACTATAGCTGGAAAAAATCAAAAACATCTCTTCCTTTTACTTGAAAGATGAACAGCCACGTGTATGGAGACCCCAACGACCCTGTCAAAGTTGCAGTCGTGCAAGCCGAGCCTTGTTGGTAAGTGATACACCGGCCAGATCTTCGTCGCATCTTCGGCAATTCTGTGTATCTTGTAATACTAACAGCCGTTTCTTGGCCAGGTTCGATGTCGAAGCTGCAACTGTCAAGACATGCGAACTCATAACCGAAGCGGGCGCGAACGGTGCGAAGCTTGTAGCGTTCCCAGAGCTCTGGATTCCCGGATACCCCAACTTCATCCATGCCAAAGCAGCCAAGGAGACTATGGATTACAACCTCAAGTATTACTGCAACTCCATCGATGTCCGGTCCGATCACATGGAGCGCATCCGTATGGCTGCCCGGAATGCCAACATCGTGGTTGTCGTGGGCATATCGGAGCGGGACAAAGGCAGTCTGTACATGGCCCAGACCTTCATAGGCCCAGATGGAGACGTGCTTCTCCACAGAAGGAAGTTCAAGCCCACTGCTCAGGAACGAATCCTATTTGGTGACGCAGTAAGTGGTCACTACAGCCCCAGCAAGCCTTTGTGCTGACCTCGTCGTGCCCAAAGTCGGGTGACTGCACGACGAATGTAGTTCAGACGCCCATCGGCCGAATCGGTGGCCTTCAATGCTTCGAGCACCTGCAACCTCTTCTAAAGTACAATACCTACTTTCAAGGAGAACAGATTCATGTTGCCTCATGGCCAAATCTTTTCCCTCCAGTCGGCAAAATGCCCTTCTTCAATACCGTCGAATCGTGTATGATGGCTACCCACACCCTCGCCGTAGAAGGCGCAACATTCGTTCTTCTCGCTTCATCAACGCAGACAGAGAAAGGGCTTATAGCCAACGGGCTTATGGATGAGAGTGAACATGCCGGTCAAGGGGAAAAGCCCCACACGGCGGTCGTAGGTGGTGGATTTTCCGAGATCATCGCTCCGGATGGTCGCACGCTGGTGAAGGCACCTAGCCCCACGTTTGAGGGTCTCCTCTATGGAGAGCTCGAATTCGACGAGATCTACATTGCAAAGAGCATTGTCGACACGGTGGGGCAATACTCCCGCCCTGATCTTTTTACTCTACAGGTCAGGGGCAAACTCAGGCGCCAATGCGAATACGACGAAACAAGCAATATTGATCATGTATCAAGGTTTCCCGGTCTCCCGATAGGATAAGAAGAGTTTGGAATTGGTGGAAAGCACCATTGTCAATTTTATATTTGATACATGAAGACTAGAACTGTTTCAAGGACGAAACCTTACTTGCTTGTGACTGTTTTAACTGGTTTTGGGACATCAAACACTTTGCCAGGATTCATGATCCATCTAATTACCGTCAGAGTCAGATTTGATTTAATACGCCAGGCGTTGAAGCCAAACCAAATGTGCAAGCTTGTGATCGAGTGGACTCACTTGGGATCTACAGAGCTCTTCAGAGCTCTCATCAAGTCAATCGTGTCGACACCCAGCTCATTCAAGAGGCATTCCTTTGACAGTATCAATACACTGTTTACGTGTGGGTAGAGAAGAATGACAAACCTTCTTTCCAATTCCAATACCATGTTCTCCCTGCCCATATGTTACTGCTTGGTCTCAAACGCGGGCTTGATGAACAAGAAATGATTGGACGGTGCTTACCGAAACTGTACCTCCGAGCTCCACAGCTGGATCCATCATCTTGTGCACGCAGTCTTCCACAGCCTGGACGTGCTCCTGATTCTTTGCATCGTACATAACGGCTTGGTGGAAATTTCCGTCTCCGACGTGCCCGACGATACTAGCAAAAACTCCAAGTTTGTCGGATTCCTGCTTGGAAATATCTGTGAAGGGCATGCTCAGTATCGCGTCGCCCTCCCAGATTGCCAGACGTACCAATAAGTTCTGCAAGCTTAGATATAGGAACTGCAACATCAGTTGACCAAATGTTGAAACCTTGAGGCTTGATGGACGTCATGGTCCACAGCGCCTCCTTCCTTCCCGACCATAGATCGATTTCTTCTTGCTTGTTTGCGGCAAACAATATTTCGCTCGGGCTGAATGGTTCTATGACGGACTTAACGGAAGCAATATCGCCATGAACCCCCTCTTTGGTGCCAGAGAATCTAGTTCAGGGCTGCCATTAGTAGAGTTCTTGAAGTTTCGGTCCATATGACAGCAACTCACTTCAGAAAAAGCGTGGGGTTTTCCGGAAATTGCCAACGTCGTACTGCTGCACTGCCATGTTTGTTCAACACCCCCATCTGCACGTCATCCATGAGCTCCAAAGCAGCCAACTGTGTCCCTGAACGTATCAGCTTAGAGGCGGCAGTGGCAGCATCGCTGATTGAAGGGAATGAGACGACGGCGACGCCTGTCTCCTACGGTAATACAGCTAGTTTACATGTAATTTCGGTGATCATGCCGAGCGTGCCCTCTGCTCCAACGAACAGAGAAGTGAGGTTGTAGCCAGCAGAAGACTTTCTCGGCCTCTGTCTGGTCTTAATGATACGGCCGTTAGGCAGCACAACTGTAACGTTGATGACCCAGTCTTTCATCGTACCGTATCGGAATGCGTTGGTACCGCTGCGACTTCGTTAGATGGAAAAGTATGTCTTGATATTAACAACACACCTGCAATTGGTCGAGACCATACCACCGATCGTCGCTGTTGGGGATGGATCCATTGGCAGGAACAGACCGGAGCTTTGGATGCGCTTATTGAGATCTACCCAGTTGACACCAGGTTGAACTACAACGTCCATGCTGCATTGTGTCAGGAATCAATCTGGTCAAGGTGTGTAGGAGATGCTCGCAGACTCTTCTGGATGGAATGCGACGACTTCGTCCATGAATGTGAAGTCTATGCAGATACCGCTGTAAGGCGATGAAAAGTTCCCTTCGACCGACGAACCGGCCCCGAATGGTACTAACCGGTCAGTCAGGAAAGACAATATGGACTGATGGGGCACGTACCCATAGGAACGCTGTGCTTGCAGCAAACTTTGGCGATATCAGATACATCTTCAGTGTTATTCGGATACACGATGGCAACAGGCCGACCGGACGAGTTGGAAGTGGACCAATCTGAGTGGCCATGCGCTTCGATAACATCTTCGTCAAAGCTGACAGCCCCGGAACCCAAAATGGCTTCAATCTCTTTTGCTGCCTTTGTAACTTTTAGCCACAGGAGGTTTGTATCTTGGCCACCCGAGTGACAATCAGAAAATTGGCTGCATACCTGGAGCATAGTTACGCCGTTCGCATACTGAATCTCAACTGGTGCGGCAGATGGACTCCAGGCCTGATGAAGACCCCAGCCAAAAGCTGTGGCACCAATTGCTAGCCCATAGTAAAATGAGGGGTTCGAGTAGAACGCATTCCTTGCAGGGGAGGTGGCGGTGGTCTGGAGGTGACGCGGATAGTGCAGCCGGCCGGCCGATTGAGCAGTAGTTTTCGCCTTCAAGGCGGTGCCAGGCCGCGATCCTAGTCTCAATGGGTAGCGAAACATGTCCAAAGATGACTGGAAGACAGTGAGGGGGAATTGGTGACACAGATGATGGTAGAAGACGAGCAATGAGGGGTATCTACGGTAAGGTACGTCAAGTACGCTTCCGGTTTTAACAGAACCCCACAACACAACCTATCACCAGATGGCCGGGGTATGTCGGATATACCTTGAACGACGGGAAATACTTAGCGACGGGGAAAAACACAACGGCACTAGCTCTGTGATGACATGATAGGATTGGAACTCGGGATCGTCAAATCAACCACATGTATGGCATTCTAAACGACGGGTTAATCGACGGCGAAAGAACTTTACATTTCGATCACAATTTCCAATAACGTTGAAGCGCATCCCAAGCATCTGAGCCGACACTTAATGATACCAACCCCCCTGTGACTTTCGATCGCACTTTCATACAAATTTCACGACCTGGAAGTCAACTCCCGTTTTCTTTCGACAGATAGCTTGAATCTTTCGCACAGTTGAATAGCACCCAGCGAATTTCGAGATGGTACCGAGCGTAATTATTGATTATTCAGACCAAATCATCACTCCCCCAATTCCTGTCCTCAAAAGGTGTGTCAGCTCTGCCCCCTTAGCCGAAGCACTTCAACCGAGGCATACTGACTGTCTCCTACAGCTCTCTAGAGCCGTCTGATTTTCGAGCCGAACTGAGGGAGAAAGGGTTTTGTGTCATCAAGGGGGCAATCCCAAAGGATCGAGCCAACGACTATCAGCACAAGGCTCACGACTGGCTCCTCTCATTCGGCAAAGGGCTCAAACTCGACGATCCTCAGACTTGGACGGAAAGCAACCTCCCATTGACAAACAAAATTCGTGTATACCATGGCTACTGTGTTGCCCACGAGAAGTTCATGTGGGATGCCAGAATGGAACCCGGTGTTCTTGATGCCTTTAGCCGCCTATGGGGTACAGACGAGTTGCTCGTCAGTTTCGACTGCCTGAACATCACCCTCCCGAACCGACCTGATCTGCCGGCCAGAAAGGCATGGGAGCACATTGATCAGAGCCCGATGAAGCGCGGGGTTCATTGTGTTCAGGGAATCATCAATCTATCACCCAATGGCCCCGAGGATGGAGGTCTAGTAGTGTACCCAGGGTCCCACAAGCTTAATGACGAGTTCTTCGACACTCATCCCGACGTTGCCCTCCTGCCAAGCAACAAAGACGTCTACCTCTTCTCCAAAGAGGAGTTGGCCTGGTTTGAAAATCGCGGACTGCGCCCGCACAAGGTGTGCGCCGATGTTGGCGACCTGATCATGTGGGATTCTCGAGTCATTCACTACGGCTCAGATCCTACACCCTTAGGAGACACAATCAGAACGGCCATCTACGCGACGTATCAGCCGGCGAGACTTGCGAGTCCGGAGCAGTTGGCGCTGAAGAAGAACAAGTTCGAGCACTTTGGCAGCACGACGCACTGGCCTTATGAACACATCACAGCTGGTCCTACCTACGCTATTCTGCCGGACGGAACAAGGGATCCTCATGATCGTGACGAGCCACTCGAGAAGCCGTACCTCACGCACAAGCTACTGAAGCTCGCGGGTGCCAGACCATATTAGTCGGTTCCGCCATGTTGAAGCCAATACCATCTACCATTGGGGTGTCGCTGGGGGGATTAGGAAGATCTAGCCTGAATCAAGGAGACTTTCGTTACGTTCGTTTGACTACAGCAACAACCTACCATTATCATCTTTTCTTTCCACGGTCGTCCAGTAAACAGAATGCAATACAAATTGTAAAGGTCTATCGTTATTACTATCATTATTTTTGGCATTATCATCATTGTCGCTGTCGTCGTCGTCGCTGTTGTCGTCGTTATCTTTCCTCACTTTCTGCTAAAAATACAAACCTCTCATGACGTATCAAGTTCCTGGGAACGAACGACTTCCGATAGCATTGCGAATGCCAGTTTTTACTCCCGAAGTCAACGCGGAAGCAAATCAGCATAACGCCTGGAGACCGAAGTGCATGGAGTACAGGTCGCGCGCGCGCGGCCTTGGCTTATCTGGGTCAACCCCAGGAAACGCTGCGGGGTGGGTCTTGCGGGGAAATGAAAGGTGTCGGAGATGCCAAGTGAATTTAGTGGATCATCAGAAATATCCCGTCGTTTAAATCGATAGAGCGTCGGCTTATCGTGAAATCACAGGTGCATTACCCGTTGTCATTCTCGCCGAGACATCGCGAGTAAACCAAGCTCAACGATGCCAAAGGTTTGCCACTAATTGCAACTTGGGATAAGTAGAAGCAATGACCTATATTGTTCTTGATCGCATACACATTCACTCTATCATTCTGTCTCGGTTTGCCATAGAAAACAGTATCCACAACAATGGGCCTACTTGGTTTTGACGGGCCCCTTGGTCCGCTCCAGTTTTACAAGTCGAGCAAAGTCACGATTGCGCCGACTATTCTTGCATCGTGTGTTTTTGCAACGGTAAGTCTGACGTCAGCTACGCTCATTCTGGGCGAATACCGGTCCATTCTTGCTTGCAGTCATTTCTTGGGACTACCTAACAGCTGAAACAGACAACGGGATACGACACTGCGCTCATATGTGTCTCTACTTGCTCATCAGTTCTCAATACCAACTGACAACACAGAAACGGCATAAATATACTCCCTTCGTACCATGAGACTCTCAAACTTACCACTGCAACAAAATCTCTCAATGCTGCTGCCTCGTTCCTCGGTTGGGCAATTGTGGCGACATTCATGGGGCCAGTCGCAGACCGGGTCGGCCGGCGTACTGGTGTTTTGATCTCTATTGTTCTGAAAATGATTGGTGTTGTCTTCATGACTGTCGCCCAAAATGTGGCTATGTTCGTCGTCGGGCGAATGATTCTAGGGGCTGGGTCAGGGACTTCCTCCATCGCATCATCGTCGTATGTTTTTAATTTCATTCGCGTCTGCCCGAAATTGAGCATTGTTAGCTGACTTTGGGTTGTTCAGGTGGCTCGCGGAGACACTGCCCACAAAATACCGAGCCTCTGGCTTGAGCTTTATCTTTACTATCTACTACGTTGGTCAGTATTTTCCCCTTTTACCTGATCAGTATTTGGCCGTCTGACAAATTAAGGCGCTCTCATAGCTGCTGGTGTCACGTATCGGACCTCCCAAATATCTGGCGAGTGGTCCTGGCGGCTGCCTTGCATGTTGCAGGCTGTCTTCAGCCTGTTCTGCCTCGTCGTGCTTCTCTTTGTCCCAGAATCTCCCCGCTGGCTAGCTCATAAGGGCAGACTGCAAGACGCCTTGGCGTCAATTGCATCAACTCACAGCAATGGAGATCAAGATGATCCAGCTACACTGATACAGCACCGAGAGATTGTCGACATGTTGGAGTGGGAGCGCTCGTCCGGCCAGAAGATGACGTATGCGGAGGTTTTCCGTACTCCAAGCTCGAGGAGACGTTTAATGCTAGCGGTTTCGATGGCAGTCCTTGCGATGTCGAGTGGTAAGAGCGCCCAAGCACCCAAGGGCGGCCTGTTGGTCTCGAGGCGATAAAGCTGACATCCGCCCAAGGTAACAACATTGTTTCGTATTACCTGGGAGACATGCTCACGAAGGCCGGGATCAGCAATTCACAGACACAGCTTCAGATTGTGAGTCTTAACCGTAATGCTCCAGCACAGCTCATCGTGTGGTTAACACTCGAGACAAAACATTGTTCTAAGCGCTTGGTGTCTTATCATTGCCTGTATCGGAACGTACCTCATGAACATCGCTGGCAGGAAGACAATGTGCCTGATCTCAGTCGGCTTCATGATAGTATTCCTTTTTCTGGTTGGTGCTCTGACGAAAGGTGGGTTGTCTCACGATGTTGCATTGCCTCAAATATCGGCAAGAGTCTAATCATATGTCCTGTAGTCTACGGGGGCGGTGAGAATACTTCGGGTGTTTACGCAACTGTGGCTTCTGTCTTCCTATTCCAAGGAAGCTACGCGATTGGCATCACCCCGCTCACAGTCCTCTATCCACCCGAGGTGCTCAATTATTCAATTCGGAGCGATGGGATGGCAGCCTGGACGTTCGCAATCACATGTGGCGGGTAAGTTCTTCCTACCGCGAAGTTGACAACATGGATGTTTTACTAACCCGAGAACAGTCTATTCAGTGTTTTTGTGTGGCCCTTTGCTCTCGCTGCCATCGGTTGGAAGACTTACATGATCAACGCTGGATGGGATGCCGTTCAATTCGCCTTTGTGGCGTATTTCTGGATCGAGACAAAGGGACTTACCCTGGAAGAAATCAATGCTAAGTTTGATGCACTGCATGAGACAGACAGTTATGGCACTGAGGGTTTGAGCCGGAGCGGCACGGTTCTTGAGGGGGTCGCAAAAACGACAAGCATAGACGGGGCTAGCTCTGTCAAATTGCAGAAAGACGGCAGCAAAACCGCCACTGATAATCTTTAAACAAACAGTCAGAGTCAGGCGAAGCGGTCTTGCATTATGGGCATGTATTACAGAGAACTCTGTTCGGGTATGGTTGTCGATGTTTGGGAGGATATGTTCAGATTGACGGATGGAATCGAATTTGGGATTCTCGAAACGTCCTTCACTGTTCTTAGCTATTCTATTATTTTCATTTGAAGGTGGAAACATATGTACAAGTAAGTATTCACATACCCATCCGAATGTGGTTGTGTGGCTGAAGAGGGCGAACTTGAGCACTTCATTGTATTGCAATCTCTTGGGTTGAGGCGTACGTGACATTTCTCTTCCAAGACGCACTACCCGCAGTGAACCTAGCCACTATTCATAGCATCAATTTGTCTCAAGAGAGAAAAGAATCATTGAAATTCCATGGGATTCTAAGAAACAAGTATCAGGCAGTGCAGGAGCCCTGATTGAGAAGCCATCCAAGACCAAGCATTCTATCGTTCCGGAACTTTTCACACATTGAATGACTTGGGTACAGATACCAGAATACATGAGGAAGACCCGAGTACATGTCCATTTTGGTTTTGAGGCCATGTTCGTGCCTCAAAACCCGTTCGTAGACCAGCCCATCATCTCTTTGAATGTCAGCTCCACAAACCTGGAAGTATGTCGGCGGAAAAGCCTCATGCCCGGTGCTCCAATTCAGCGGGTTCCAGAAATCCGATTTAATGTCTAGAGCAACGGCTGCTCGGAACACAGCTGTCGTCTTCTTTGACAAACCGGTCTTGCCGTCGTTCTGATCATTGCTTTGATACCAACACCTATACTTGGTCGGGACGGCATCTGGCTGCACAACGGACGTTGCATTAAGATACACGCCGGTCAGAGAAGGTGACAATGATTGATCTCGGGCCATGTGAGATAATGCTGCAGCCATTTGGCCCCCGGAGGAGGTGCCGCCCAGGACAAATCCCTTGGTCAAATCTGCCCCAAGGACTTCAGCGTTTTCGGTTAACTTCATCATGGATCATTTGGGTCAGCCAAAGGACACATAGACACGGGCGACGGTAGCGAGGTTGACGTACCCAATGTAAAGCGTCCCAACAATCTTCATACGCCACTGGAAACTTAGCCTCGGGTGAGAGCCGGTAATCGAGGCTCAAAGATACGCAACCATGAGCCTTCGTCGCCTCAATGCAAGCCGTTGCCTCCATCTCGGCAGATCCAAATAGGAAGCCCCCGCCATGGATCAGAACAACCGCAGGTGCCTCAAGCGCGGTGGTCACCTTTGGTCTGAAGACTAGAGCCCGTCCCGTTGTGCCGTCTCGGCGCGGAATGAGAATCTCACTGAATGACAGTTCGTTTCTGGCGGCCTCCAAAAGGGTCAACATGTCTCGGGTCATTCCCTCCACCCATGCTTCTCGAATGGATGTGAGTGTGGAGACATCGACAGGAGGAAATCTTCTCGAGACATTATCCTGGATCATCTGGCCCTTAGGTCAGTGAAATAGCAAATACTACGAGCCTCCGTTGCCTACCTGACGAAGTTCATCGTCAACTAAGCCCCAGAAATGCCATGAGTCGGGGTCGTCGATGTTAGCAAACATCTCGGGTTGCTTTTCGTGGTGCATTATTGTCGGCTCAAAAAGTCAAGTGGGCCGGCAGCTTGCAAATCGGACCTGGTTTTGTTCCATTTCGTTCGCCAGCCGGAACAAAATAATACACATCGTTATGGGTCTTGAGGCTCACGAGCGTCTTGGGCTCGGATTTGCCCTACCTCACCTCAAGTGTGCCTCCTGAAGTGCTGCCTGATCTCTGAACCCCAATCGGCTGGCTGTCGAAGAACAGGGTTAGTCGTGTTATGACCAACTACGCACATCCATGTAAACGACGGCATATTCCAATTATGAGTGGATGGCATTGGACACCCTTCCCCGCCCACATCCCGCGGGTATGGTGCGTCGCTCCCGCGGGTGCAGGGAGCAAAAAGGTTCCTATCGGTCGGGCCAGTCCTAAACTTCGCATTCGTAAACGACGGGGTATTCTGGGGCGCGGAAAACCAGGATGAGATCCGACCCTGTCACCCCGGATGACAGATACGAGATAGCCGACATCTGTTTGCCTGGCGGAGGCTTGTCAACTCCATCAACCAGAGTGAACCCCAGCTAGACGAAAGCCTTCAGACAACTGGGTCGCAACAGGCAGTGCCTCAGCTAAAGTCTGGCACAAAAAGTCACGATTGCTGATGCAGCTACCGCGATGGGCCGTAGGACCACTGCATGCCAGAGGTGCAAGTCCATCAAGGCCCTTTGCACACGGGAGCTCCCTTGCACCCGTTGCCGCCGGTTATCGCTCGCATGCTCCTATGACGCGAGCTCGGGGGGCCGGCTCACGGCTCTGCCCCATGTCGACAAAGCTGGCAAGAAGAAGGCAAAGCACCGCAAGTCTGCGACGGGTTGTTTGAATTGCCGGAAAAGGCGCAAGAAATGCGACGAAAAGACACCCACTTGCACCGATTGCAAACGATTGGGCTTTGACTGCAACTGGCCGACATCCGAGGCTGGTGAAAGTCGCGACAGCCACTCTGACCCAAACCACAGCCCACCTCTGCTGTCGAGTAGTGATGTGCTTGTCAGCAGTCCAGGGCTGTTCCAAGAATGTGCCGACGTTGATGTTCCGGATGGCAGCAATTTGTCTTCTCAGTTGACCTCGTTCTCCAATTGGCTTTCACTTATAGAATCGGATGATCGCCTCGAGACGAGAAAGGCTGTGGCTCTTGCAAATAGCACAGCCCTTGTGGGCTTAGGCATGCCATGCGCCAGCGATGATGAGCTGGGTTTGGCTACATTCCTTCCATCCACAGCTCTCAATAACCTGACCGGAGTAACACCACAAGCGTTAAAGAGCTGGACGATCGTGGAGAGGCACTTGCTGAACCATTTCCTTCAGACTGTGGCTCGCGTGCTGGCAGTCGTAGATGATCGCTTCAACCCATTTCTACGTGTCATCGTGCTCATGGCACTCGAACAACCGGCGATGCGCCACGCGCTAGTAACTTTATCTGCCAGTCACCTGTCGCAAGTCTACCCAGATTTTCAACACGACCTATTCGTTCACAGGAGTCAGACATTACGAGCACTGATGGCCAAGCTGGACGACCACCGGGAAGGCTCCATGTGGCCACTCGCGGCGACATTGCTGCTTTGTCTGGCGGAAGTAAGTGCTGCAAATCTGAAGTTATCCTACCAGGACTGACAGTATCTAGGTATGTCTCGGAGATTCAAGAAGATGGCTTTTTCATCTCCATGGAGCTAGATCTCTTCTGCTCGAGACCAATACCCTATCAGGGCCAATGCATCCACTCATCGAGATATACAACTATCTGGCGTGCATGGCATCCATCACCTCCGACAACGCTCCTGAAATATTCGGTCGTTGTCTTACGAAAGCTGGCTCAGAAGCAACAAATGAGCATATAATTCATCCTCTCTTTGGCATTTCGGTCGACTTATACGAAACACTTACACAAATCAACAAACTTGCTTCTCGTCAGGTTCATGGAAATCTCACCGACTTTCAATCAGAAGCTAGAGAGATTGAACTAAGACTTCAAAGTTGGCAGCCGCCGACCGTGGAGGATTCTCGACAATTGACCGAGGCCAGAGCGGTTGGTTTTGCTCTGCAATGGGCCATCATCATGCGTCTTCTGCAGGTAACGAAGCGGATGCATAACGGAGATGCACAGATGAGGAAAGGGTCAGACAACATACTTTCAGCGCTTTCGCTCATACGTCCGGGCTCCGAAATGGAGGCCCGTATGCTTTTCCCGCTTTTCATGGCCGGAGTCTGCAGCATGACGAAAGCAAGCCGCTTGACAGTTGAGTACAGGCTTAATGCTATGGAAACCACAATTGGATTCGGAAACATCTTTGTAGCCCATCGCCTCTCGGATGAAGTTTGGAGACTGTCCAATCAGCATGAATTTGTGAACTGGGAGGAGCTCAAGGAGAGGAAGTATCCTGGTCTCGTTCTCTTTTAGCATGTCAATCCCCGAGAGGGCTTTCACAAAATGCTTTCTACAATTTTCAAAAGCGCTAAGCTCAAATACAAGCAAGCCAAATTGAGCGTTTCAATATTCCTAAATTCGGTCGTTTTCGTACGATTTGGGTCGATGCATCAAGTCAAATTGTTGAAGCCTTGCTTTGCGAGCACGCAGGCCTAGTACTACGGACGATAGAGACGATAGAGATAATAAGAAGTTGAACAAAAAGGACAACGAGAGTATGGAAGATGAAGTACGACTTAATCATTGTGTACTTCGCCCGTTTGACTTCGAATATGTTCCCTAGGAGCAAAGCTTACCGCGCTTACTTCGCCATCTTTGGCATCCGACGGGATGTAACCTTCTACGATACGAACGGTTCGAAGGTCATTGGAATATGGTCGCAGTGCAGCGGATAAAGATAGGAACACGGATCCGGGCCGCGAACGCGGTCGAATCGGGTGTTCGTAAGCATCCCCCGCCTCCGAGACGACGACCCATTTATCCCGTCGTTTAGATGATAATCAACTTTTGCCGCGTAGATATATCTTTCCCCTTGACTCTCATGCCAACTTCTACGATTCCCACTGCGGCGTGAAACGTGACAAGCCAGAACCGACAGACAATTCAATTCAACATGAAGACTACAAAATCCTGCAAGGCAGAGTTCCCCAAGCCCGCGAGGCGGATCGCTGGACAACGGCAGGATGTCTGGTTGGTTAGATCTCGCTTCTTTTCGGACAAACACGAAGCTGACTTTTGGAAAAGGACCATCATCAATGATGCTGCCGCTAGGTCGATGGTTTGTAGTCGTAATAGTTCGTCTGGGGAACATCTCTGACAAGCACTGCAGGTCAAGCCGGTCGTCAATATGGGCCAGGGTTTCTTGTGTGCCAAGCCGCTCTCTATGACACCATGAGTAGAATCTAATACGAGTGTCAGCGGTTACAACCCTCCGGAGTTCATCATGGACGCGGCAAAAGAAGCAGTTACGAAAGTAGACTCGAATCAGTATTCGCCAACAACAGGAAGACCGTCACTTAAGCGCGCCATAGCGGAGTCGTACTCCGAGGCTCTAAAGACTAAGATTGACCCAGACACGGAAGTGACTATCACGACGGGAGCCAATGAAGGTATGAATCCAACCGTGTCAGCAACGGACAGGTATTGAAATGCAAGTACTAAGACACGACGCTAATTTCTTCTCAAACTCGCTAGGCATGTTATGTGCCTTTCTCGCCTTCGTAGACCATGGCGACGAGGTCATCGTATTTGAACCGTTCTTTGACCAATACATCAGCAACATCGAAATGGCGGGTGGAAAGGTGCGATACGTGCCTCTCAACCCGCCCAAGAGTGGAAATCGCACCACGTCTTCGTCAGCCGACTGGGTTGTGGACATGGAGAAACTGCGAGACACAATCAGTCCACGAACTCGAATGATCGTCATCAACACTCCTCACAATCCGGTGGGCAAAGTGTTCTCTCGCAGCGAACTCGAGGAAATCAGCCAGCTTTGCGTTGAGAATAACATCATCATACTGTCCGACGAGGTGTACGACAGTCTTCACTACGTCCCTGTTACACGCGTCGCCACTCTCTCGCAGCAAGTTCGCGACTTGACGCTCACTGTCGGTTCGGCTGGGAAAAGCTTCTACGCGACAGGCTGGAGGATCGGCTTCCTCATCGGGCCCCAACACCTTATCAAACACGTGAGCGCCGCACACACTAGAGTGTGTTACTCGAGCCCAAGCCCGTTGCAGGAGGCTTGTGCTACCGGCTATGCGCTGGCGGGGGTAAATGAATTCTGGGAGGAGTCGCGCAGCAGCATGCAAGGCAAGATCAAGCGGTTCGTCGAGGTTTGTGACGAGCTTGGGTTGCCATACTCCGATCCGGAGGGCGGCTATTTCGTCTTGGTCAACTTTTCAAAGGTCAAGATCCCCGACTCATATGAATTTCCGGCACATGTCGCTTCCCGCCCTCGAGACTTCAAGTTGAGTTGGTTTCTTATTATGGAGCTGGGAATCGCGGCTATACCTCCTACCGAGTTTTATCTTCCGGATAACGCATCTTTGGCGGAGAACTATTTGAGATTCGCAATTTGTAAGGAGGATTCGGTGTTGGAAGATGCAAAAGGTCGTTTCCGTGGTCTCAAGAAGTATATCGATCCGTAGAGGCATCTGCGTGAAGTAGGATCGGGCTACTCTGACAGTATAACATGTTTGTTACATTCAGGTAGACTGCAGGAGAATTCAGATTTCAAGAACGTGCGTTGTTGTCGCTCAACCCACTACCCTGTTTCTACCTCGAGTCTCATAAACTATAACATTCTGATGCCTCAAGTTACGTCTTTATGGTTGGTACCAATTCATGAATTTAGCTATCCAGGCTAATATTACTAGGTAACTGGGTGAATAGCAGCAGGTACAAGCGATAATGGGACGACGTCGACGACGACGACAATAGAGGTACAGGGACAGCAAAGACAACAAAGACAACAGGCACGACAAGGACGATGGGAGTAATCAGGATCATAGGGATAATAAGCCATTTAGGATGAATTATCTGGCCATTGAGCTAGAAGTATCCGCATTAATAGCAAAACCCATCTTTATAGCTTTTTGAAATATTATCCTTATTGCAGGTATTGTCATAATTGTCGCTACTCCTCTTATCGTCTGTATTGTATTTATCATGATTGGCGTCCTTGCTGTTGTCGTCATCACTTTCATAGTATGTACGACGCATGAAGCTTCGGAGAGTTCAGAGACCTTGCTAGGTAGGACACGAGTTCCCACGTGCTCCCGCCCAAGTCTCCATTATACATACCTACTATCAGCTTCCAAGGTGTGAAAACCTCAGGCTAACAAATCTTCCATAAACCTTGAGTTTGAGATTTTGGGGCTTCTCTGATTTAATTCATGGACATATCTGCTTGCAACTTCAGTGGGCTATGTGACTTCAGCCGGTCGATCTCTTCGACATTGGCCGAACTCCTATATGGGTCATACCAACGGCGCTCTCCCAACGCCATGTTCCTCTGCACCTTCAGCCTATCGTCCCTGGATTTGTCGAGAATCCCGCGCCCCCCACCTTCGAGGTTCCATCCATGCAGGGTGGTGTCAAAGAACGCCCGTGTTCGCCTCGCATCTCAGCTGCCAAGTCAGATCCCAAGCATCAGCGTCGGATGGGCGAATAGCCGGCGATTTTCTAGTATCTCGCAGCTTGCAGCACCATCGAAAAGTCAAATCCCAAAATTGTTCTTGGGACCTCCAAAGAGGCATGACTCAAGGTTATTGTTGGCACCTCCAGCGAAGAACAAGTTAAAGTTGTTGAATCCGCCGCTAGCATGCATGAAAGATGTGGATGTCTATAACGGCAAATGCATACCAACATACACGTGGCCAAACTTACATCCCCTCATCCATGGCATTCGGCATCACCAGCTATTCGCCTTCTCTTCAGAAGTTGCTGACTTATGTTCACGACCTGGGAATGAGCTATGTGCGAGGGCCCGTAACGCTCGCCTCATCATGAGTAACATAATACCGGAGATACCAACAGATGCAGTGACGCCTTATTGCATATGGTATCCCGATGTAGCCACAGAAGAGACGTATCGCGAACTATCTCGGCGCTATCCAGGAATGCGGTACCAGATCGGAAGAGCTTGCGCAGTTGCAGGCTATAACAAGCTATTCGACGAGCTGCAACTGCTTCCAGACGCCTCCATTGCGGAGGAGGCTGAAGACAAAAACAACGCCTACATCCGAGATGCTATCATAAGCAAGCCAGTGAGGTACGCAGTTATGAACGACTACACCAGGACCATCGATATAGATAAACCGAGAGCCGGCGCGTGCCTTAACGGTGACACTGCGGTCAGGTCATCTCTCGAAAAGAAGCGTTCTCATGGCCACGATATAGAAGAACGTGACGTTCTCGAATATTCCTCTCATTACTTCGACATCCAAGAGGACCGCCACGTGCGCCCCGAGCATTGGCGAGGCCCTGAGCATACGGTTCTACAAAGCCAGTATGCGGACCTGATTTACAAGCCACTGCCCCGTGATCTACCACCTATCAACAAAGATATCCTCATCATTATGGCTGCCTGGGATGGCAACATTGATCGCTATTCACGGTTAAGGCGCCCGCAGCCTGTTGAAAACGAGATCTCGGCCGTCATTCGCGGAGCATACCATCATACTCCCTTTGCGAGGTGGCTTGAAACCTGCTTAGAAGACCTTTTCCCTGACGAGTCGGAAAGCGTGCTAGTTCGACAAGCCATAAACGCCCGTTTTATCATGAATAATGATCTGTCCAGGATAGACAGGTTTACACACGGAGATAGCCTTCCTGAATTCTTCTGGTGGCCTCATTGCCCACATCCAATAACGCTACGGGAGTTTGCATGGCGGCGGCCCGATATGACGCATCAGATTGATCTTTCATGTATCGCCGGCGAATACCGAGAGCTTTTTGACGAGTTGGCGGTCAATTTGAAGCCAACAGCTGAGATGTGGGAGGTTGCTCAACAGTGTCCAGACGAGTACTATCGAGAGCAGGTCAAGAAATACACAGACGCTCAGGGAGTAACGTTGTACAGAATTTTCTCGGCAGGAAGCCACAGATATCTTGGACGTATAAAGGAAATGTACAGAACGAGCTATCTTGTGCATTTACCCAAAGAGCTCCACAATACACCTGACGAACACGACGAGGACTGGGAGGAATGGGACCATCCAGCGGGTGAACTGTTCAATTATCACATGCATTCTCAAATCGCGGATTGGCAAACCTTCATAAGCGCAAAGGATGATGCTATAGAATTGTTGGGAAACATAGACGGATGTTTCTATCACTCATCTGCAGACGATCTTAGACGACGTTCAGAGCCGGGCCCTGAGCCACCTTTTCCGAAGAAGTTCGACTCAGATGAGGACGACACAGACGAGGACGACATATACACATGGTAGCGCAATCTGCAAAAAGGGTCTCGATATCTAGGTAGGTATGGGGTTTTCACTGAAAAATCGAACAAGGGCTGCATATTTCCATAAAGTCTTGAGCTATTCGCGGCACAATGGAGATACAGGCGGGAGCGATGACGGGTGCGCTGAGAAGGACATGGGGAATGACGGGAAGAACGTCACGGTTGAGAAGGAAGGGGGACATGCGACGAGGTCCATATGAAGAAACTGGGCAGTAATCAGTTCCAAAGCTCCCCTCGAAGACAAGACTCTCCACAGATACCATTATACACAATGAATACACTCACTCAACTCACTGCACATTGGAGGCCCAACGACCGAACATCTGGCATTCCCACAATTGGGGCTTGAGCTAGAGAATCGCCGGCCCAGGCCTCGCCGGTTGTCCGGTTCACAATCGAACAAGATCGAGAAAAGGCCTCTCCCGGAACTACGTCGTGTCATGAACAGTCGATAAGACATTATCGTTGCTGCAACTTGCACATTGGGAATGTTTCACGAGTGGAAGAAATTTCGCAAATTCTTCTGATACCTCTCTCCTCCAATTTTCCAACGCCGTTTCTGTCCCTCGTAAACATGGGTATCTCAGGTTCCAACGGGCGCTGGGGGCCAAAAATTGTCGCGTGCCGTCAACCCGGGCTCCGCGAAGTTTCTTCAAATTTTTCCGCGTCAATTTTTGGCAGCCAACCGTAAGGACCTCCTGTCGATCGGTCAGGATTGTTTGACGAGGGAAGCGAGAGACGACTTGCCAAATTAACAGCAATCTGGGATGGCCCTGCAGCGTCATTTAGACGGTTCCAGACCGTGGCTCGAGGTGAGCGCACGCCACATGTGGCGCGTGGGGGAGTTTGCGAGATAACGGTGAGAGGTTGAGTCAGGGACTTGTCGTGAATCTCGGCGGTCCCGAAATAGCTCGGCTGGCATGTTGAGATATAAGACTACGATGATGGAAACAATTGACGGGACTGAATTATCCAGCAAACTCGAGCTTTAGCACTTAATAATATCGAATCTATTAATTCGGACTTTGTCGTCACCTCAACTTCATCATGGTTTCCGCAACAGTTTTGTTCACCATTGCGTAAGTCGCCAACAAACCCACGATCGTGTTCGATTCCCAGCTTACAAGTCATAGCGCGTGCATCGCCGGCTCAGCAGCGTCTATCGCAGACTGCGTCGGAGAGAACTACGCCGGCGTCTGCATGGATGCCGGCGCTCCTGGTCTCGCCCACGACGGACTTACACAGAGCTGCTGCCAACCTCCCCACGGCTCAACGTATAACGACGGCCCCGGAGTATTCGTACGTATGCCCTCGTCGAAATGTCCCAGAAAGCCGTGTAACTGACATGTTTCTCTGCAGTGCTGCGTCCGAGGAACCGAAGAAAACATCAAATACCTGCAGGCATGCTGCTCAGGCAGCGGCCAGAGAGACGTCATTTTCAACCACGCCGGAAACCTTTGAATTTGGAGAAAGTACAATTTGAATACGACAATGTACAAGCGGGCTGGGCTAGCATAAACAAAAGTTTTCGATTTTCAGGGACATAGACAAAAATGGGGGTTTCACGAAATAGACAAAAGTTGATTCATTTCAAATCATAGACAAAAGTATTCGATGTTTGAAGGGGGGAAAAGGATGGACAAAAGCTTTCATTCTTTCATAAGATAGACATGATACTATCTTCACACTTGACTCTGTTTCCCTGAGGTTTGACATGTGTGGAAGTTTCGTGTGTCTGTGTATTTCTCAGGCAATTGCTGACCTCTTCACGGCATAAGCAACGACGACAATAGCAACGACGATAACAATGAGGACGAAAGCAACAACAACGGCGGACGACGACGACGGAACAGAGCCAAAAGTAACAAAGACAAATTGATAAAGTATGCCCCAGCCACTCACATGTCATCCCAGCTCAAAATAAAAAGCAAGATGATTGAAACAATATAGAACCACGTCAAATGAACACTTGCCCTTACATCACCAACCCCCAAAAAGCCCGACCCGAGCTACGGATTTGCACATGAAGCCCGTCCTGCATACTCAATCCAGCATTTTCTTTTCATCTGACGCCTCCCGCAACGACAGATTCTTGATTCTTGTTTTGTTGAGAAAAGGGGCCAGTGCCACACATTAGCATCCTCCCGACGTTCCCTCGGCCTGAAAGGCCGACATTACGAGCAGCACTCGCAGCAGTCTCCAAAATCCGAACAATCGCAACTCCCAACTCCGAAAAGCCTCATCCTGTTTTCTTTTCCATCCCATCAAGGTGCATGTCACGAGATGCCCGTTGTGCAGATGACAGGACGACGTCTCACCAATGTCGCATCTCCCGAAGCTTTGCGGCCTCCGACGGCGCTAGTGGGGCCGAGATTACCGCCGGCCCTCCAGGACGGGACGACGCCAATCAGGGTTGCCTCGGCATCAGCTCGAGAGAAAACAGCCCCGGAAAGCGCGGGCCACTTGACCGACGAACGACGACAACGACAACAATCAGGGGCATCGTTAGTCAACTGCCATTTGATCCTTCGCCGAGAAGCCAAGACTGTGGCGTCAAAATTCACTTGCGTCACGGTTTTACATGTTTCAAAAGTGGCGTGATGTTCGATAGGTATGAAGTAAGATAATCAAAATGATAGATTCATTCAAGTCATGTGGTATCAAAAAACGCCTTGCCAAATAAGCAACCAAATGACTATGCTAATGATGATGTCCGTCGTCCGACCCGTTGCCGGGCTTCGTCCTTGTCTCTCCTCAACTTGGACGGTGTTCTTCTGTATTTCGCTCTCCTGTCGATCCAGGGCTTCTCTACCGCGCAAAACAAACACGCATTGACTAGACCCTGTATTGACAGGCTCACTAGTGATAAGAGCACGACCGCAAACGGGCCGGCTTGTTCTGGGTTGTCCCAGCGCATGACGTGGGCCACGAAGGGGACGGCCCAGATAAGTATGTATACAAGGGGATACACGAAAAGTAGACGTAGTTGACGGCGAATCTTGTCGCGCGTCTTGGCCATGCCTGTGCCGTCCATCGCCGGGTGGAACAGGAAGGGCGTGGCATTGTGGTCGGCATCCGAGTCGAGCGTTGTGCCGCGCCGGAGGATGGACCAGATGTTAGCCAGGGACTTGGCACGGGCTGTCGTCGGGCTGTGTGGAGGGTGGCCGTAGGTGCTAAAGCTGTGACGGTGGGGATGGTAGTTGTAAGACGGGCTCAGGTCGATCGTGTCCCGTCGGATGTAACTTTGCGGAGGTGGAGTTATTGGCTCGAACGTGGCAGATAGAGGACTGGTGCTGGGGTCGAAGCTAGGGTGTTCCACACTTTCATCCTGCTCGGGAATGCGGCCGTCCTCGTTTCCGTACGTCGGCCAGTTCCACTGAATCTTCTGGCGGCTGTGAATGAGTTCAATGTCTGCCGTCATTGTGGTGGTCGTTGATGAAGTCCGCTGTCTTTCTGAATCCTCCATCGAAGTTTCTGATCCGCGACGTGAGCTTGGGGTAGGAGGTACTGAAGGAATATGAGCCCAATCGTCGTGCATGTGCGTCGCACTTGCTCTTCTCATAGCGCTGAGGCGACCGAATCGTCGAATGCGAAGGGTGACGTATGTGTAGATATAAGCATACAAGGCGACGATGGTGAGCAGAATCATGTATCGAGGAACCCAACTGAGCGCAAGCCTAGTCCATTCTGGGCGAACGGGCAAGTAGCAGTATTCACCATTGTTCGCATAACCGGGTGAGTTGATGAAGGCTAGAGAGGCCATCAATAGTGGCAGGAGGATAAAGACGGCGAATGCAATCCGGCGGTGGGGGTAGAGGCCGCTTTGTCGACCGGAATATCTGGGGCGGAAAATGTAGATGGCCGTGTGTAAGGCGATGAGAACGACGGCAATATCAGATGCTTCAATGCCGACCGAAAGGAAGAAGCCGCTCGCTTGGCAAAATGAAGAGCTGGAGGGAATGGGGCCATTTCTGAAATCGGCGATGGGGAAAATGATGAACCATAGCGACTTGAGCATGTCGCTCGACATGAGCAGCATTATGAGACTAATCATGGTTAGCGATGTTCCTGGTTGACGCTCATGACCCCTCTGGCGAGGTTGTCTGGGTAAAACATGACTTACTCATGTCTGAAGCTCCGTCTCATGCGGGAAAACCAGTAGAAAGCAAGGGTGACGGATGCGAAGCTCAGAGCGGCAACAGCCAGTGACGTTGATTGAATTATTGTCCATTGGTGGTCAGTCAGGCCGTCGGGAACGCGGTCCCAGGCAGGGCTCCGGCGAGCACTGATAATCTCGGATGCGGCCGCAGCTGGCGGTTGCGATGCATCAGTGATTTCCAGTGCGGAGGGCCAGGGTGCCATGGCGGCTGCGTTCTCCTGGACGCCTGAGCCTGGAATCGAGGAGAGAAGTTGGTTCACGTGGGAGGCTTCGGATTCCTCATGTTGATGTGTATGACGAGGAGGTCGTACCAGTCGATGATACTTGTGTTCACGATCGAGTCGTCGGCGGGGTCGAGTCCGGATCTCTCAGGGCTACCTCCAACCTTTCCGTTGCCGATGCATCCACCTCTTGATGTGCGATGGCTGTTTCCAAACTCCTTCGAGAAATATCCTGGCCCAAGAAATTCGGCCTTCCTCAAATACGCAGTCGTGGAATCGAGGGTCCTTTATGTCGAAGTGTGGGCGCAAAGGAGTGCCGAAAAGGTATATATAGCTGTGTCGCTCCGCCGGAAACAGACGTCACTTTATTCGATGGTCGACCCTGGCGATGACCACAAAGCGTAAAGCGAGCGTGTTCGCACCGAGCTTGTCCGTCGAACGATTATCAAATTTAGTCGATAGATGTGGGAGTTTTCTCTTTGAGAACCGGAGGGTGGGCGAAGTTGGAAGGGAAGGGATGATGGCGGATATAAGAAATGGCGGTGCATGGGAATACAAGCGCCTAACCTCTGTCCGCGTCTTCAGCTCTGGCAGCAACGCAGGCGTGGAAATTGAAGTCCGTCCTCCAGCAGGCATCGGATTACTGTTCAGAAAGGGCGACAGAAGCTTAAAAAGGGACGGACGCAGGCGAGACAATGCAGTACGAATAGGAGAGACGGGAAGCGGATACACTCGAAAAAGCAAGACAGGCTGTTAGCGTCGTGGTTTGAGGCTTTTGGGCAGAAGACGGCTTGGCCAATGAATGAGCAGCCAGGGGCAATAGGCATCCGGTGCGGTGTGTGCGTCTGTGTGTTTGTGCGTCGATCGTGTGATGGGGGGCGTGGCATGCGGCGCGGGTGTTTGTCGAGCGAGGATGCGTTGAGTTTGGCCTGGGTTGGAGCCATTGAAAAGCGTCCAGTGTCAGTGTTTGGGAGAGTGTGGGTGGCTGGCGGTCAAGTCTGTGCCGGGGGGGAGGGTGTATGAGAAGGGGTCGATTGCTTGTGTTGGTACGGAGCAGGCCCCGTCTCGTTCCTCGTTGATTGAATGGAGCGAGCAATTCAGCCCAGTAACAGGCGAGAGACAAGACAGAGACAGCCACCTGAGTGAGCGCATCTCATTCTCCTTGTGGTGGTGGAAGTGTAAAGGAGGCGGCACAGGGGACGGGCTAGGCGGGACTGGCCTCGGTTACTAGGCGCCAGGGCAGGAACAAAAGCAATTATCTATCCATTGCCCTGCTATTGTTCTCGATATTGGGGGCTGATGGGATGGGGAGCTATGGTGAGCGCTGCGCTCGCGGCGGCCGAGCTCGCGGGGGATCCCCCGTGGACTGACGATGACGATGGTGCAAGTCTTGTGCTTCATCCTCGAGCGGTCTTGTGGTGCAGTGCATGTTGTGTGTATTGGGCGGAGAGGTGCCGACAGCAGGATTATGCTGGCGTTGCCTATGCACGCGACTGAGGGCGCGAGGTGCAGGTGCAGGTGCATGTAAGTGCAGTAGGTAGCAGCAGTTGGACAGACGGGTGCCGATTAGGTGCCGGGACATCAGCAAACCTCTAGGCGAGGCCATGTTTAGATTCGGCAAAGCGAGACAGGTGACGGATGGTGAGGAGGACCAGCGCCAACAAGAACGGAACGTAGTGTACCTTAGGTAGGCGGCCAAGGTTTGTTTGTTTGTTGGAACTCGGTACTCAATCCGGTGAGGAGGGAGAAGGGAGAGCGGTGACATGCCTTGCGTCGACGGACCTGAAGAAGGGCTTGGAGGGCTTGGGTTGATACTCGACAGGGTATGATGTGTCAAACCCCAAGATCGCCAACGACGTCGGTGTAGGTGTCTTCCTTGTCTCTGGCGGCTTTCGAGGGTCTCGCTGGAAACGGTGTCAAACAGGACTGTCACGGCCGTTGGCGCGATGATGGTGAAGATGGGGGTGCCAGGGGCCGCATCCGATCCATGCTTGCGGCATGTTCGTCAGTGGGCTTTGAGGGATCTCTTTGTCCGGGAACAGCGCTGAAAGATGAACATGATTAGAGCAGGGTAATACCAGAGGTGTGTATTCGTTGTACTTTGTGGGTGCGGATAGGTAGGCGCACAGAATGCCGGCATATGTGGTGGGGGAGGGGTCCTTTGGGGATTTGTGTACGGATAGTGAAATTGGGGGGACGGCACGGGAATGGGGCCATGATGATGGGTGAGGTGAGATGGTGTCTTGAGTTGTGTTGGTGCGTGCCGGTGCTCCCTCTGAAATTCTGAATCGCAGGTTGGAGAGGAGCACAAGACTTGTGCTTGTGCACCCCTGGGTGGAAAGTGAAGGGGCTACGTACCTTTTGCCTGCCTATGCCTCTTCCTGCTTGCAATTTGTCTGCCAGCCAACAAGTTGCCAGCCTCGAGGAGGGCTGCTACCACCTGCTCGAGGTCATTTGGCCAGGTCGCAGCACAAGCAAGGCCCGAGCGGGGCTTTATGGATATGCATAAAGTAGTTTGTGCGGGATAAGTCAATTAGATGGGCCAAACCAACGGCGGAACGCTGTGAGATGGGCAAGTAACGACATTGGAGCGAATGAGGCAACTGTCGGTGGTGACCAACCAATGCCAGGGCCACGAGCATCAGCAGGTGGTGGCTTGGACGGGTGCGCAGGGACGGTCATCCAAGTGGAGGTGACGTGGACGTGGTCGACATTGAATGGACGAAACCGGCAAGCAGATGCGCTTAAAGGGCCTGGCTGAATGAATATCCCATCAAATCCCCCACGAGTCTGCCCGGAGTCTGTTCGAGATGGCCGAGTTCGCGCTTTGGTTTGGGGGGAGTGTGAAGTCGTGTCTGTTTTTGGTGAGTTGACGGATGGGAGAGGAGCTTTGGGCGCCGCCGAGGGAGTGTAAGTGAGCTGACCAAGACTTTGGCAAAAGGCTGTGTGTTGTTGTTGATGCGGATAATGATGGACCGTCAACGCCACCTCAAGACGGGAGAGCGTCTCTGTGTGTGAGAGATGGAATGAAGGAGCCGGATTCCGAATTATTGTCAGGGAGCGCCCGGCGAAAGTGTCCAGGACCACAGGCGAAGAGGCGAAGAGGAAGGTGAGAGAGAGGATCTCGTCAGCACGATCGATTGGGAGAGCACAAGCAAGTGCCAAAGCTAGGACCACCAAGCGAGGTGCAGGGTGAGGTAAGTCCGGGGAAGGCAGGCAGGGCAGAGCAGGGCAGGGTAGGTAAGTACGGCGGAGGCAGCTCCTGCAGCGGCACCTGTAGCAGTCGCGGATGAGATGCACCTCACCTTCCTTCCTGCCCGTCTGTTGGTACGGCACCGCGGCATCCGCCCCCTCCGTGTCCCAAGCAGGCTGCGGTTGCTTACTTTGCCCGTCAATGTCCGGCTTACACGGATTGATTACAACACACGAAGGAGTGAACACTGAACCTTGACGCCAGAAAGAGGTGAGAGTTTGAATCTCCGTTTCTTTCCATCCTGGGATGCGCCTGCAACGGCTGCCGCACAGAGCAACCGCTTGCATGGGACGCACCTGCCTCCGGTTCTCTTCTCCTTCCTGCAACTGCCATACGACTGCTGCCACTGCCACATCCTGCCCTGTGCCCGTGTGCACCTGCTGCTTACCTTACCTACCGGGCAGGCAGGTACCTTAAGGTGAGGTAAGTGCACCTGCCTTCTGACTCTTTTTGCCCAGTTGTCTGGTCCGGCAGTTGGCCCAGGCGTTGCAGCCGCTGCAAGTGCGAGAGCACGAGCCAGGAAAGAGTCAATGAGCATCGAATCGCATCACCCATCTGTCATCCCTCAGCTTGCGAAGGAGCGAATCAACTTGAACCAACCTCACTTGGGCAAAAACGTCGACCAACTAACCACCTGCCACCAGGAACGAAAGAAAAACCTATTGCATAGTACACAGAAACACCATGTATGGTACGTACCTTCACCGTCCTTATGTCCGTTGGCGCGCCGCCCTTTGCGCATCTCACCGATCAGAAGGCCTTGTGCTAGCTGACTGACTGTGTTGATAGGGGCGCACGCTCTACTCTAGCACTTTAGGTACCTCAGAGCCTCCAAGTCTCCTCCGGCGATGGGAGTGTGAGGAGGGCCTCCTTCCTCATGGCAACTGGGAGCGGTGAAACGCCGCCATTTCCCTCGTGGCCTTTGGCACCGGACCTCCTCCTGAGCATCAATATACCTACCTAATCAAATGCATCCATCCACTGGCACCGTCAATCAATTGCCTAGCGACTTGGCAGTCTGCCTTCAGCAGCTTCAATCAACCACAGCAGCCGCAACTTCTTGATGGATCGGCGGAATCACGAACTTCTCGTCAAGGAGACATCACGCGCTGTCTGATAGCGACCGCCGTTCCCTGCGTCTGGAAACAGGGCTACGTCCGTATTTCCTTTTTCTTGTCGCGGCACTCGGGACCGCATTCCCCTTTCCAGCCAGCAATCCTGGGAAACGCGACCCCTAATTTCATCTCTCATTGGACTCGACCTGGATCTGGGTTGGATCGCCCGCTTCTGCAATCTCTGGCAACCGCAGGCGGTCGACCACTGCTGGCAAGCGTGAGACAGGTTTCGACGCCATTGGGAAACGAGAGACGGAAAATGCGGCTTTCCAGCTTCTGCTCCTCCGGCGTACGGCCCTTCTACTCCTTGCACCACCACCGCATTGCTATGCCTGCCTTCCGTGTGGTGCCTCGAGGCCCTCGATATTGAGCATTCACAAGCACAGAGATGGCTTTCGCGCTATCGAGCCTTGAGACTCCCAGCGTGTCCGCAGCCCTCATCTGGATTCTCGGCACCGCCGGGATCGGTATGCGACGCTACCCAGACGCTGCTGATCGTTCGACCTTGCCTCAAGATGCCAACATACGCATTGCATTCACCAAGACCGAGCCGAGACGCCTCCATTTCGTTGTGCTCTATTTCCATACGAACCTGAACACTCCGCGTCGTCGGAAGTCGTTGGCATCTCGGGGCACTTTTAAGGTTTGCCCTTTTTGCCCGCGTCGCCTGCAGCCAGCGCGGCCTGCAGTCCGTATTCGGTCTTGGGGCTCGTAAACTGTTGCGTTCCAAAATTAACCCAAATGCCTGCGTCGGTCTGACTTGCCCTATTGACCATCACCGCTGCTACTCTTGCCTTACTTTGCGCCTTTCAGACGAAGCAGGTCTGACCTCAGGTGCCATTTTCCACTTGAGGTAACACGCGTCATCAGCCACGGGAAGGAACAGACGGCCCTTAACGTATCTGGGCAATGTTGCCGCAACACCGAGCTCGCTCGTGGGCCGTGGCCAGCGGGATGTGGGCTGTGTCAGCTTCCCACGGCCTACCTACCGTGCTACCGTCGCTGCCAGAGCAGTTCAACAGCCGCCCTGCCCTACGAATCCAAGCTACAAACTACGTACATAGCTGCTGTTCAGTCCAGCGCAACCATGGGACACGGCGAGGACAAGGACCGGGAGGTGCGGGTGCAGATGGTCGTGCAGATGCGTGTGCAGCGCATACCTTATGCCCGGGCTCTCTCTCAGTCTCAGTCCGCCCTTTTGATGGGTTAATTTGGTCGTTACCTCCCGGTCTCCCGTCGTTCGTGTTCGCGCATCTCCTCTACAACCACAAAACATCCTCGCAAGACCCCTCGGTGGTAAGGGACCCCCTGCCGACTCTACTGACGACATCTGCCGAAGTTGCCCTCAATCTTGGTTGCGTACCATGACTGATTGGCTGATCGCACTTCGCGCCTCCCGCGAGCCGTGCCAACCCAGTCGCAGCTCCAAAGCTTAACCTTTGGATTGGGACGCAAGTATCATCGAGGATGGCAACCAGACAATTGGATGGACGGGATCCCCTTACCAGTCACAGGTCAGTCAGTCTCAAACTGTCCATCCCACCCATCCGCCTGGTGAGCCCAGCCCTCGACTTGGCATGTTTGGGTCCCCTCAATTCCTATTTTCAATCAAGATCCAAGCAGCCTCTACGAACTTTATCTGCTTTCAGCTACCACCAACATCTCCACAACTACCACCAACGTTTTTTAAAGCTCACCCAGGTAATCGGGCTATTTGGAATGGAGATTGCCGGTATGAAGGTGAAGCCCCTCACGACACCGGCTCAAATCTTTGCATTGCTGACCCCTTTGCAGGCCATGTCGCTCGTGGCGCCACCTCAACGCACCAACTGGCGCTACCATCGGCTCCGCGAGCCACCTTTCATCCGAACCGATCGGCTGCCCTTCCTCCGCGTTGCTTCGCACACAGATCGTCGTCGCTCTCCGATCACCATCTCCACTGACCGTGCCCTCCTCTGCCGACGCTCAAATTTGGCCACTGAAAACCGAGACCGAGATGCTCGTCGCACGGTCGTCAAACCCCATCAACTCTGCGTGCGGGCTATTTGCCCATTAAAGCCGGTCCCTTGGCCTTTGCTAACCCACTCGAGCAAAAGGCCCAGATACCCGCTCCATGATTATTACCTCAGCCAGCAGATCACGTTCTTTGACGTCCAAGCTGTCCTTGCCTGACTATGTTTTAGAAAACCGTTGCTCGGCTCCTCATCCCACCTTTCAGATGATGGCTTCCTCCCACATCACGAGGTGGGTTTGCGAGCCTGTCGCATACATACAAGGATTATCCAATTGCTATCTTTTCCTTCCGAGACCAGACAACTCTGTGCCTCATTGTACTTGTTCTCATGCCTCGGACGGGCTTGTCGATCCCTGTGGACGTCTAGCCCACGGTCTAGGCAAGCCTTTTGCTGACACATTCATCTACATAGCAGAGACAACCATATTCCAGACAAGAGCCACGACATTTGCCGTCTACTTGCAAGACATCGAAAACGCCCAATTTTCCCCCATGAAGGCTGTCCTGGCGCGAGATGAACCCTCACCAAGATGGGCGCGGTTCATTAGAGTCGTCAAGGCGACCTGCGCAAGCCATGTGTCTGGATGGCTTGAAGTTCAAGGTCTCACCTACATGCCGGGAGCTATGGCAATGACCGGCAGTGCACCCCAGATGCGGGCTTCTCGGGCCAGTCATGGCCATCGCCTGCGTCTGGTCCCCGTGGAGTCCGCGGCGGGTTGAAGAGTTCAAAGCCGCCCGCCGCAAGCGGAAATCAATCCCCACACGTCGTTCTACAATAAGACCTTCCTTGACAAGCAAAAATCAGAAAGTAAGCAAGCTTGGACAGGTCCTCAATGTTACTAGGGACAAAGCCGACTTTTCGGCGTCCACATGGCGTGCATCTAAGATACCTTGAAATCTAGAGAAAGGACGATGCTAGGTGATATGTCGACCAGCCTGATTTAGGCATTTGTTTCGAACGACATCCTCGGGTCCCTCGCATATCTCTCAATTCTCACTTTGCGCCCGGCGTTCACGGGTTGAGCTCCATGGGATGGAATGAAAACCCCGCGCATCCTTTTGCAAAGCTAATGCGATGTCTCTGCTTCTCATAGTACTCAATCAGGACCCTACGCACCTTGGCTGATCTCAGCTGAGGGTCTTATGACTCTGGAGCTATGACATGGATGGCACAAAGCGGAAACTAACCGTTGTCATTTGAGTAGAGTATGTTTGGCGGTGTCACTCCAACCCAACAAGACAGACACCTCTCCGATATTCTGACTCAGAGGCAATACTCTTGGATGAGGTTGCCCATCTCGAAAGCGCGTTTGCCATATGCCATGAAAATGGTAAGTGACAATGCATGATGGTAGGTCTGCTCGGGCCGCTCGCCGAGCAGTCACGTCTCCCGGAATATTCAGACGAACAACTCCAAGGCGACCAATGAACACGGTGGGTGCTGACTCCGAGTCGAAAGTGAGTCTAGACTCCTACGTCAATAGTTTCAGAATTAACCCAGCAGTCCACCTCTGAGGGAAGAGAGCCGCGGCAAACGCCTGGGGTCCCGCAAAGAACACAGCGACATCAGATGATCTGTCACGGATCTTTTCAACACCTTTTTCCTCTTCTTATGCGCCACGTCTAGGAGCAAATCAAAGCTCCCCGGACTCGACTCCGGCAGAGGAGGAGCCCGTCACACGTCCGTCATCCTCGGCCTCTTCCTTCTGCCCTTACCCAAGGAAAAGGTAAACAACTGACGATCTGCCGCCCCACCTATGTGTGTTCCATGTTCCAGCGGGACCATCAACATGCCGAACCGTGCAGTATTTCTCCCTTTCAATCGTCCAGGTGTTGCGATATTCCACAGACCTGCTGTTCGTTGATGTCATTCCCGTCGCAGACATTGGCAACCTCGGAGATTTATCTAGATCTCTTTCACCTTCTTGGCGGAAACGCGGCCCGAGAAAAGGGTTGCGCCGATGCGTGAATCTTGATGCTGCATCGGGGGCTCTGCCGCGACGGCGCTTTTGCTTGCCGCCACTTGCTCCTTGCCGCGGTTGATTGCTTTTGGAGATTCATGTGGGATTGGAGATGGCTGTCGGACCGCTAGTCACCTCCATTGATAGACTAGGGAGGATAATGCCGGCGGTCTATGATGATGCATGTTTCGCTGTGGTATTCTTCGAAGGCTGCTTCATGCTGTTGCAAACTAGCTCTGCGTGACGGCTCTCGAGTATGCTCTCGTAGACGATGTGCGTCCTTCGTAACCAAATGTTTCTGCTGTCTCCAAAATGCTCAAGAAGTCCAAGATGAGAAATGCAAACCAGGTATGAAATAAAAGACTTCATCCTGTGGCTATTTGGGCGAAGGGCTGGCTGTTAGGTCTACTCGTGAATAGTTTTAGCATGTTTTCTCGTTCATGGTTATCTATGTTATCTTTGTCATCGTCGCTTTTGTCCCTGTTGTTCCTGTTGAAATAGTAGTTTGAATACACTATTCGCATCCATGGACATCACTACCTTATCTGTCGCTTGATGTCAGACCACGTTTGGCGATGTCCTCGGCTACGGCGTTCCAGCACATCGAGGCTATGAGCAGCCGGTCCTCTGGCGGGGTCTTGTGAATGAGGCTCGAAAGCATGAAGCTAGGGTGAAGATGCCACGGCAGCCTGCGGAAGAGATTCAGCTCGGGGGAGGTTGGCAAGATTGTCGCCGGTACTTTAAGTTCCGCCAGGACGATGTGCCTGACGAAAACGAAATTGGAGGTACGCTGATTGGAAGTATGTGCCAGAAGAGATTACGAATAGATTCTCGCTTCTGGGTATGGGCAGTTCGAGACTGAAGCATACAGTGCGCTCTGTATCTATTGCTCGCTGATGTTCATTTTTTAGCGTTATGATCGTTGTTACTTCGATTTTGTTGCCGCCCTATTCGTTGCTATCCTCTTCGTTGCTGTCATCGTTCTCTCGCGTTATTCATACCGTCATCGATATCGACATCGCCATCGTCATCGTCGGCGCCGTTATTGTTATTATCGACATTATCTTGGTTGGGCTCATTCTCATTTACTTCCACTAGGTACCCGCCTGGATGTCAAAGCTCTTGCAGATGAACGGGGGAATAGATGTCTATAGAAATCAATGTTTCGCTGTGTTGTTCTATGAAGGTTGCTTCCTGCAATTGCGGACCAAAACTCCGCATAAAGGCCTGTTGAAAATGTTCCCCCAGACGGGTGAAGCTACCTTGCTCCACCAAATTATGAGACTGCTTCCATATTCCGCGATGAAATGCCAAATCAAACCAAAAATGCAGCGCGAAAATCAGACCTTTACCCAACGCCTCGCCCCCTGTGCAGCCTCCGCAGCATCCTCTTCCTCGATCTTCTTGATAAGCTCTGCGCACTTGGCCTGGTAGGCCATGGGCGCCGTGTGCATCATTACCTCCCAGTACGACATGAGCTTCGTCTCGTGCCGGTCATCCTGCATTCTGTGCGCCACCTTCTCGGCCTTGGTCTCCTGCAGGTCGTCTATGTGCTCGTCGATGGTGTCGGCGGCTCTTATGACGACGGCGTACATCTTCTTGGTCTGTCCCGTGCGGTCGATGCGGCCGAAGATCTGTTGCTGGGCGGCCTTGTTCCACCAGTTATCGATGTTGATGATGCGGTTGGCGCAGGTCAGGTTCAGGCCTTCCTTGCCGACCTTGGACGCGAGCTGTTGGTGGTGGAGAGTTAGCTCAGGTTCTTTTCACACGGGTGGAGGGAGATTGAAGAATGTGCAATGGGGATCTTACCAGGACTTTAATGCTTGGGTCGCTTTTGAAAGACGTAATAGCATCTTCTCTGCTCTTGGCGGACATTTCGCCGTTGAAGTAGTAGAAGGGGATGTCATACTGACGCAAAGCGATGCCGAGGATCTTCGCGGTCTTCAGGAACTCGTGGAAAACTGCCGTAAGTAACTTGATTAGCATCCGATGTCCCATGTTTCAAGTCAAATGAAAGCCGTAACTGTACCTATGATCTTGTCTTCGGGCGCTTCACTTTGGAATTGGAGGACGTAGTCCATGGCACACGCAGTCTTGGAGCTGAGCGGAATCATACCGTCTGTCTCGTGAACTCCAATGTTGATGAAAGCGTTATCCTTGCCCTTCAGGTCCAAGAAGACACCGCGATAATCGCCGCCGTACTTCTTCTTGGTGAAGTCCGCGACGATCTTCTTCTCCTCTCTGGAACCGAGCTGTTTCTGCCTCTTCGATTTCTTCGGTGTTCTCTTTGTGGGAGTCGCGGTGGGAGGTGCGGATTCTGCTTCCTTAAGTGCTCTCACCCTGTCATCCTCAGCGTACTCTGTCTCCTTGGTAGACAGATTCTCAACCAGCCTTGCACCTGTTTTTCGGTCGTATGGCTGGTCACAAGTCGTGCATTTTGTTTCGCCTGCCTCTCTCCAGTTCTCGGAAAGACATTCATGACAAAATAAGTGTTGACACTGGAAAGATTGAATCGTAAGGTTCTGGATTGTAAAGATGATCCAGGACAGATGATTATGAACTTACCTGGGAAATGATCCAGGGCTTGTCGATTGACGTCTTCCCGCACTTCGAGCAACCTTCGTCCACCATCTGCTCGTTGATGGTATACTTCAGGAGATTGTCCATGCCGAGTGTCTTGTCTGTCGAATCAGTATGGAAAATCCTGTCTTCCTTTGGTTTGGTCGACTTCTTCTCCTCTGTCTTCTTCGATCTCTTCTTCTTTCTCTTTGTCTTGGCATCCTGCGACTTGGAAGAGCTATTTCCCACCGTTGGCTCTTGAGTGACGAAGAGTTCCGAGTCTTGGTCATTGGGTGGAGCTGCGTGAAGGAGCTTCCTGGTTTGGGGGATGGCGGAGGGGTCGGCCGCCAATTCCTCGAGCCCGTCTCTCAGATTCGTCAAGAATGCAGGGTTGAGATCATCTCTGAAGACACCCTCAATATTCCAAGCATGAGAAATCATCATGCGATGACAGTTTATCCGACTGAGTCCTTCCCGCTTTTCGAGAGCATCGTAGTGTTCTGTGATGAGGCTTAAGACATGTCAGATATGAACCCCAGTAATGATGAGCGATGGCTCCAAACTTACTCGTAGATCATCCGCTCATGTCTGCTGAGAGTGACCCATACCTCTTTGGATTCGAACTCAGGCAGATCTCCCGTGATTAACCGGCCAAGGAACTTATCCTTCTTCGTTCTGAAGATTTGAGTCAGCACCCACAGACAACAAACGAATGAAAAATGTGTGTCTCACCTCCGGTATGTCACCAAATGGATCAAGGCGTCCAGTTTGGTATCGCAGTCATACTTGAAAAGAGTCACAAATTGTTCTGCCAGTTGATTTGCGGGGATTCAATATTACTCACAGATTCAAGGTAGCTGTCCTTGAAGTCTTGGTAGGTGTTGATGCCCTCGACTCCCACGAGCCTGAGATATGGAAAAATTTCTGAATACCAACTTAGCATGAACAATCTCCATAAAACTGGTGAGCTAGTGCAAACCTGTCTCTCTGTCTACCAGGGGAGTCGCGGTGAGAACCCAAAAGCTTTTTCGTTGAAGGCCGTAACATGCTTTGAAAGCTGCCAATATGTCAGCGAGACTTTATTATCTCTGATCATGTTGCAACTCACATAGGGTATTCATGTTCTTCACAGCGTGCCCCTCATCAAGAATGATTCTGTACCACTTGATGCCGTAAACTGGGCCGGCAAACTTGACCAGCGCAGCTCGATACTCGTCACTTTCCATGCCGTGTTGCGCTTCAATCTTCTTCAGCTCTTCGTCTGTGAGGTTTCCACGAATCTCAGTAATCGTGGCGATCCTGACATGAATGTTAGCAAGCCGGGCTTCCAATTCGTTCTGCCGAGGTCACTTACACAATCTTGTAGTTGTGAAAGTTCACGCTTGACTCCTTCCATTGAGCGTTGGACCAGATGAGAATCTCGTTGTCTCTGATGGCTTCAACGTGCTTGAGATACTCTGCTCGCCATTGCTTAGCCATGTCAGTTGACGGCACAATGATCAAAGTGGCACCGAAGTAGGTTTGAAGGTCTTCAGCCGACGCAGGATTCCCCACGGTGCAAGCCATGGATACCATTGTCTTTCCGAGACCAACATCGTCCCCGAGAACTCCTCCAAAAGGAGGCGATATGCCGTGCTCCCGCTGGACCATCCATGAGACGGCGGGAAGTTGCTCCTCTCTGAGCTTGGTGGTCTCCCTCATTCCCTTGAGGTAGTACTCTCCGTTGTGGAAGCAAACAATTTTGCTGTAGCCGAAGATGCTCGTGGCCTCTTTGAGATCTCGCTTTTGAGTTCCACTTCGGCGGTTGTTCGTGCCGTGACTGATTCTGTCCTTCAGCTCCTCGTTTCTTTCTTTTTGGGTGATTGGTCGGTTGGCTGTGGCGCGACCAGTTGTTTTGCCGGTGTCTTGAAAGTTCTTTTCGATGCTTCGCTGATATTTTTTGTCCGACTTTGCAGAAGACATTCTCATCTTCTTTGCCTTAGGCGGTTCGATGTGCACGTTGCCATATCCAGCGCCCCGTTTCCTCTTCAGCTCGCTTCTGATGTGAATCTTGAATATTTCGTCGATCTTTCTCTGGTTCTTCCTCACCTTCTGTTGGGCAGTCTTTGCAACCCCGGTGTTTGTTGCTCTCTTTCTTGTGGGCTTGTCGCGAGGCTTGGGCGATTCATCCTTTACGTCCTCCATTGGTTCAAAGTCTGTGTCCAACGGGTCCGCATTCGGTTCCTGCTCTGAGTCTGATGGAGCATCTAGTTCTGGCTCCGAGTCTGATGAATCTTCGTCCTCGGTGCTCGACGTCTCGTGCTCTGAGCTGTCACTGTGAGCTTCGTTCGCATCTTCACATTGAGCTGTGTCTGAAGGTGCTATGTGAAGATTGTGAGATGTCTCAGTGTCAAGAATCGTTTCTTGACTGGGGTCAAAATCCTGTAACTGCTGAAGGAGATTGAAATCATCGTTGACTGAGTTGTCTGACTCTGGACTTGAGTTGGTGAGTTGATTCACGCAACCTTCAAGAGCAGATGAAGTTGCATCTGAGCGGAGGCTGTCCATAATGAAGATGGAGTGTAAGAAGAGGAGTGAGGGATTTATGAACGGAGAATGAAGATGTGTTTGTGGTGGAATTGAATGTCAGTTGTGTGTTGCAGTAACTGTATGATTTGAAAACGTGTGAGGAAGGTCAACTCAGACGCGAAATTGATCTGGTTACCGAGAGAAAATCTGTGAAGGTGAAGTGTTTCGCCTTGACGTGAGGGAGAAAAGATGGCAAGAAGTAGGGAAGAGATTGGGGAGGAAGGCTTGCCCGATGCTTAGTGGATGAAGTTTCTAGCCAACATAGAGAAGATTGAAAGGGCCAGGCGAGTCATGGATGAGACGGAGGTAGCGTGACGGAGGCGTCTGTTGATAGCAGGCTGATTCGCGATGGTTTGTGAAAGGCGAGGGTGAGAAAGTGGTCGGAAGATGGTGAGTTGTTGAGGTTGTGGAGGTCTGAGTTGAGTTGGAAACAGAAGGATCTGAGACGGAGACTAAATAGTCCGGAGAAAGTGGTAATTGGAAGGAGCTGATGTGTGTCGGAGAAGTCGCGAGCCTCTGGGAGTTCGGGAAGGGGCAAAGCCAGCTTGATGTCTCTGAGGCGACCACGCTTGGATGGTAAGCGGGACAAGTCTGGTCCTTCCAGATGACCACAACCAGAAAGCAGATAGAATTCAAATTTAAGTAGTGTGTAGATAGGTTGAAGGCCAACAAGTTTGCGATGTCTTGGGGGAAGAAGCAGGGACGGATGGACAAGCAGGACCATTACTTAAATAAGGGCTCTGTAGTTGAAGAGTGGGGCTGAGGTATTATTGTCCAAGATGGGAAAGAAACAGGCAGCCGCAGGCTTCTCAATCCTTCCTTATCTCCAGACTTTTAAAGTGGGAAAGACCTAGGTGTTAAGTATGATAATCACAAGGAAGGCATCAAAGACGACTGAGCTGTGCCTTGCTTACTGGTCGAGGCAATTGCATTGATATCTTCGTGTAATGACCTGATGTAAATTTTCAACATGGGAAAATGACTTTTGACTTTATCTTGCTCAGGCCTTAGTCCTCAGATGAGGTGGCTAATGACTCGAAGCTGGTGATGTTTCGGTGTACCTTTTCGGTGAGCTCGGTCAGCCCACACCGCCCTCGGCAGAACGCAGAATCTCCACTAAAAAATTGACCGTCGCTCGCACCCCACATGGATTTTTCCCATGCGCCCGCGACCAAAAGCCGGTCCTCTCCTCCCAACACCACCGTCAATTGACGACCACACCACCACAATCCCCCCAACACCGCCACCATGTCAAAATCAAGCAAGAATGGCAGTATCACCGACTCGCGGTTCTCCAGCTTCGAGACCGACCCGCGCTTCCGCCTGCCCTCGAAGAAGCAGACAAAGACCAAGATCGACAAGCGCTTCGCCGGCGTGCTGAAGGACGACGCCTTCACGGCCACCGCAAAGGTCGACCGCTACGGCCGCAAGATCAAGTCCGACTCGAAGAAGAAGGCGCTGCAACGGCTCTACGAGGCGGAAGATGACGACGACGACGAGGATGAGGAAGAGGAGGACGGTGGTGATATGGAGGTCGACGCCGACGACGTGGTGCAGCGCGAGCTGGCCAAGGCGGATGCCAAATACGACCCGGCGCGCGGCGGCGGCTTCAGCGAGTCTGAGTCGGAATCGGAGTCGTCGGACGACGATGACGAGGAGGAGGAGGCAGAGGTCGTAGCGGACCCGAAGGCGTCCATGTCACGGCTGCGCGACGAGCAGGCCGAAGTCGAGGACGGCGAGGTCACGACGCGGATAGCGATTGTCAACCTCGACTGGGACAACATCAAGTCCGCGGACCTGTTTGCGCTATTTACGAGTTTCCTGCCCTCGACCGGCGGGCGGATCGAGAAGGTGGCCATCTACCCGAGCGAGTTCGGCAAGGAGCGCATGCAGAGGGAAGAGCTCGAGGGCCCGCCAAAGGAGATTTTCAAGAGCGACAGCGACGAGGAGAGCGAGGAGGAGGAAGAAGACGAGGCGATCAAGAAGGAGCTGCTGGAGGAGGGCGACGCCGAGGACTTTGACAGCGACGCGCTGCGCAAGTACCAGCTCGACCGGCTGAGGTATTACTACGCCGTCATGACGTGCTCCGACAAGGCGACGGCGCAGAAGGTGTACGAGGCGACCGACGGCACGGAGTACCAGTCCTCGTCCAACTTCCTCGACCTGCGCTTCGTGCCCGACGACGTTACCTTTGACGACGAGCCAAGAGACGAGTGCGACAAGGTGCCGGAGGGATACAAGCCTGTCGAGTTCACCACCGACGCGCTGCAGCACTCCAAGGTCAAGCTTACATGGGACGTCAACCCCGACGATGCGGCGCGCAAGGCGTCCATCAACCGCGCCTTCACCGGCAGCCGCGCCCAGCTCGAGGAGAACGATCTCAAGGCGTACCTCGCCAGCGACAGCGAAGACGACGGGGAGTCCCTTGCCGGTATCGAGGAGGAGGATGAAGAGGAGGCCGAAGACAAGGAAGAGGAGCCCAAGCTGTCCAAGAAGGAGCTCCAGCGCCGCAAGATGAGAGCGATGCTCGGCCTCGGCGCGGAGGAGGAGAAGAAGTCCAAGGACGCCCCCGTAGGCGACATGGAGATCACCTTCACGCCCGCGCTCACAGAAACCAAGAAGGACAAGAAGGAGGGCGAGGAGGAGACCACGATCGAGAAGTACAAGCGCAAGGAGCGCGAACGCAAGGAGAAGAAGCGCGAGATCGCCAAGGCCAAGCGCAGCGGCGCCGACGCCGAGTCAGACGTCGAGGTCGAAGAGGCCGCACCCGCCGCCGGCGAGGAGGACCTCGGCTTCGACGACCCCTTCTTCACGACCGAGGAGCCGCCCAAGAAGACCAAGACGTCGATCCGCAAGGAGGAGCGCCTCGCCAAGCGCGCGGCGCGCGAGGCCGAGGAGAAGGCGTCCGCCGAGCAGAAGGCGCAGCTCAAGCTGCTCATGGCCGACGACGGCGACGAGGCGGGCGAGCACCTGGACCACTTCGACATGAACGAGATCCTCAAGGCGGAGAAGGCGAAGAAGAAGAAGGGCAAGGGCAAGAACAAGAAGGGCAAGAAGGCCGGCGGCGACGACGACGACGACAAGGTCGGTCTACAGGAGGGCTTCAAGATCAATGTGGACGACGACCGTTTCAAGGCTGTCTTCGAGAGCCACGAGTACGCCATCGACCCTAGCAACCCCAAGTTCAAGAAGACCGAGGCGATGCAGACGCTGCTCGAGGAGGGCAGGAAGAAGAGGAAGGTTGGCGATGATGAGGTGCCTGCGGAGAGGAGCGGGAAGAAGGCCAAGAAGGAGAGCAAGGGTGGTGACGCGGAGCTGAGCGGACTTGTTGCGAGTGTTAAGAGGAAGGCCAAGGCTGGTAAGAAGTAGAGGATGATGTTGGAGGGCTCTTGTTTCGTGCTTATTTGAGGCGTGTGGTCATACCCTAGATGGATCCTAAAAGTTACTGGAATGTATAAAAGCACATGGTCATAATGCACAGCTGTTCAAGGTGTGATTGATTCTGTGATGGTTCCAACGCTATGCTGATAATGGGTATCCAATACTAACAAACGCTTACTTGCACTTCTAACTATCAAAGCATGTCGCTGAGTCGCCAGAAAGGTGACATGATTCAACATCATACGTCCGAAACTTAGTATCCGCTCTTCCACATCGAAGCCAATCCAAGCCTTCAGTGCCCGAGGAGGAACCATTCTGCGCTAGGTCCCATTGCAAAGCGCGTGAATCTTTCCGCACTCGAAGCAAGTCTTTGTGATGTCCCAAGCATACAGGATGCGGTCCCTAGGCAAGACCTGGTGTCTAGCCCTTTCGACCATCTCTGGAATTCGGGCCGAACATCGAGGCTGTTCCTGGGAAAGTCTTTGAACCTCACCTGAATCGAGTTCGTTGCATCTCGGGTGGGTCGTTGCGAGCATCAGAGGGCCGGCGCTGGAATGCTTCATCTTGGTCGGCCTGAGCCTCTCTGGGCTCCTCTTCTGGGCTGTCCGTTCTAGGCTCATCTTCTGGGGCATCGGTAATGGGCTCATCGCCGTCATCATCACTCTTGGGTTCATCCCTGATATCCTCGTCGTCACCTTCCTCAGGCTCATCTTCTGAGTAGTCTTCTTCGCTCCAATATGCAGCATTCGTATTATTGGGATCGATTGAATTGATGCGATGGGGATAGGGCTAGAAGAGTTTATGCGGTCGTTAGTCTTGGAATATAGACGTGAGAGTACCACAAACTCACGTTCCATCGCCGACTTTGCCCTCCAATCCGCCTGCGACGCTCTCGACCCCGTTGCTGATTTGCTCTTCTAGCACCGGGAGTGGGTGACCCCGGTGAGGATGAGTTTTGCTGCCAGGATGTATGTGAGGGTGGCGGAGTCCCAGGGCGGTTAGGCGAATCAGAATTTTCTCCAGCAACGTTCGGAGTCCGTGGAGGAATGTGAGTCGGAGGATCCTGTTGCTGATGCTGAGGAAGAGGTGGAAGCTCCGGGGAACGAGACGGAGACTGGTACGGAGAAGTGGGAGTAGATGGGTGCTCCGGGATAGTAGACAGAGCCCGGGACGGAGGACGAGGTGTAGGTTGGTGACGATCTAGTATGTCACGAACTTCGTCACGAACCCAATCTCCAGGAATATGGGGTGGAAGTTTCGGAGAAGAAGACTTAGGAGCCTCTTGACGAAGACAAGTAAAAGAGCCAGAGGTAAGACCAGACTGAAGCTGGCCGGGACTTGGATTGTTCGCAGGATCCGCGCGAGGAGGGCGTTCAGGAGTTGGTGACTGGGGAGGAATGCGAGTTAATCCAATCCGTTCTTGTTGCCGAGGAGCCCATGGAGGCTCTGGGTACGAAGTCGAGGCCGGGTGAGGAGGAGGAGTAGATGGCTGCTTCGGGGACAAAGTCGGAGACGGAGTAGAAGGGGCGGATGAGCGCTCTGAGATAGGAGACAGATTTCGAGACGGAGGAAGCGGTGTTTGACGAGCAACATCCAGGAATGGGTAAGTAGACAAATTTCGAGGAATGTGAAGCGGAAGTGTCGGAAAAGGAGGCAGAGGAGACAGAGGAGGGGTTTGATGAGAACGAGTAGAAGAATCAGGGGGAACGCCTGAAGACTGAGATTGACGCCGCTCGGAAGTTGGAACACCCGCGGGATCCGGGCGAGGAGGGCATTCGGGAGGTGGTCCAGGTTGAGGCCGGCGAGGCGGAAGAGGAGGGGGGTTCTCCTCCCTCTTGCCAAAAAGGTATTCCATCCAAGTCTTGGGGCCTTGACGCTGAGGATCCACGTGTGGTCCGTCTCTGGGCTCGCCGGTATCTGGGTCCCAATTGTTGTTCCGCTCGTTTCTCCCGTACTGAGCTTTCATGTGCCACCAAAGAAGTGGGATTATGACGAAACCAGCTCCAGCGCAACTACAATAGAAAGCTGGCCATATATATCTTTCTAGGGCTGATGAGGGAGCCATGGCGATGCTGAGAGATGTACGTGTTATGAATGAGTGTATGATGGATGGATGTTGCTGCTCGGATGATGATGTCGAGTTGAGCGAGGTGGAAGTTTGACGTTGCTGACGAAGATAAAAAACATGGAAAAGGGGTTAGTATCAAGGGAAGAGTCTGGCTGGACTTTCTACATGGGTTGTCATATGATGTTGGGTAGTCACGATGGGGGATAGTAGGTGTCATTAGCATACAGAGGCAACAACTGCCCATTCCTGCTTGCCAAGTCATTTCACCAAAACCACACAAGAAAGTAGACGCGGACTGCGCATAAGGAAAAGGCTCCTCCAATTCTTAGAGAGCAGACGCAGCTGCCATAACTTTTGTTTATCATGAATCTTCAAATACACTAATAGGCCATCCTTTATCGGACAGTAGCACCCTTCAAGCTGGGAACAGTGCAGACACCACCAGACTCGGTGACCAGTCTGCCAACACCCTCCTTGCCAAGCTCCTTGACAACAGCGGCGTCAAAGGCGACCTCGAGGTTGTCGGTGGTGGTGAATCCAGGCTGGAACATCTCCCAGATCTTCTTCTTGGGGTTCAGAACACCCTCAGGCTCGCCCTTCCAGCCCTCGAAGAAGACGCGCTCGCCAGCCTTGGCGTCAGCAGGGGGAGCAGCAAGCTCGACGGGGCCCTTGTGGTCGTCGACCTCACCCTCCTTGAGCTTGGGAGAGGCTGCGAGAACCATGGCGCAGGACTTGATGCCGCGCATCTTGACGGGCTTGAGGTTGGCAACGACGATGACCTTGCGACCCTGCATCTCCTCGAGGGGAACGAGACCGTTCAGACCAGAGCAGACAGTACGGCAGACCTGGCCCTCGTACTCGGAGGTGTCGTCGTTGGGCTTGTCGCCCATGGCGATGGTGGAAACGTAGAGGGAGTCGGCCTCGGGGTGCTTGATAGCCTTGAGAATGTGACCGACACGGAGGTCGATGAGAGCGGGAGACAGAGGGGCAGCGGGAGCAGGGGCCTTCTGGGGCTTGGGCTCCTTGGCCTTCTTCTCCTTCTTGGGCTTGCCCTCGCCAGCGCCGACAGCAGCCTTGACCTTGTCCTTGGCCTCGGTGACGGCCTCCTTGACCTTCTCGCCAGCGCTCTTGTCCTTGGGCTCCTTGGTGCGGTCGGGCAGAGCGGTCTCCTTTCCACCAGCAGCAGCGGCCGCAGCAGCCTTCTCCTTCTTGAGGCGCTCCTTCTCGGCCTTGGCATCGACAGGGGGCTTCACGTAGAGAACCTCATCAAGGTTGACGGAGACCTTCTCCTCGGACTTGACATCGGCGGCGAAGGCGGGGTAGTTTTGGACGAAGTCGAGGTGACGGACGATGTTGGGGTAGCCCTTCTCGCCGGTGCGCTGCTCGGGAGACCACTTGGCAACAAGGGGACGGACGGCGGAGTAGAGAGCAGTGTCGGCCTTGCTGGGCTTGGTACCGAGGAGGGTGGTGCGGGTGCTCAGATGGGAGTTGACGGTGTCGAGGATCGGGGACGCATCGTCACCAGTGGCCTGCTGGAGGCGGGTGGCGGTGGTGAGCCACTGCTGGATCTCGGTCTCCTCGTTGGGAGTGAAGGAGGTGTTGGAAGCCATTCTTGCGAAGCGGAAGGGGTATGCGCTGCGAGTGATGGGTCGTAGTACGCGGAGGGAGTTCATGAGTCGAAGGGCGAGGAGGGGTACTGTCAGGAATCACAGAATTTTAGTGTGGTTTTGGCGGGGTAGCACGGACAGGCGCTGCGACTGCCCCTCCAAATTCATTTGTCTTGCCTGATTGGTTAGGCACGTCTGACTCACCTCGCTCTTCCTCGGTGAGCCTCGGTGTACGCTTCCCAGTGTCTTTTCTTTTTCAGCAGAATTTTCTCAATGCCACCCTCCCCTGCTGATAGTCAAGTTCAGCTGGACAAGCATCATGGCGAAGGCGCTGAGCTTGCTTCTTTGTCAGTTGCCTGTTGAGATGATGTAGTGTTGATGGGAAGAGCTTCTGCTTTCAAGCGCGTCGTCTTGTCTCAATGCCCAGTAACGACATCTTGCAGAGGTCAATTGGCACCGGGATGCTTTGCATTTTGAATCGATGCAGTAGACAAGATCCCGATCTCTGTCCCGATCTTCCCGCACACCGATGGCCCGATGAATGACGATGGTGCCTGGACAAAGCGACCAGGGTCTTAATTAGTTCAGTGACACGGAGTCACATGACTCCGCCTTTGTCTCGCGTCGTCGCGCGTCCTGAATTTTGCCCCCGGATCGCGCCTTCCCATTGACAGGACCCTGGACCTTCCTGCCATTCATCTTTCTTCCTCGCCCCCCTTTCTTTCTATTTGACCTCTCACAACCTGAGATCCCTCTCCAGACTCTTATCCTTGCATCTCAACCCTCATTTCCTTCAATTTTGGCTCATTGTATGCTCAATTGCCTCTTTCCTGGGCAAGATTCTGCAGCCGCTGCAGCGCACGAACCACCTCAATTTAGCGTCGCATCTGCAGCTTCGTCATCGATTTGATTGGCACCTCCTGGCTTTTCCCTCTTTCGTGAGCAGCAACCACCGGCAACTCAGCCAGCAGAGGCTTCTGCAAGTCGGAAAATATGAGCTCCTCACCAGCTTCAGACGTTGAGTCTGTCCTCTCAAAGACCTCTAGACCTTACACGAGCGCTCCTTCCTCACCCCCGAGAGAGGGCTCAGTGGAAGCGATTGACAGCGATTTTCAGCGCATGATCGACGAGGAAGAGAAGGTCAGAGCTACTAACGATGCTGCCGAGAAGAAACGAAAAGCTGCACTTCTTGCCAAGCGCCGCAAGAAGAAGAAGGTCGAATTCACCAAGGAGGAAAGAGAGAAAAAGGCCAAAGAATTGGATGACCTCCTTGCCAAGTCTGCGGCCTTCTCGGACATCCTTACCAAGAAGACCGAGGTTCTGGGACGTGTTGGTTCTAGCTTGGAGGGAGAGACTCTAGGAGCCCACGATTTGACCATGGCCGCGCAACCAAAAATCATGAAGGGCGGAACGATGAGGGACTACCAACTCGAAGGGTTGACATGGATGTACGAGGTCTGCCTTCAAGGCATGTCTGGAATCCTGGCCGATGAGATGGGCCTTGGTAAGTCACCTCAATCCACTTTCGACATGACACGACCGGACACTAACACTTCACAGGCAAGACTGTCCAGACCATCTCTCTCATTGCAAAGCTCCGAGAGGAAGATTACTTGGGCCCGCATCTTATCGTTGCTCCTCTGAGCACGCTCTCCAATTGGATGGATGAGTTTGAGAAATGGTGCCCTGAGATCCCGGTCGTTCTGTATCACGGCGACCCTAAGAATCGAGAACGTGTCATGAAGGACCAAATCGCCAAGCACTACGTTAAGAACCAGCCGACGAAGCGATTTCCCGTGGTCTGTACTTCTTACGAGATGGTACTGAGAGAAAAGGCTGCCCTCTCCAAGTTCAACTGGGCCTTTATCATCATCGTAAGTCTTGGCGCTCACCAGGCCTGATAGGTCTGGGTTACTGACTCTTGTCTAGGATGAAGGACATCGCATGAAGAACTTCGAGTCGAAGCTGTTCCAGGAGCTCGAGAACTTTCGCTCGGCCACGAGATTGCTTATCACTGGAACGCCTCTGCAGAACAACCTCAAAGAGCTGTGGGCGCTGCTCCACTTCCTGCTCCCGGGCATCTTCAAGGAATGGGAAGTATTCGAGAGTTGGTTTGACTTCGACGATCTGCAGGACGAAGAAGGCACGGAGGAATTCATCGCGGACCGCAAAAACCAGGAGATCATCAAGAAGATCCACGTCATCCTGCAACCACTTCTCCTTCGTCGCGTCAAGGCAGATGTTGCCGCCTACTTGCCCAAGAAGCGAGAGTACATCCTGTTCGCTCCCATGACGAAGGAGCAAACGGACATGTACAACGCGATTCAGGACAAGAAGGTCGACACCCGCACCTTTCTCGAGAACAAGGTCGTCGAACGTCTCACCGCAGTAAACAAGTCTACACCAAGCTCCCGCGAAGGAAGCGTCCGTCCGAAAGTCAAGGCAGAGGAGGAAACGCCGGCAAAGAAGCTCGAGATCCCTATCCGCAACAGTCCTAGAAAGGCGAAGTCGGAAGCCGCTTCGGAACCCAAGAAGACGAACGCGTTTTCGGCGATGATGAACAGAGCTAGAAGCTCTTCATCCAAGCCCAAGGATGTCGCCAAAGAGACGCCCGTTAAGACCGCGTCTCGTTCAAGCTCCAAGCGCAAGAACCCACCCACTGCCGAGACTCCTGAACCAAAGAGCGCCAAGTCATCACGGCAATCGACCCCCTCCGTGACTAGCCGAGGTCGTGTCACCAGAGGTCGCCGCCGTTACGCCGAGACTGACGCCGACGATGAGGACAAGCTCTCCGACGACGAGTTCGAGGCTCGACTGGTCAAAGAGGCCGAGGAAGATGAGGAGAATGACGATGACGTTGTCGTATCTGCGGAAGACCAGTACAAGAAGAGCATCATGGAGCACGCCAAGAAGGAGTTGGCGACCAAGAAGTTGGGCAACCCAATCATGCAGCTGCGTCTGGTCTGCAACAGCCCGCACAACTTCTTCGACCCCTGGAGCTACGAAGGCGCGCCTCCTGTCGACGAGAGCATCGTCACGGCTTCTGGAAAGATGTTGCTTCTTGACAGACTTCTCCCTACGCTGTTTGAGAAAGACCACAAGGTCCTGATTTTCTCTCAATTTAAGACGCAGCTGGACATTCTCCAAGACTACTGCGAGTTGCGCAAGTGGAATGTTTGCCGCCTTGATGGTTCAGTCAGCCAGGAAAGCCGTCGCGACCAGATCAAGGAGTTCAACGAGAACCCCGAGTTCAGAATCTTCCTGCTTTCGACCCGCGCAGGTGGTCAGGGCATCAACCTCGCCAGCGCCGATACTGTCATCCTCTTCGACTCCGACTGGAACCCCCAACAGGATCTCCAAGCCCAGGATCGCTGCCATCGCATTGGCCAGACTCGCCCTGTCATTGTCTATCGCCTTGCGACCAAGGGAACGGTGGAGGAGGAGCTGTTGTTGAGCGCGGACGCCAAGCGCCGCTTGGAAAAGCTTGTCATCAAGAAAGGAAACTTCAAGTCCATGGGCCAGAAGATGGACCTGAAGGAAGATCTTGACGAGAAGACTCTCAAGACATTGTTGCTGAAGGATGGCCAAGTCTTCAAGTACTCGGGCTCTCACGAGATTCTGAGCGACAAAGATCTTGATGTTCTTTGCGATAGGTAAGATTATCCCCGGTCTTTGGTGAGAAACATCATGCTAATAGCTGTACAGAAGCGACGCAGCATACGATAGAGCCGCCGAGGGCTCCGGCAACGCCGATGGCTACAAGGTCATTGAGACTGGCACCGATGGCATCACGATCGCCGGCCAGGCCAACGCATAATTTGGTTCAAGAGAGAACGGATGCTTGACCGATGACGGCAACTCGTCTCTCTCGACTTTCCGACATTGTTTTACTAAGGGCTTGGAGTATGGCTCAGGATTCCGAACGGATGGCTCTTTATATAAAGAGTGTGTGTGGATAACGAGACTTGATATTTGCTTAGACGTGCCCGAGCGTGGTATTGGCTGGTTTGAAAGATGGATGGCCACAAGGATTGGATTGTGTGACCTAGACATGGCATGCTTCCCTCGAGGAGCACCTACTACTCTTGTATTTTTCCCAATCGGGACTGGAGTTGTATACCCAGGGATTATAAAATGACTTGCTTGATCTACCCATTTGCTACATCACGATACAATCTGACGTAAGATGCGTCGCGAAAAAGTTACGGGCTACCCTTGAGAATTAATCCGGGCGAGTGCGAGACGATGACACGACGGAAAGGACGACGACGACAGAGACGATGATATCGGATTGCTTAGTTCTACAAGACCCTCATTGAGACTCGATAGAAAGATACTCACAATGGAATTTCACTTCATTCAATCCAGCTGACGCTCTGCCATCTCTTGGTTCCCCCACAGAACCCCTTTTCGACCACCATTCGTTCCAACCAATACCCAACCGCAAAGATCTGGTCCCCGATGTCCATGAGAAGACTCGAAAGCACGCGCGCCACGGCCCGCTGCAAATACGCCCGGTAAGTTTCAACGAAGATCGCGTAAAGGATGACGCAGTACCCGGCCATGGCCAACCACACCGCAAACACCAAATACTTACTCTCCGACCTCAGCACCTTGCGGTCGATCCCGTCGCATATCGTTCTCGGCGCGGCGAGCAGGAACTCCCTCAAGCGCCTCAAGAACCCTTGTATCAACGCAGCCGGGCCTTCCTGCAAAATGTCAGCAGCCCACCACACGCCCTCCGAAATCTTTCCAACAGCCCAGACAAGCAAACCAAACACGCCGGGCAGAATCAGCTTTAGACTCAGACTGAGAAGCAGAGGGACATGCCACACACCGATCCAGAAGCCATACAGGTGCGCGAGCTCGTCGAGCTGCCGCTTGTGCGGGTTCAGCCACCAGCACACGTAGATGGGGCCGCAGAGGTTGGGCAGCAGGAAGAACCCGCCGAGGTAGGCGTCGAGCAGGAGGCGGTTGATGCGGCCGATGCGCTCGCAGCTCTCGTGCTGGCGGAGCTTGCGGAGGTGCGCGCGCAGGCCGGTAGCGCGGATGAGGATGTAGGCGTTGAGCCAGAGGGTGATGTAGATGGAGGCGGTGGAGATGAGGTGGTATGCGGCGGAGAGGTCGGAGCGGTAGAACCAGCGCTCGAGGGGGCGGGAGGGGAGGATGGTTAGGTAGGTTAGCGCGCGTATTCCATAGTGTAGGTGGGTGAGCATGGTGGCTTCTGAGTGAGTGGAGAGTTTCGGAAGAGTTGTTGGTTTGACTTGCTAGATCTTGGTACTGGACTTCGTGACGTGGCTGGGCAGGGACATATGATTTGCTGCGAAGAGCCAAGATGGAGCATGTTCTCTTAAGGTAAGCCCCCACAAAGAAGGCCATACCAGCTTGTGTAGATGTCTGTGCAAATGGTTGTTCTCTGTATGATCAAGACAAAGCAAGAGGAGTAGAGGGTGAGCACACCATCGCTGTTTCGTTTGTTGTTGACAACCCCTTGTTCGCAGATTTTCTTACTTGTGGGCAAATCTGAACAATACTGGCTGGGTAATGAGGAGCGTAGTCTTCTTGCATGCTACTGGCCATTGATTGGGCAGCTGCTTCGCATGAGCAGTCGAGACGGTCCCTCGGAGTCCTTACGGGCGATGCGGGAGATGCGGCCGCAGCGGCCGCAAAGTCCGAACCCCGGATTTAAACCCGCCTTCAGATGCAGCCTGCCAGCCAACGTCGTGTCCGACTTGTAAACAACCTTCAAAGGCACAGTTACCTAATGAAGACTTGAACTTTGCGTCAACCCTAGCTAGGGCGTCGCTTGAGACTCAAGTTGAGAGGTATTATTCTGGCTGCAGAGGCGGGAGCCCATGCAAGAAACTGGTTTCCGTAACATTGCCGGACTTTAGACATGGAGATCTAGAATCGTGCATGACATCCCGTCGGAAGCGATGGTCTCCAGTGGAGCTTTCGTAAACTCAATTTAGCAAGACTGTGTCGACACCACTTCCGAATAGTGTATATATTCCTCGCCGTGCCCGATGAAAAGATGCAGAACCTCATGCTAATGCAGTTCACCTACAAACCATTCTTAACGGGTCTCAAGCTTTTCTCTATATCAAACTTACTTGGGTAATCCTTTCGTACTCCCCATACTTACAGCAATGACTCCTCCCGCAAGTCTCCCAACCCGTCAGCTTGGCCAGAACGGGCCCAAGATCACCGCTCTTGGACTTGGTCTCATGGGCTTAAGCGTGGCCTACGGTACCCCTGGGTAAGTCCTACACCTATCATGATACGCTATTTGACGGCTGACCAGAAGAACCAGTTCTGATGACGAACGTCTGAGCTTTCTTGACCGCGCGTGGGAGATTGGCGCCACGAACTGGGATACATCCGACTTATACGGCGACAACGAGGTGTTAGTCGGCAAGTGGTTCAAGCTGCATCCAGAGCGCCGCGCCGACATCTTCCTCGCCACCAAGTTCGGCCTACGCGGCACGGTCCAGTCAGATGGCACGTATAACATCCGTCCCGATAGCTCGCCCGAGTACTGCCGCGAGGCTTGCGAGAAGAGTCTGGAGAAGTTGGGCGTGGACATTGACCTGTACTACGTCCACCGTGTGGATGAGGTCACTCCGATTGAAAAGACTATTGAGGAGATGGTCAAGTTGAAGAAGTGAGACTTACACACCTGGACTTTGGTGGATGTTTGATACTGACAACTGGTTCAAGCGAGGGCAAGATCAAATACTTTGGGATCTCGGAGTGCTCTTCCGCAACCCTCCGCCGGGCGCACACGATCCACCCAATTTCAGCGGTGCAGGTTGAGTATAACCCATGGTCCCTCGAGATCGAGGGTCCCGCCGGCACCCATCTACTGAAGACCTGCCGCGAGCTCGGGGTCACAGTCTTCTGCTACTCGCCTCTGGGCCGGGGTATGATGACGGGCAAGTACAAATCTGCGGATGACTTCGAGGACTCAGACTTCCGGCGCCAGATCCCGCGATTCCAGGGCGAGAACTTCCGGAAGAACATCGAGCTTGTGGAGAAGTTTGCGGACATTGCGCAGAAGAGACACGGGTGTAGTGCCAGCCAACTCACGCTTGCGTGGCTTCTTGCGCAGGGAGATGATGTGATCCCGCTCCCTGGTACCAAGAAGATCCCGTACCTCGAAGAAAACTTCGGCGCTTTGAAGATTCAGCTGAGCGCCGACGAAGAGAAGGAGATTCGAGGGCTTGTTGACGAGGCGGATGTTCAGGGTGATCGGAGTGCTATGTTCGGCGCCTACGTCACTTCAGCGCCGCTGTAAATTAGAAGCGGACTGAGAACACTTCCGGCAAATCTGGTTTGTTTACGATTGGTTTTCAGCTCCTTTGTTGTAGTCATTCTTTTGGAATCCATGCCCCTCATTCTTTGATGCAGGTGTTGTCATTATTCCCAGTCGCCATTTCTAGTGAGATGCTCGGGATGGATCCCCGGCCCCAGTTCCGAGGCCCGAAATCCGGGGTACGCATGGAAGTAGGCAATGAAAGGGCACCATGAATATGTACCGAGCCCCCCGCGTCCATTGCAGAGATACTTCGCCTCGGGGAATGAGTCCGATGACCGGACTGGATTCGGAGATCGGAGTGGGTCTCCGCTGATAGCGCTGCCGGGTGAACCCCGCAATTCGGGAGTTGGCCACATTCTTATCATCGCCAACGTTTACCCGATCTTGATAAGAGAGTGAGTAGTCTTACCAATTGATAAAGGAAGTCATTCAACTTTTGTCGGGTCAACTTTCAGTTTACGAAGTTTCGTAATTTGTGCAGGCTTGAGCCATTCAAATTCGTGCTCGCCGTTAGTTAACTCGACTAGAGATCCTTTACCCCAAATCAATCCTCTCATTACCAAATTTGACCCTTCTTCATCATGACCGCAGTCTACAAGACGGGCGAGGACCATCGTCTCGCGTGTCGTTCGGGTGTCTTCGAGACCACCACAGCCGGTCAGGCCCCGACACACTTGCAAGCAAACCTCATTGTCTTGCCCAAGCGCTATGCCGACGACTTCCGACTCCTCTGCCACCGAAACCCCGTTCCTTGCCCGCTGCTCGCCGAGTCAGAAAGCCCAGGTGACTTTAGCAAGCTCAAGTCATATGTCCAAAGCATCGATGGAAAGAGTCTTCTCCCAGTAGCCAAGAACGTTGACCTCCGCCATGACGCTCCACGATACCGAGTCTACGAGAACAGCAAACACGTCTCCATCAACGGCGCTCTGGAACCTGTTGATGTAGCTGATCAATGGACTGATGGTGATCATGTCGGGTTCCTGATTGGATGTTCGTTCAGTTTCGAGAGGGCCCTTCACGAGGCGGGTCTTACGCCTCAACACATGACGCACAACCGCAACGTGCCAATGTACCGCACCAACATCCCACTTTGCGCGGCGGGTGTCTTCACAGGGGCGACGTATGTCGTGTCTATGAGACCATACAAGGTCTCAGATGTCGAGAAGGTCAGGGATATCACAAGGCCGTTTGTGGCGACACATGGCGAGCCAGTCGCCTGGGGGTGGGACGGAGCTGCAAGGATTGGGGTCACAGATGTTACGAAGCCACAGTGGGGAGATCCTGCCGTCAAGGATGATGGAAAGACGTTATTTGGGCATGATGATGAGGAGTGTGTTCCGGTGTTCTGGGGATGTGGAGTTACGCCTCAGGAAGCTGTCATGAAGGCGAACTTGAACGGTACTGTCATGGGACATGCTCCTGGGCACATGATCTGTTTGGACATCCGGGAGGAAGAGATCTTTCCTGTTTGATTTCTTTCAATTACAGCTTTCCTATTCCATTGGCGAAAGCATGCCACGACTAATGAAACAACCACAATCAGTAACCCAGGCAGAAGATGGGAGGGATGACTGAGACGGCAAAGACGAAGGAGTTCTAAGGTGATGGATCTTAGCTCAGATATTGAGAAAACCTATCACATTATTTGCTTTAGGAAAGCGAAGTTTCTGCAATGACTGTGCGACGGATCGCTCCGGAAACCAGAGCCAAGCCTAGATCTGCAAGGATGGCTTCGTGTCCAACAGCGTAATCCAATCAAGAGGTCACAAACCCGCATGCATTGAACCAACAACCACAAACAATCAAAACAGGTGGGGTGAGCCAACTTTCCCCTCACTTCTCCCGTCTGTCGGAGTTTCCTGAACGAAGAAACGACATTGAACTTGAGAAAAGTGGCGCAAGATGATCGAGCCCAGCGCTGACAATCCTCAACCTGAGGTTTGTGCCTATCCAGCTTCTCCGTTACGGCACGACTCATTTGAAATCTCGTAGGACACCCATACCGAAGACGACACATCTTCAGTCGGCGATGCGGTAGGTTGCGCGATGATAACCTCGATGATTATGCGTCTTCTGACAGCCCATAGTCTACACAGGACTCATTGGCGTCTCTGAGATCAAGCATCTTAGACTATCGAAGAGAGAATGGCCGCACGTATCATCGGCTTAGTGACGGCAGTGAGTCTTCTACGTCCCGTTACAGGCGGTCCGACTAACCGAGCCCGCTAGAATATGTTCTTCCAAATGATGAGGTAGGAATGGACATCGCACATGACCTCGATTGAATCATCTAACAGGGACGCGTGAAGCGAGAGCAAGATCGCTTGGGTAAGTAAAATCTGGCACCTGTGCGTACAACACTGACGCGGGATGGCTACATGAAGATATCACCCACCATCTTTGGACCTTGACATGGGACGGCGAGCTGTGCAACTGTCCCAAGAAAGACGGTGCCAGAAGGGTCTTGGATGTTGGCACTGGAACGGGAATTTGGGCCCTTGATTTTGGTTAGCTGTTCTCGGCCCATTGAGTGGCAACATACGAAGCTGACACTTGACAGCGGACGACCATCCAGAAGCAACGGTAGGCTATTAGGTTTCCTAAAGGAATGTCTCAAACAGGTCCAAGCACTGACTTGCCCTTAGGTCATCGGTGTTGATCTCAGCCCTATTCAACCTGGCTAGTATGTCTATCTGAGTATTATAATATTGCTGCACTAAGACTGATTTCTATCTAGCGTGTCGCCCAACTGTAGTTTCGAAGTCGACGACGTTGAGAAGGAATGGACTTGGACGACGCCATTCGACTTCATCTTCATCAGGGCCATGATCGCCAGTTTCAAAAGCTGGCCCGACATGATTGCGAAGGCCTATGCGTAAGCCAATGTTGCATTCCGATTGACCGATCTGACACCGACTTAATAGCAACCTCGAACCCGGTGGTTACCTCGAGATACACGACAACGACTTTCCATTGAAGTGCGACGACGGAACTATGACGGACGAATGCAAGACCCTCAAGTGGACGAAACTACTCATTGAGGGAACTAATCTGATGGGCCGACCAATCACCGTGGCTAGAGACTTCAAGAAGATGCTCGAGGACGCTGGATTTGTCGATGTCGTCGTGAAGAAAGAGAAGTGGCCCTATACGCCCTGGCCAAAGGACCCGAAGTACAAAGAGTTGGGCGAATGGGATAAGGAGTCGGCGTTGCAGGGGATTGAGGCCATCACTATGGCTCTATTCACCCGTGTGCTTGATTGGAGTGTCCCGGAGACGACAGTCTTCTGTGCCGAGGTTCGAAATGAACTCAAGAGGGTGGACATCCATGCCTATTACGACGTGTAAGTGTACTCTTGTATCGGATTTCAAGATGCTGTAATATGTGGACTGACCATGCCAGTTACTCTGTCTATGGCCGGAAGCCGGAGAAAGAGCCCTCGCAAGCCCCCGAGAACAATCCGGAATAGTGATACATGAAGTTGACGCCGCTTATACATGTTAGGAACCTAGGCAATTTTATGTAGTTGATCGTTACCAATTGATATGACAGGAATAAGAATGATCAGCCGAGAGCCATAGGCAGAGTCCACCCACTCTGTAAGCGAGGTTCCCTGACAGATCTTTCTTTGCGATACCAGAGCCACTTGAGTTGGGAAATGCTCTCGGATACCGAAATGACAAACGCAGCACGAGCGAGTGTAGATGTCAGAGCGATCACGGTGTTCAGTGTGAGCCCGAGTGGCCATTGTGGTAATCGCTGATTATCGAAGTAAAAGAGCACTTCAGCCAAAGTAGCTACTAGTACGATGCTGGAGAAGCACAGTAAAAGCTCTTGCCACCAAGATAGAAGTGTCGTCCTCCACGATACTGGTTTGCCGTGTGCTCTATTGGGTCTCTTGCAATCCGGCCCTTCGGTTATTTCGCCCTTCGGATGAGCGTTGGCTGTGGTCTCTGATGTCTCCATCGATTTGTTGGAAAGGCCTGGTGTCACATAGAAGCCCTCGGTGTCCAGTGGTGGCGCCAACATAGGAGCTTTGCTGGTGTTTGAGCCACTGCCGTTTAACCCAGAACAATCAGGCAGCGGCTTTCTTTTGACGGACGATGTTGATGTCTCCCGAGCGTTTTCTATTTTGAATAAGAGAAATGTGTAATGAAAGTAAGTTACATTCCTTTTCTCGGTGCGCAGAGAATACCAGAGGCGAAGGTTTGAGTGGACAACATGGCTTCCATTAGTTGGCCGGCAATGGCAGGAGAATTAGAGGTCATAAATCGTATGCAAGGCGGACTGGGTCGGATCTTTGAACTGCCGTCAGTTGGGGTCTAAGCAAGAGCAATGCTTCTACTTGGGCCATATTCAAGGCAACTAAAACACTCTCCGTTCAATGGAATGATAATGCTGTCAAGAGATACACGAAAGGAGCAAGTAGACTGCAGATCTGCAAAAAGGCGAACTGAGTCTAACCGCTCTTGATATGCTGCTCGGACCAATTACAAGCCCTTCCAAGAAACAATGGAACCGAATATGGCAGTAAGATGTACAAATATCTGAGATTTGTGGCTGGCATGTCTCACGCACAACACAAGCAGCAGCCTTCAGGTACTGCTGTAAGGCTGACAGGCCTCGTTTGCACTTGATAAGACAGATTATGCCTCTTTCGGTTTGAGCAGACCACTTTGAAATTTCTAGGGCAACATTATACGACATACATGCCTCGCGAAACAGCCATTCATGAAGCCATGAGTTGAAGCTGGCGACTAAATCCATCAGTGACTCATTATGCCTCTCTTCCTCCTTATCGTCATCTTGGTGTTCGCCCGCCTCTGTCGTCCTCTCTGTCGTCCTCTCTGTCGTCCTCTCTGTCGTCCTCTCTGTCGTCCTCTCTGTCGTCCTCTTTATGGCCCTCTTCTGCAATACCGACAACCATTGCCATTCGCGCCGTTTGATACGCCGGAGGTGATTGTCTTTCAAGACGCCCTCGCCGTTGTTCCCATTTGCGCCCTGGCCTGGCATCTTCCTTGGCTCTATAGAATCTTCAGCTCAGGCAGAGGTTTTCTCCAGGGGGCTAAGAGGACATACACTGTCAATCCTTTGAGTGCAAATGGGCCTTTGAGCTATTGGGAATCATATCATGACGCCCGTCGTGTCATATTCTTTCTGTATCTCCGCGGTTACACTAATAACCAACAATCAATACTGAGAATATCCGACTCGGCAACATACGCGCCACATCTGCCTCCAATTTCAGCTTGAACAAAGCCCAATGTTTGACGGGATATTCACGATTGACCTCTAACTCGCCAGTGACATGATCTTTTGGGGACGTGATTCTAAAAAGCAGAAACTTTTGTACTTGCAGTAGCTCTTGGGAACATTAGCACTCCATCTATGAGAGTGTATCTATGATAAGAAAGCAGGACGGGTGGCGAGAAGCCAAGACATGATTCAAAATGATGTCTCCTCGCTCGCTCGTCCTTGGGAGGAGCCAACCGGCTCCTGTTTCCCACTCCTCAATTTCCCGTCTCTCCAAATTACCCCGGCTATGAAGATCCCAAATGCCACCAAACTTGCGCTCGCATTCAACTTGGCGCTCCTCAGTCGCATCCAAGGTTGTTAAGTGTCGTGAAAGAAAACGAAAAGAAGTCCACGAAAGATACGTCGCTCAAGTAATGAAGAGCGAAAAGCGTTGTACGTAATGCTGAAATGAATCGTAAAATGTAAACGCGAAAGTCGGTCGCGCATGTGTTGGTAAGAGATGCAACTGTGTTGCAGAACCTGAATCGCAACACGCCAGTTTTGGCGTGCATGTATTGTTGGAGACCACCAAGTCTCTACTCTTTGTCGGAGCCGCCAGATCCATCCTCGTCATCTGAAAGACCGATCACGTCATCGTCATTGACTTCAAACTCAACCTCGTTGTCACCAACAACAAAGTCGGATAGATCTTCCTCCTCTTCAGCTGCACGTCTGGCAGCTCTGGAGCCAGGCATGTCAAGGTCATCTTCATCATCCTCATTATCTGAGTAGTCTGCGACGACTTGCATGACACCATTGCGGTGAACTACCTTGCCCAGAAGCCTAGCAATGTCCTCGAGACCGACCTTGGGGGTTCTGACTCCTTCGTCCTGAAGTGCTGCATCAATTCGAAGGATCTTATTGACTTGCATCGCAAGCATGCGCTTTTCGATTGGCGTATCAACAATGAATCGCACGAAATGCGTTTCTTTGATCTGTCCAATTCGAAAGACGCGCGAAAAGGCCTGTTGCTCGACGGCGTGGTTCCACCACAGCTCCATGAGAATGACTCGGTTGCCTCGAGTAAGATTCAAACATTGGCCGCCGGCGCGAAGCGACACAATGAGGACCTTGACGACGTCGCCCTCCTGAAAGTCTTTGACAGACTTCTCGCGCTGCTCGGTTGTCTGCTTGCCGCTGAGGTACGCAAATGGGATTCCTTCACCTTCCAGCATGCGTCCTATGATCTTCATGACAACATTGAACTGACTGAAGACTAGCCACGTTGTTAGGTTCAATAGCTCAAAGAAACATGTACGAAACGTGACTTACCAATGATCTTGTCTTGAGGAGCCTCCGCTTGCCATCTGAGAATAGTTTCCTTCAACGCCGCCATCTTGCCACTCGGTGTGACTGGAGCATTGGTCTTTTTGTCGCTGATCTGCAGAAATCGGATGGGTCTTTTGCCTTTTCTATCATCCTCATAATGCTGAAAGCCGTTGTGATCGAATCCATGATCGTAGTCCTTGTCGTTCATCTTCTGGCGACGTCCGGCCTCAGGCGCTGGGTCAGACTCATCATCGGAGTCACCACTGTGGAACGCTTCGAGAGATTTTGGCATGCCAACAACCTTTCGGCAGCTAGGACAAATCCGTCCCTTTGAGCGTGTCAGCATTGAGAGCACCTCGAATAGAGAAGCATACTCGTTTCATACCTTGGTAGTGGTGTGTGCTATCAAACATTGAGTGCAGAATATGCAACCGCACTGTTTCGTTAGCTTGGGCATTTGAAATCTGAGAAATCATTTCGCAAAGTAGCTTACCTGACCCTTGACTGGATTGACTGGGGGGTTAACCTCACAGACTGTGCAGCTAGCCTCTGCAATCTCTTCCATTCGTTCCAGGTACTCGATCTGCTTGTCCATGTCGAAGTGCAGCCCAAAGTCACTTTTACCGAATGGATCAAGAGGGGGAACCTCTGGACGGATAGGCTTTGATGCAGGAGTGGGATCAGCTGCTCTCAGGTACTCTTCAGGTACCATGCCGTCAGAATCCTCATCTGTGTCATCCAGACTGTCAACCTCGTCCGAGTCGTCATTCCTAACTTTGGCGTTCTTGGTGGATCGCTTTCCAGGCCTCTTCTGGGAGGCATTTGGTCCAGAGTCTTCATCGATGAATGCCTCTTCATCATCCTCTTCGAAAGTTCCGTAGCTCGTAAAACGAGCTTCCTTTCGTCGTTGTTTCTCTCTCTGTTTCGCAGAAGCTATAAGAACCTTCTTGATCCGTTCGTTCGACATCTCGTGGCGCTGATTCCAGGAGCCAATTTGCTCGTAGATTGTCTTCTTGCCCTTCAACTCCGCAAGCTTCTCTTTAGTTAGGCGAAGATCTCTGAGAGTGAAGTATTCGTTCATCATGCTTTCGAGTAAGAAAGGATGAGTTGCAGCCTGTCGAAGACGGAGAAGGATTGTCAGATAACTTCGAACTTGTTTCTCTGCGTAGCCGTCGCCTTCTTGCAAGTCTCGATTGATTCTGCGTCTGAAGCACCGTTCCATCATTCTAAGGGCGATGTTAGCTAACTTCTTTTAAAACGGACTTTTCAAGGTGTATCTTGCCTGAATATGACGGTCTCCTCATCTGACAGCTGCAGATGCTGATGCGTCGGAAAGGTTGGCGGGAGATTGAGGATTGGCTGGCCCAAGAACCAGTCGTTTTGAGTTCTAGCCCAGTTTATCAGAATCTCAAAACCTCAATGGAGACGTGTGTATGATAACTCACCTTCTGTACATGATTTGATGGATGAGTCTGATGTGCTTGGTTCGAGCTGCTTTCTTCGAAGTGTGAGCGCTTTGGATGAAACTGGGCAATGAGAAACTTACACCGTTGTGATACTCCTTTACGTAATCATTGAAGTTGTCAATGCCATTGCAACGGATAAATTTGAGGTAAGAGAAGAACTCTGCGCAATGTTAGAAGGGTAGATGTCACAGTCAAGTCGGGTCACTTGCCGAAGTGAGAGTTGATGAGCGGGGTTCCGCTAACGACCCATCGGTATTTTGACTGGAGCTCAAAGCAAGCAAACGCTCCTGCAATCCCACTGTCAGCGAATAATCTTCAGTCCATCAGAGTTAGATTTGGCTTACCATGTGTCAAGTGGTTCTTGATTGAATGAGCTTCATCCAGAACAACGCGATACCATTTGATGCGGTGCAAATCTCCAGTATTCTCAGCTAACCATTCCTTGTACTTCTCGGTGTCTACCAGCTCTTTCTGCATTTCTTGCTGCTCTTTTATCGATGGAATACTGGCCCTGACCTGATGGTAGGTTGCCAAACTGGATATTTTGTTAGCCTAGAAATGCTGTGTGGATTGATCATCTGCTCCTTACACAATGTTGAAGGACCCCAAAAGGTCGATACTCATCTTGTTTTGGCGCTTGTACTGCACCATGTCTCTGGCGAAACGCTTTCCGCAATGCTTGTTAACCTCAGACATCCAGACGCCAATCATTTGCTGAGATGGGCAAACCACCAATGTTGCGCCTTGGCCTTTGTCCTTGAGCCGCTCTGAAGATGGGTTGCCGGAAATGCATGACAATGTCTCGATTGTCTTGCCCAGCCCCATGGCATCGGCAAGTATTCCACCTCGAGGAAGTCTGGGTGTGTTCTTCAGTTCGCGACCCATCATCCAGGCGCCAACGACGATTTGGTGATTGTGCAAGGGGTTTATCAAGACCCGCCGGACTTCCCATTTCCCGTTCTTTGGCCGAACGCCCCAAGGTCCCCAAGCCTTTGTCGAGTCTCGGAGTTCCTTCTCCTGCTTCTCAAGAAGTTCCTTCTCAAAGTACTCAGGAGCCGCATTTCTCATCTGTCTCAGCTGATCCTCCTTCCTGGTGGCCCTGATGTCCGGCTCGGCTGGCAGGTCACCCTGTTGAGATCGCTCCAGAATGGCGTCGAGGGGTCTGAGCATTTCGGCGATCTGACGTTCTATCTCCCCGAGGGCTTCTTGATCATCTTCGTCGCTTGAATCACCATCGCCTTGAGGTTTAGCGGAAGTCAATGAAGTCTTGACCTTTTTGGTTTGCGCCGTCTTGTTCTTCCCGGTTCTCTTCCGTCCATTTTCTCTCAGATCTTGCTTTTTCTTCCGCTCGTTCTCTGCTTGCTTGGCCCAGTACTCTTCTTTGGTTGTGACCTTTCGTGGCTTCTTTGCTTTTTCGTTGATGGGCTGCTTAGCATCGTCAGCTTGATGAGGAATGTTTGAACCTTTGGCGTCGTTCAGCTGAGCCGTGATTTGCAGCAACTGAGACAGCTCGTCTGGACTCAGTGCACCGCGCAAAGCTTTGTCTGTTAGCTCTGCCTTTTTCTTCTCGAGCGTTTCGATTCCAGCTCCATCCTGTTTGTAGCGAGGCACGGCTGCAATTGAAACTTCTTCTGACGCTGAACGCTTGACCCGTGGGCTGTCCGGCAATCGAGCTTTTGTCTGTGGTTCCTGCTTGACTTTGGTAAGATCGACAACAAAGTCGCGAGGCACAGCCCATTTCTCTTGTGCATCGGCAGAGGCTTCAGTGGCGTCAATAATCATGAAGTCGTCATCAGATGCCGGGTCTGCCTCGACGTTAAGCTGAGGCTTAGAAGGTGAGTTATCGACTTGGCACTCTTCGTTGGGAGAGACGAACAGCTCGCTGAACTCTTCATCGGGTGATTGAAGGCCTGCTTGAGCGTGGTCACTTGCGCCAAGACTCGGATTCTGACACTTCTCAAGCTCCTGGCGGATTGTTTGGTCAATGATGTCTTCCTCCTGGGTGTCGTCATAGGTCGCCTTCTTGAGAGCCAAAAAGCCTTGCATCTCGTCTTCATCTGAGTCCCCATCGTCTGCGAAAAAGAACTTCCCCTTGTTCGGCTTGCCGGCTTCCTCGGGCTCCTCATCTCTAGGAGGGGTTGCCATGTTGGAACAGGAGCCTTGCTTTTTCCGGCTCTGTGAATGTTCAGTGAGGGGTGAAGAAAGTTCAGTGTTGCTGATCATGTGAATCAAAAAAGGTCTGGCGATGCGATCATGTCGGCACTTCGGAGTCGATGCAGAGAATTGTTGTGAAAGGTGGCAATGAGAAAGGCAGGTGTGATCGTGAGAGGTGAAGTCGACGAGTAAAGAGAGAAGACGAGTTCTGGCGAAAGGGTTTGTTCCCAATGAGGAAGGGCCGGAGTGAGTTGTAGAAGATACAGGCGCGCAAGGCACTCGAGGTAAGACTGCCGGTTTCTGCTTGGAAGATGAAGAATTGAAGAAAAAAGATATGCTCAAGGTTGGATTGTGAGGTGCAACCTGAGGGTGCGGGTCGAAAGAGGTGAAAAAGGATGTTCTAAGGAAGAAAGATTTGTGTGTGGAGTGAAGATGGATAGGTGATGGGATGGGAGAGGGAAGTTGAGGTTGTTGTGAAAGGTAGGAAGAATTGTGAGGTAGAAGGTGAAGGTGGAGAAGTTCAGGCGAGGTTATTCCCAAGCTCAGGGCCAATAAATATCCTCTGAGAAGGGGAAGTGCAGTTTTTCACCGCTTAAGGAAGGCAAGTCCGTTTTGCAGTTTGGTAAGAAAGAAGGAGCCGCGGTATTATCAAGAAAAGGCAGGGGCGATTGCTAGAGCGAGTGTTGACGGGAGGAAGAATCGATCATGTGGAGAAGGAAGGAGGGATGGTAGCAATGATCCACAGGAAAAATGTAGCAATTAGAAGGAGGTACGAAGATTGAGAGTTCGGAGACAGATGAACACAGTTGAAATCAATCGCTAGTCTATTGCTCTAAACCAAAATCATCTACAGCTTCATTCCTTCAAGAACCGCAGGAAGGCCCTCGCAATGGCAACACCGTCGTGCTCGATATTCGCGCGGTTGATAGCATCGGTAAACATCTCATCACTAAAGATACCCGCCTTGTGGCGTACGTTGAGAACCTCACTGACGATAGGACCGGTGAACTCAGGGTGGCCCTGGACGGTGATGTACTTCTTTGGCGCGTAAAAGCCCTGGACAGGGCAGAGATCGGTGTAGGCAAGAGACTCAGCGCCGGGAGGGTTGGCAGTGACAACGTCGCGGTGCATTTGGTGGATGCGCTGGTAACCCAGTTAGTTCTTCCGCCCTCATCTTCAGGCTGAGCATATGGGGAAGGAACATACCATCTTATCCAACTTGAACAGCTCCTTGCCCTTCTCCGTAAGATTCACATCGACAACAGCAACCTCCCACCCCAGCTCACTCCTCTTGACCTCTACTCCGAGCGCGCGGCCGATGATCTGGTGGCCGAAACAGACACCAATGACCCTCACCCTGTCGCTCTCAATGCACTTCTTCGTGAAGTCGACCAGCTTCAGGATCCACGGGTCGTTGTCGAAGGAGTTGTGCTTGCTGCCCGAGATGAGAATGGCGTCGATGGAGTCCAGCTCGGGGTAGACCGCCTCGTCGCCGACGGCGTGGTACACCGAGATATCGAGGATTGAGTCCAGCGGCGCGGGCGGCTCAGAGGAGAGCGCGGCCAGGCGCAGGAGTGAGGTGAAGACACCGCCGTAGCCGCCGTACTGCGCATTCGTCTGCGGCTGCGGCGTGTCTGCCTCGATGATGGCAAGGCGGATGCGTGGTGCCTGGGAACCCATCTTGTCGATCGTTTCGGTGAAATATGTACTGGATATTCAAAAAAGGGGCAAGAAATGAAGTAACTCGATATGAGATGAAGCGCGTGTGTAAGATATGTAGATCTATGAGATGAAAAGTGACAAGAAGCACAAGGGGAACAAAGCGCCGATAGAAAGGAACAAGAAGAGAAGCCTCGCGCCCTTTAGAGGACAAAGAAGCCGTTGTCACCGCGGTCCCGGACGAGCCACGATTCAAGCGTCCAGTGACAAATTGCCCCGCGATGAGGGGCCCAGGTGGCGCCGATAGCGGGGAGGAAGGCGCGATAAGCGATAACGGACCGCGCTGCGCTGATAACGCGCTTACGGCTGGCTGGCGGGGGAGCTAGGTAGGAAGCTTGGGGAGTTCCTGCTGTGTCACCACCACAATCCGGGACCCCTCCAAACACCCCGACGTCATTCCCTGTCTTACTCTACCCTGCAGTTCGTCAGCAATCGTGATCCCGGCTCCCACTTCGTTCCTCCAAAACACCACGCCCAAAGGGTGACAGACTCGAAATGTCTGCCAGGACATCTCTGCGCGCCTTCCTCGCCAGCGCGCGCTCTGCGCTGTTCGCGCCTGCTGCGCAGAGAAAGGGCCCTTTGACGTTGGTCGTTGGAAACGAATCTGCAGGTACGTTTCTTCCCCAAGTCCTTCTTCTTTTCTCTTGGACAAGACAAAGCTGACGATACCGAACCAGACCTCGACTCGCTCTGTTCAGCCGTCATTTACGCCTACCTCCGCACCACAAACCCTCCGCACAACCTGCACATCCCCATCTCCAACCTGCCCCGCGATGACCTCAAGCTGCGGCCTGAAATGACCGCCACCCTTGCTCATGCCGACCTCAAGCCTGCAGACCTGCTCACCCTCGACGACATCCCGCCCTCGCTCCCCGCAGACGACACCCGCTGGGTCCTCGTCGACCACAACGCGCTCACGGGCGCCCTTTCGAAACGATTCGCGAGCCGAGTGGTGGGTTGTGTCGACCACCACGCCGACGAGGGCGTGATCCCGACGGAAACTGGAGAGGAGCCGCGCGTGGTGGAGAAGTGCGGCAGCTGCGCGAGTCTGGTAGTGGAGTACTGTCGTCAGGCGTGGGAAGCTGCTACCACTGAGGGTGGGGAGGGGAAGGAGGAGGATGCGCAGCTAGCGAGGCTGGCGTTGGCGCCCATCTTGATCGACACGACGAACCTGCAGTCCAAGGACAAGACAACCCCCAAAGACGTCTCGGCCGTGCAGTTCCTGGAAAGGATTGCGGGCGCAAAGTTTGACCGAGACGCTTTCTTCAATGAGATCTCCGATGTGAAGGAAGATATCTCATCGCTCGGGTTCCGCGACATCTTCCGCAAGGACTACAAGCAGTGGGACGACCAGGGCTCCGGCCAAAAGCCCGCCGTCATGGGCGTCTCGGCTGTGGTGCAGAATCTGGAGTACCTGCTCTCCAAGGCCGACGGAGACCACAACATCCTGCTCGAGGAGTTTAGGAAGTGGGCTGCGGAGAGGGAGTTGGATATCGGGGTCATCATGACGACGGCGCACCCCGATGGGAAGTTCCAGCGGCAGCTGTTCATCTGGGCGTTCAACAAAAACGCAGTGGAGGTATGCCGGAACTTTGTGAAGGGGTGGAAGGATGACCTGGGCCTGGAGAGCTGGGGGGAGGGGAGGCTGGACCGGGTTGGAGAGGACGAGTGGCGGATGGCATGGAGTCAGGGGAACATCAGGCACTCCAGGAAACAGGTTGCGCCAATGTTGAGAGAGGCTATTAAAGGCGACCCCAGACTTTGAGGGCAGGCTGGACGTCGATCGAAATAAACGAAAGAGTTGCCTTCTGATTTGCCTGCTAAAAAACCACTCTCAAAAGCCCGGACATGGACTGGGACATTGAATCCAACACCGCCGCATGCATATGTGCAGCTACATTTCCTATGCCAGAGCGACGACGTTTCCTATGGGCTGATGTATGATCTGCACCATCGTCGTTGTTGGGCCTGTCGCTATCGTCGCTTCTGTCGTCGGTGTTGTTTCTCCTATCATTGTCTCTACCACTGTCGCCATCCCTCATTTTCGTCCCTCGCCATGTCATCATCCCTCGTCGCTCGTCGTCATAATTGTTACCCTTGCTATCCTCGTTGTTCTCATCATCGTCCTCTTTGTCACCTCTATTGCTGTTGTTATTATTATTTCCACGAGCATCATCTGCACTACTGTTCTCAATCGAAAAGCTTAATACCCAGAGCCCAGACATAGAAACTTCAAGCGGCCTCGTGTATGACATAACATTCTCAGCATCAATTGATAGACAACGTCGTTTTGATTCTTAGAAGCTCATAGATATTGGACTGTAGCAACTCGGCAAAGCGAGATTTATGGCGACTACACATTACACCCTAGCACATCGGCCCATGACCGCCGATGAAGCGTGCCTTCATCAATACTTTTCAACATCATTTCTCATCACTCATCAACCACTTATGCAAACCGCCTCGCCTGGATTTAGGCAACCTCGGCGACAATGGCATCCAACCACTTGGCCAATCTAGAAACTTTGTCAGCTTGCCTGCACTCTCAAGAGATATGGCTCTCAAAACTCACCTGTACCCCTGCTTCGCAATCTGCATGCTCACAGTAGGCTGCGCGCTCGTCGTATACGCGCCGCTAATATCCAGCCCCTCGACCCCAGCGCGGCCCTCGGGCAGCACCACAGTGCACACGAACGCATTGCTCTCCGTCGCCCACTGCAGCGCCATATCCTGCGGGTCCGCCAGGCTCAAGCCCTGCGTCCAGCACTTAGCCGCGCTCTTGAAGTCGCCGGAGCTGATCTCGGTGCTCAGGTTCGCGGCCCACGTCTTGGCGACGGCGAGCCCGCTGCCGCCGGAGATGCTCTGCGGGATGTTGGTGTCCCACGCGGCGTGCAGGTTCGTGCTGGCGCCGGCGAACTCGACGGCGATGCCGTTGCCGCCGAGCTCGAGGTTCTCGCAGTGCAGCGGCTGGCCGATGTCGCCGGTGAAGTGGATGACCATCTTGGCGGCGATCTGGCGCTGTGCGAGGGACAGGGAGGGGGTCAGCATGCGCGTGGTGTAGTTGGCGAGGGCGGAGACGATGCAGCCGGTGGGCCCGCAGTCGCGGTCGAAGTCGACGCCGCAGGAGGCCGGGGGGTCGTCGAGGGCGTCGATGTAGTGGAAGGTGGAGGTGAAGGCGCCCTCGGTGGTGTAGCGGTAGGAGTCGGCCCAGCTGGAGACGGAGGCGAGGTAGTCGTCGGAGGTGTCGCCGAGGAGCTGCTGCATGTAGGACTTCGTCTCGGGGGCGACGAAGTTGGTGGCGATGTAGGCGACGGCGGCGTGGCCCATGGAGCCCCAGGCCATGGCCCCGGGGAGGAGGGGGGACGCCAAGACGGCGAGCGGGAGGAGACGGGCCATTGCGGGTGTTACGTTGAGGTGGAAAGAGAGGTCTTGGCGGAGGGGAAGGGGGGTAGTTGAGAGTGAGACCATGGTCCTGGGAAGACGGGGAGGGAAGGCTTATATGTAACATTCTGAGGAGTGTGCTACATGCGGTTTATCTCTTGTTGGTCGACGAGGGCCCACGTGCGATGTGGACGAGCGACGTAAGGTCGGGTGAATCCATGCTGGCGGTAAGGGAGATGCCGCGTTGCCCGGGCGAGTGCATATCGGAGAGGAGGAGACGACCATGGAGGTTGGCGATGCAGACCACGTTTTTTTGTGCTCCTGCTTCTTCAGGAATCGCGAGGTTCACATAAGTACGGGGCTAAGGTTGACTCTAATGCCGATCAAGCGTGCGGAGGGGTGCTTGTCGAAGTTTCATTGGACGAACTCGGCCAGAGACAGGAATTAAACAACAATGCTGGTGTCCGGGGGCCGGGGTTCTTGATAGCCAGGAACGGGCGCGATTTCGGCCGAGAAGCAATTCTTTAAGAGCGCGGACAACTTTTGGGAAACCTATCAGACGACCAGTTCCCGAAAGCGATCGACTGGTCTTGGCAAACAAGTGAGACGCTTTTCCAAGAGTTGAGGCGGAAATCTTGGATGCACTGTTGTCGGATTACACCTGCATTAGTGCGTGAAAAAATTGGCGTTAAAAAATCAGCTCCAATGATCCCCCGCATGCTCTGCCGTGGCGGCGCCAACTTCAGAGAGATAAGACGGAGGACTGCCCGATTAGGAAGGTCTGAGATGTGAGAAATCATTTCCTCTGCGTCGCACTGAGCACTGTTTCACTCGATTTACTGAAAGGTCGAAGGTATAGCGAGGCGAGAAATATGTATTTCGTCATCATATCTTGGTCATATGCAGAGTGTATGGTACAGTATTGTGACAGTGTTGTACAAATCTGACTGCTGTCGCATCGACATCATGGAGAAAGGGACGACAGCATCGTTCCTTTATCGTGCCCTCGTGAGATGACCGCCGGTGACCGGTGGGCGCCGATGCCCGTCGTAACGGACGAGGATCCTATCGTTATCGTGCCAAGAGGATTCTGCCGCAATCCGTCCAGCCGCAGACAGGCTCGATTAGAGACTTTGTCGAATGCTGTCGAGTTGCTGCCAGATTTTGACAAATTCCAGACTGTTGACTTTGCTTGCACTCGTGGCACCCATCGTCTGAATGTTCTTCGCAACGGCTTCGGCCGCAGGATCGGCGACTCTGATGCATTTTCTGACAGCCAACCATACTGCGTCTGTTGGCAGGACCGGTGGCTCCTCCGTCAACATCTCCTCCGCGCATTTCCTAAGCACTTCGATGCACCTGAGCTTGTCTCCCGTCTCAGCCGTCTGCTGAAAGAAGAACTCATACATCTCCGGTCCACGGCGTTGGCTGTATCTCGGCAGAGTATACCATGTGTCCCAGAGCTTGTCCCAGTTGCCTTGGATGAGGTAGGCTCTCATAAGTCGCATGGCGTCCGCTGGGGTTGGACAGGACGACGTGGCTTGGAGTAAGACCATTTCCAAGTTGGATTGGATGGCTTCGATCTTTTCTCCGCGCGCTCCAGAGACTGCGATCGATTCGATAATGACGCTGATGACATCTGGCTCCATAATCGGGATGCCCCGTTCGCTCATCGTGGTGATCAGTTCTGTGGCGAGATCAGCCTGGATTTGAGAGTGGTTATCCTCCGTAGAGGGCGCTCGAAAGATGAGCTCCAGAAGGTGCAGACATTTTTCTCTATCGACCCTAATGCCTTCCCAGCGAATCGAATCAAGGTACTGGCGAATCTCGGTAAGTGTCGCAGGAGTGGACTGTTCCTTAGCCGTGGGCTTTGCAGCGCGGGACCTACGAGCAGGTGGGCTCGTGGTCGGCTCCGCTGCATATGGCATCGTCCTGTTCAAGGACGCAGAGAACAGACGTTTTTGCTGGGGCATAGCAGAGTTGCCCTTGGCTGAACGATCAGTCGTAGGCGGAAGCTGGCCAAAGCGATGCTGGAACTTGGCACCTTCGGCCAGCGCTTGAGTCTGGACTTCGCTGCGAATGAGCTGCTGGCTCCATAGGCGCTCCAGATCCAGTTCCTTCCGCCGTGCGTCGGTCATGACTTGCACAACAATGGTAGTGCCACTGATAGGGGCGCCAAAACCTGACATGTTGCCCTCCGCATCAAAATGCGCACCCTCCCCGTATTTTGCACCAAGTGTTCCAAGATTGACACAGATCCATCCCGTGGAGATACCGTCGTCGCCGCCCGGGGTGATCGTGGCACTAGAGCCCAACAGCTTTGCTTTCCTTCTCATTCTGCGAAGTTTGGTCTTGAGCTCGCCAGGCCCAATAAGGCCGTCTGCGTTTGACTCTATACGGTGCGTGTGTCGCAGCCATTTGACCAAGCGGGAGGACGAGACGTGGAGATGTCGTTCGCTTCGCGCCGTCGCGAAAAGCATCAAGAGGCCCGGGCCGAGGGCGGGAGGGGGGTCCATTGCGCGCAGGTCGAGTAGAGACAATTCGTCAAGGCCCATCTCTTCGTACACGTACTTCATAAGCGGTTCGAGAATGGCGGGGGGCGATTCAGGTAGTTCGGGAAGGGGCGACACATGCTGGGTTGGGGCGTGCGTTGGAGGGTCGACTTGCAGGAACCAAGGCGTATCTTCGCCGGCGTTGCTCTCTTCGATGCCTTCGTGGGTAGAAGGAGCGGCTTCGGAAGTCGTGGAAGCCGGCTCTTCTGCGCCTGATTCGGTGGTGGCCTTGGGTGCGTCAGGCGGCAACGTCGAGAAAGCCCGGCGCAAATTGTGAGGTCGAAGGGGCACAGCTGTCGCCAGTGCTGGGGCTCGCAGAATCTGGTTGGAGTTTGCGGTGATGGCCCTCAGAACGCGGCCACGACACTGCAAGCAGCCAAGAGCTGCGAATGCTGGTCGCGAAGCCATGTTCGTTCTGAGCTTGACGGGGATTGTCAGTCGTAGTTGTGGTTGGCAAATGCAGGACTTTTCGCATGAAATCCAGCTGGGGCGTCCCGAAAGGCGGGCGGCTTCAAGCTAGAGCTTGGGACTTTTCTCCCCCTCTTAGGTAATCACACCCGGTGCAGCAATCACAATGGATCGGATTTTTGGTGGCGCGCCCCACGGCAAGAGCTTTTTTCAGCGGGGAAGAGCGCGTGGGCACGTCCGTGGCGCCTGCCAATGACATGGTACACTGCGTGGGTTCCCAGGTTTGCCTGTCAGTTACAAAGCGTTTACGGATACCGTCCAACATCTTGTCCACAGACTACCTAGGAAGATAACCATTCAATTCGGCGTGAGTTTCTCATACCATAACCCCGAGCGAAAATTAACGTAGGATAAAACTGCGTACATGCCTCCAAGGAACTCACCCCAGCGCAGCAAATCAGAAACGCGATGCCACGTGACGAATCATGACCAGAGAGGCGCTAGTCTGCTTTAGGAGTACACCCGCTCATCGAACATTCCAAGCAACGCCGTTGGTCCATTCCTCCAAGTGGATCCGGTCTGCCACCCGGGCCAAACGATGGCAATTTTTTTTTTTTTCATACCGATAGCTCTGAAGGACTCCTATCAGCGGCAGCACCACCACCCAAGGTCGTCGTCGAGTCGAGTGCATCTTCACCTCCACTCTCCCTACACCAAAACTTTTTTTTGCATGCGCTTTCGCACCGCCATGCAATTAGGTGCACCTTCTCTTGTACTTGTAATATACTCTGTCTCAGTTTTCGCATTCTCTATTTAATGTACCAGCGTCTCCATTGAACGCACAGCAGTCACGCCGGGCTGTTGTACCGCCGCTGCCGCCGCCGCCACCTTCCATCCCATCGACTGGGGTTGACGCCCAAGATGCTTCTGAGGCATGGCCGGAAGGCCCTTTCCCTCCATCAAGCAGTCGTCTTCAGACCACTCCGACCGACCTTGCGATCTCCCCTCACGAGCATCCCCGCGACCGAATTGAGCATACGTTTGTTGAGCACGCAGCATGATGCTCGCCCGGTGACGAGAAGAAAGAGCTTCGATGCTACATCAACATTCAAACCAGGAAGGAATCTTGCCACCGCAGTCGACGACTACCAGCCGATTGAGCCATCAGGCTACTCCCGTCTACAAAACTCCATCTTGCCATCCTTGCAAGATGCCAATAATCGCCCAAGAAACTACGAGCTAAGGGCGTTCGACCCCTCTTCGCCCCTCGTTGTGCCAGAAGACGACCCTACCCCCGAGAGACAGCGTGTGAATATATACGGCATCCCTGGAAGTGCAGAGGAAATGATTCCTCTCTTTGACGCCTGCATTCGTGTAGGCAAGATTGATCGTGCCGCCGCCATCCTCAAGCGGCTGACCCTACCTGCGTTTGACCACTTTCCAAGAGAAGATCTCGCCGTACTGCACACCCGCTATCTTCGCGCATCTCTCGATCAACTGCGCCTGCACCCGGATCGCGCACAGGCGGAGGCCCTCCAAACGTGGTATGAGTTGTATATCAGGAAGAAAGGCTATCCGCAGACCGCCGAGACAATCGCGTGCATGCTCAAGTCCTCTTTGCTCTCCGAGCGCGACCCCGAAAGGCTCAGCCGCCTCATTCATCGTTACATGGGAATGGTCCCCGGCGAAGCAGGCCTCGAGGTTTTGTCAATGGCTGAAATCCTGACCGACCAGGACCTCGCCGCAATCACTGCAATCTGCCCGACATACAATCTATCGTCAGACGACACGACGATCCCAGAGCCCAATGAGCTCGCAGCTCCTCGGGAAGAGCATCTCAGCACTGTTTCTGACCAGGTGCCCGAGGTCTTATCCACGCCACAAAAGGGCTTTGGGTTGAAGTCGCTGAAGCAAACCCTGAGCCTCTTCGACGAACTCCCTCAATCCTGCGATATTTCTACGTTGCCGATTCGAGAACGCAAGGAGATCCAAGCCCGACTTGAGCGAGATTGCGTTGAAGCTGCAATCGCGCGATGGCGAGAGGAGAACGAGTCGTTGAACAAGATGGGCCTGAACACCGCCATTTCCCATTCATCCTTGAACTCCCGACTGTATGACTGGCAGACTGCATTGGAGGCTCGCTTGACGGACGAGATGGCCAAGATTGATGCCTCCGAAGCTGTTGCGAAGAAGACCCCTGAAGACTACGACCGATGCTTATACGGTCCCTTCATGCGACTGTCAACCCCCAGTCGCCTCTCTGCATTGACGATTCTTAGTGCTTTGAGTACTGTGGCTCTTACGGGCATCGACAAGGGTATCCCGGTAGCGGGAGTAATCTCAAGTCTCAGCAAGTTCGTCGAGGAAGATATTCAAGTTCAACTAGCGAATGACAAGTCGAAATCGAAGTCGAAATCGAAGCGGCGACGTGTGGTGCTTGCCGAATCCGCCAAAAACTCCAACAAAACGTCAAGCCCCAAGAATGAGGCCGAGCCTCTCCTGGGCAATGACTCGGCCAGAGACAAGAGATTGGTTGAGGCTCCGTGGCCGGTCGCAGTGAAGGTGAAGTTGGGTGCTATGCTCCTCACCGCGCTCCTCGAGACAGCCAAGATCAAGGTCGTTCAGGAGCAGCCCGTCACCCAGACGTTGATTCATCAATACCAACCCGCCTTCTCTCACGCTCTCCGGCTGAAGCGAGGGAAGAAGATCGGCATGATTCTATTGAACAAGACGCTGGTCACCATTATGAAGTCAGAGCCACGAGGAGATTACCTGGCTAAGCACCTCCCGATGGTGGTACCCCCCGAGCCTTGGACAGATTTCAACAAGGGAGGTTTCCTCGAGAGCTCCTCGGCTGTTGTTCGTGTCAAACAGGGCGACAAGGAGCAAAAGCTGTATGCCGAAGCAGCCATTTCGCGAGGCGACATGGACCAGGTTTTCAAAGGGCTGGATATTCTGGGCAAGACCGCATGGAGAATCAACACCCCAGTCTTCAACGTGATGCTTGAGGCGTGGAACACTGGAAAAGCCTTTGCCAACTTCCCCGAACTATCTCCCGACATCGCGTACCCACCTGAACCAGAGCTCAGCGACGATCCTATGGCGCGCCGAAATTGGATCCGAACCGTGAAAGCAATCGAAAACAAGAAAGGCGCTCTTCACTCGCAGCGATGCTTCATGAACTTCCAGTTGGAAATCGCCCGGGCCTTCAGGAACCAGAGTTTCTACTTTCCGCACAACGTTGACTTCCGAGGTCGCGCCTACCCCCTGCCTACATACCTCAACCACATGGGTGCCGATCACGTTCGTGGCCTTCTGCGTTTCGCCAAGGGCAAGGAGCTTGGTGAACGGGGCCTTCAATGGCTCAAGGTTCACCTAGCCAACGTCTATGGATTCGACAAGGCAAGTCTCAAGGATAGAGAGTCTTTCGCGATGGAAAACTTGGTCAACATTTTCGACTCGGCAAACAACCCCTTGACCGGCAACATGTGGTGGCTGAAGGCCGAGGACCCCTGGCAATGTCTTGCGACGTGTTACGAGCTCAAAGCGGCTCTCGAGTCACCGGAGCCAACCAAATACGTGTCTCACCTGCCTGTTCACCAGGACGGTACCTGCAACGGTCTCCAGCATTACGCTGCCCTTGGTGGTGATACTTGGGGTGCTGAACAAGTGAACCTCGCGCCCAGCGACAAACCTGCTGATGTTTATTCCGCCGTTGCCAACATCGTCAAGGATCACATTGCAAAGGACGTCGAAGTCAAGCACCCCATCGCCATGGGTCTGGACGGCAAGATTACGAGAAAGGTCGTCAAACAGACAGTCATGACAAATGTTTACGGTGTCACCTTTGCCGGAGCCAGGAAGCAAATCTGCAAGCAGCTAGATGCCCTGTATCCGGAACTCCGAGAAGAGACTGGCGTCAATAACCTCACCAGTGCTACCTATATCGCCGGTCTTGTTTTCAAGGCACTTTCAACCATGTTCAAAGGTGCACACGATATCCAGTACTGGCTCGGCGAAATCGGTGGCCGCGTCTGCAAGGCTGTCACCCCTGAACAGATAGAGCTCATCTCTCAGGATGGCCTATCTGAAGCCTCCAAAGTTTCCAGAAGCGATATGCTGTCACAATTCCGCGCGACTATCGTCTGGACAACCCCGCTACGAATGCCGGTTGCTCAGCCGTACCGTAAGCACGGGACTCGCATCATTCACACTGCCCTTCAAGACATGTCCTTCACCGTCCCCGAAAGATCAGATCCCGTCCACGCCAAGAAGCAACTTCAGGCTTTCCCTCCGAACTTCATCCATTCTCTCGACGCTACACACATGCTTCTTTCCGCTCTCGAGTGCAACGAACTTGGTCTCGACTTTGCCGCCGTTCATGACTCTTTCTGGACACATGCTGCAGATGTTGACTCCATGAACCGTGTGCTCAGGGATGCCTTCATCAGAATTCACGAAGAGGACGTCGTTGGCCGTCTCGCTACCGAGTTCGAAGCCCGCTACGGAGGCTCTCTGTACATGGCACAAGTAAAGCCAGGCCCTGTTCACAAGAAAATTTCCGAATTCCGGATAGCAAACAGATGGGGCTTGAAGGAGGAGATGCTCCGAGAGCGTGAGAGACAGACTCTTCTTAACTCTTCCGATCCCGAGGAGGTGGCCAAGGGCAAGGCGATGGTGACTCCCGCCAGCATTTTCGAAGAGATGGCTGACGAAGAGGATGTTGTAACGGAGGCTCAAGAGCTGGCAGGGTTTGGTCTTGGGGAGATTTCTGAAGTGAAGGCCGATGACCTGGAGGACGCTTCCGACGAAGGAGCCATTGACAGCGAGGAGGCTGGTGCCGGCGATGTCGACGGATCGACCCCTTCGGTGGGCGATCGTATCTTGGCGGCGATGCTCGAAAAGAAGGACGATAATGTGTCCTACTTCCAGGACGTGTTGAACAAAAAGCAACCCAAGAAACGAGGGCAGCTCCCCGCCCAGATCTGGATGCCTCTGAAGTTTCCCCCCGTCCCAGCGAAGGGCGACTTCAACGTCCAGTCGCTCAAGAACAGCGAGTACTTCTTCTCATGAGCAGCCGCGCGATGGATGTTTGGTTCACGTTTGTCACGATTGCATATATGGTGCATATAGGCAGGCGTTTGTTGTCCTTTTTATTTCAAGAGGGGGCGTTCGCTGGTTGGATCACCAAAAATAAAAACAGGCAAGGGAGGCTGGAGATTTGTAGGATGTTGGGGATGTACATCTGTATAAATAACTAGATGGGATGACGATGTGTCGGTCCTGGCGGTGTTCAGGGCTAGATCCCACGATGAAGACAAAAAATAACTGTACAATAGAATTCATCTGTGGATGGAAGACAAAAAAAGCCAACGAGACAAAAGACAACTTTTATTACTTTATCACCACTCGCTCTTTCGCATCAACAGCAGGTTTGATCTCCATGACGGCACGGCACTTACTGAACAGACCGGCTCATCCCGTCCGGAATCTCAGTCAACGCGTCCTCCCATCCGCAAAGACCTCTTCTCAAACTCAACACATGAATGCAATTTGCCGGAAAAACTCTGGCGTCAAACCGTCAAATGCTTGTTATATTGCAGCTCCACCACGCCGCCCCGTGTCACGCACAGGTGACGGCCTTCGCGAGTAAGTCGCCTGCTCCGATTACCCGAGTTGACTCGGACGGCCTCGCATACCCAGCGTGCGCAGAGGTTCTAGAACTCTTTGCCGCTGCAACCGACTTAAGTCTTTACATCTGGTCATCATACCTACAGCCCTGGTCAGCCTCTCACATCGCTTGGTGAAGAAGTTATCGTCGCCCGATGGTCCGCCGTCCAGTGCCGGCCGCCCGCTCCGGGATGCCTCCCCCACACGGGCACCCGAACCAACGAGTCAGCGCCAACCGGGGAGGACGATCTTGCGCGCGTTTGGCGTGGCCCAGGAACCGCAGTCACCGAGCCGTCGAGCCCGTCTCAAGATTCTCAAGGCGAAGAAATGAGACCTGTTGGCAAGCCCACCCACACCTGTGGTACGGTGAAACCGACCGGCGGGAGATGAGCGGTAGGGCTGTCGTGAAGTCTAATAGAGTAGCATTCTGGAAGGCGGAGTAGTCCGTGCGACGGGTTCATCGCAAGATGGGACGGTTTTTGGGGGCGGGCGGGCGCATGTTGACATTCTTTCCGGACGGGAAGCTTTTCATCTTGGTGGTTTAAGCTTTAATGAGAGGCCCTCTGTCTAAGCAATACGAAAGAGGGGAGTTACTGGGCGAAGACTGTCCATGCTCAATAATATTCTGATATATATATAACCATCGCGAGCATCCTCCTTGCCTCCATCTCCAGGACCCTTTCTTTCCCAACCCACCTCCAACTACCAACACTCATTTCAAACCACGCTCATTTACACACACCCGCCAAGATGCGCTCCGACATCCTCCTCGTCCTCGCCGCCACCTTCGGCTCCACCCTCGGCCTGCGCCGCGCCTGCAAGCACACCGCCGCCTCCGAGGGCTGGTACTACACGACCTCCTCGGACTCGCTCGACGCCATCGCGGCCGACTTCTGCACCTCCCCCGCGGTCATCAAGTCGTGGAACAACCTGCAGAGCATCAAGCCGGGCATGAACCTCAAGGTGCCGTGCCACTACAACGCGGGCCGCCAGCGCGACTGCGCCAAGAACACGGCGACCGACGGCGCGTACGTGATTCAGTCGGGCGACACGCTGAACAGCATTGCGTACGACTTCTGCACGACCGCGGATAAGCTGCAGCAGATGAACTCTGCGCGCATCACGAACAAGGATTTGATTTACCCGGATTGGGTTATCCAGGTCCCTTGCAGCTGGAACTAGACGCGGATGGAGGGGAGAAAAGGGGGTTTGGGGAAAAGTTTGGATAGATGTTTAATTGATAATTCATCCTCTTCTTTTCAATACTGGTGTTCATAATTTGCCGGCTGTGCGATGTTCTTAAAGGCTTTGTTGCAGGGCAGGATTCTTTGCTTGGTCGCTTTATCGCCGAGATGCTGTGGTCAACCGGTGCATCTTGCCTGTTCGGTCAATCAACACAAAGCCTCCTGTTTCCCTCAGCTAATTCAATGACATAAAGAACGAGAGATGGGCAACGCTGATCTCTTTTGTATTGGTGGCTCATCTTCATATGACTCTAGATGTTTTGCTAGGGCGCAGTATTACCCCAAGTTTGAAATTACGCCTTTTGTCTTCCGTCACCCTCGTTTGCCTTCATCATTACCAGTTCCTTGGCGATCTGTTCTACGGTTTCCATCGCTGTCGCCTTCCGTTCAATCGTCGACTCTCTCGACCTCCTGTATAATTATCCTCCTTTTGCCCGTAATAACTCTCCATACTATGCGTATCCATCCCCTCGTCCCCTGCGTCTCCATCCCACCACCCTTCCCGTGAGCATCATAGTCTCCAGCGTCAACAGTAAAGTTGCATCGGTGCGCTTTCTTCCACGCAGCACTTGATAGATGTCTCCCGAGGGCGGTTGACGTTCATGTCAATTACTTCGTGCAGCAAGTAACCTAAATATTTGTTTGATCAGAATATTATCCCATTTAGCACTCGGGTTACTCACCGCAACTGCGCAACCGTTACCCTCATTGTAAACATCCCCGTCGTAGCTGTACCGCAGCTTTTCCTGTGTCTGCCCAGGCTGACAGACAGCACTTGCTCTTCCAGTGCACTCGGCCGCTGTGCCGTCCCTGTACACAGTGCCTCGGTAGCTCTGAGTCCGACAATCCGCAGCCGCGACACTGGCGCACGCAAGAAGAACAGCGAAAATCTCTGAGAACAACATGTTGAAGGTGTATAAGCTACAGGAGGACGATGACAACTTGAGAAGATGGAGTTGGTTCTGCGGTATGGATTGTTCAGATGAACTGCGCTCGGTGCCAAAAATTGTTCTGTCTATGAGAGTTGATCTCGAAAACAAGAGCTCATATTATATGATCTCGGGGTTCCCCTATGTTTCTAGCTACTTTCCCTATCCAGCTCGAAAGGGCAAGCTATCTTACGAGTATGCAAGATTGCATACAACTAATCATTTTCATTAGTGGACCGGACCCCTGACTCGGAGGCGGCGGGCTGCTGGCTGGTTGGTTATCCCATCGGCCCAATATAAGAAAGTTTACATGACTTACCATGTATGGGCGTGATACGAAAGGCTTCTAGCCAATTACTTAGGATCGGCAACTTGGCCCAAAGTTTACCCAAACGTCAGAACAACTACAGACAGCTCTACGGATACGCTATGCCGCTTTTTCCAACTTGGCGCTCCCGCGAAGGGCCATCGAAAGACTTAAGTCCCCGAGCAAGGGAATGGTTCGCCCGATCTCCGGTCTGGGATTAAAGTCTCCGAGCTCAGTCCCCTTACCGGGCCCAGGAACAAGGAACATTGTTGGTGTCTGGGTGGTGCCAGTTCCTGCAGCCGTCACGGTAGGCTTGCTGTCCTGTGCGCAGGCCTCTCCAGACAGCACAGGACGTAACATGTAATTATGGGTTTCCTGGTGTCTCAGACGTACATTTGCCTTCATCGTTATCTAGTAGGGGTCGTATACGATACGAGTCCAGATTATGCAGCAAGCTGTACAGCCTACACAGCCTTTAACGACTTGCTTAAACTCTACAGAAAAGGCAACTTCGAGATATCTAGAGAATGACAAGACTCTGAGACGAAAACCCAACTGACTCAATCACAACGATTGTATAACCAGCAAGACAATATCTATAAAAGCTGGAATTCCGTCGACTGAACTCGATCGATATGGTTTCATCACACTCATTTCTCTCCAGCTTATCACAATAAGTGGCTTTGATCCAGTATTCTCAGACTTTCGTTGACCATCTGACCATCTTGTCCCCAACCCCTAGCCTCACAATGCGTTTGCAAGCTCTTTTCCTCATCGCGGCACAAGTTGCCACCATCGTTGCACAGGGCACATGCTACTGTGAGTGCAACCGAACTTCCGATGCTTCTGGATGCGCGGCACTTCCCCGACCTGCCAGTGGAAACTGCGCCGAGGTGTGCAACCCTGGAGGAAGGTGCCCAAACTGGGTCAAGTGTGGTTAAAGCCTGAGCCAAGACAGTAAGCATCCTCCTTAGTTCATGCTTGTCAGGCGATGCTCACAACTTCACTAGGCCCGACATACCGCCTTCGACGTGTATTGCGAGCTTTCCGCTCTTCAACTTGTGGGAACTCGCTAGGATAGTCCTTCACAGAAATACAATACTATTTAAACATGATTTGGGCATAAAGAGACCAAGAATCCTAGCTCTTCGCTGTTTGATGTAATGACTTCTAAAATGTGTTCTCGATGTTGCTGTCCTGCTTGCCCAAGAGCCGTCTCAGGCCGGTAAGCCGAATATATATCGAGGTCTACTATTCACGAGGAGCTTTGCTAGACGGGCAGTATAATAACGATCATAGACGACGACGACAACGACGACGAGGACGACGGCGGCGGCGACAACAATAGTAGACGATAATAGTGTAGGCTATCAGAGGTGATATATGGATTACACGCGTGTGTGGTGGACAGACACTGCCAGAATCGCTCACTGACACTGCCGGCTAGCAAAACTGTTCATAAGATCTAATTCTGTTGACTGCCAGTAGACTCTGCCAACTAGGATTAGAAGGGGCCCCTGATCTTCTATGGTTCTATTAAACTGCAAAAATTCGCTTTCGTCTGAAAGAAATATAAATTGTTAACGTGTATAGCGCTTTTCTTTTTGGGGAGCTGATGAGATGGTCGGTGATTAATATGACAGTGGATGTGATACCTCTAGTTCCTCGCTATTTCCTTTGCCCTCATCATCGCGAAGTCTCTCTTGAGTTCCTTTACTCACTCCCGTATCTCCGCTGTCCGTCTCCCCATTCTCTGGCGCTCTTCGTCTGTAGTCTCCTCTGTATATTCGTCGCTTCCACTTCCTCAGTATGGAATCTGTCCGGTTTTTCATGGTGAACGTCAATCCCATTCATTCGGCCTTCGAGATGCAATGCGTCCGCGATACCTCGGAATGGCTTGTCGAATAAGGTCACCAATTTGTATTCCTCTTTTTCTGGATTGAATTCAATATTGTCGCAACCAGTATCGATAGTCTTCTTCTCGTCGTATGCGTTGCTGGTTTCGTACTCGCCACTGTGTCCTCCCTGGATATCGACAATGATGAGAATGATCTCAGGCGGCAGGCCCTCCATGCAAGGCTGAGGCGCTCCGGTTCGAATACTTTGAACCATGGTGCCATTTCTCGGGGGATATGATGTCTTGTAAAACCCTCGAGGTGTCTTTTGTATTCTCTCTGTTTTCGAGGACGCCGGTGATGAAGGACAAAGATAAACAGAAAGGGCCCGGGTAGGGATGAAGGACGACAAAGCAGGATGGACCCTTAAGAGGCCAAATACAAAAGGGCGTGGGGGTTATTGCAATTGAATGTAATGAATATTGTAAGCAGCCGAGCCCCCCTTTGATCTCTAATTATTGATCCTTCTCAACATAATTTCTCGTTAACCAGTTCGAAAGCCGTAAGTTTATTCTGGCTACAAGCCAAACGCACATCTACCAGATCTTGTGGGTTCCAAAAGCCCAAGGTGAAGAGGCTCATCACCTGTCATCATTAACTCAGAATGATTTACCTAGCAAGATTCCTACCAGCCATTTGCGACGGCGTTGCAGCTCTAGAACGTGGATAACGATGGCGAGATGTACGCTCCACTACCAACCCTTCGTCCATAATGTCGAGCCCCATGTCTTTGGCCGTGAATCCCCGATTGTTTTTCAAGTTCAAGTCGAGCCCTTTGTCAAGCAACAAATGAACAATGAGCTTTTGCCGCTCGATCGGATGCGGGATGATATACCCGTCACGGTCCACCCGTGGACTGAAGATCAGATGCATCGCCATATAATGCAGAGCCGAGTTCCCGTCGCGATCTGTTATGAGACATCCACACCTATCGAGCAAACGAGAAATCGGACTACCTCGTAGTCTCGATATGCGCAGGCCTGATGAATCGCGTGAATAGAGCCCCTCAGCCGGGTGATTAGAGATGCGTTCGCGTCGATGAGCATGCGGGCGATGCGCAACCGGCACCCACTGTTGTCAGTTTCGACGATGGGATCTACACACGAATCGACCCAAGTGCGCCAGGAACTCTCTATTTCTGTGTCTTGAACAGCTTTAAGAGCAAGGAAGAGAGGACTTGCTCCAATCCAATATCTGGCGTCATCACAAACATAATAGCCTCCTCTCCACCAGGGTTCAAAATCGTCCTGTGTTGGACAGAGCATTATGCGCTGAGGATGGCCTCCATAAAGAGGATCGGGAAACTCATCTGGATCTGAAACATATGTCGGCCACCATTGCATGCCCAAATTGGCTCTAACATTTACATCAGCGCCTTTGCGCAGAAGAAACGCCACCACATCTGCATGGCCGAAGAAGGCCGCCCAGTGGAGAGCAGTCAGGGTTGATTTCGTCGGTATTTGCTTGACTGTTGGCGCTTCGTAGCCATTACCATCCTTGAACTCCGAGTCAAGAATTGTACGGTCGGGGGTGTTGATGTCAGCGCCATAGGCCAGGGCCCTAGCCACACCTCTTACAGAACCGCGTTTTGCCGAAAGAAGAAGGGAAGATGAATAGCAGTGTTTGATGTCAAATCCCATGATGACGGGGTCTGTAATGTAACGCAGACGCTTGCATGTCGACCCGAGTCGTGCGGCAGCCCTAACACAGGGGAAGGGCTTCGGTAAGTCGTCGATGAACTCATAAGGAGCATGCCATTCTGCTTCATCATAATCCCCCCAGACTTCGGCATGAACGAGAGCTTCCGTAATTAGTATGATGAGCTCCGTTGGTAGGGTCATTAGACAAGCTTTCAAGTGTTGGTGCTCGTCGGACTGGTGCATGGAACACTTGTCGAAAGCCACAGGAAATGACGGTCTACTCATCGCGAGGAGTTCTCCTGTAAGTTGAAGATTGAGATTAAGATAGAATAAGGCCTTGGTTAGAACAGATTTGAGGTTACATGGGTTGCATGGATTCTTTTCAGTTGATGTTGTGGTTGACAACGTAGTTTTTTCTCCATTGAATATAATTTATGAAGGAACGAAGTTTACTTATATGATTGAAAAATCTGTCGAGCCTCCACCTTGATGGGGAATACCTCTACAACTAATGCACAGCAAGTGATATCAAGGTATCTCACTGTGGTGCTGCAGCATGTTTCAAGGCTTTATCATTACTGCATAAGCAGCGTCGATAAATTCATTCTCAGGTGAGAACTATCCCAAGGGTGAATAAAAGCCAATAGGACCAATGGTCCCAGTCTCATCACACCATTATCTGTCTAGCAACCAGACAAAGTCGTATGAGGCTTAATCCTTATGGTGCTGACTAGAGAATGATGCCTAGAAGACATCAAGACCAGAACACTATGGTCTTCAGATATATCTAGTTGGTTAGACGAGTATCCGCCTTTGAGGAGTGACTTCGTAATGGTAAGGGTTGTTGCTGCAGGGAGGCATTCTGGTTTTATGCTAAGGTAGTTTGAGCCGCTTCACACAGTGAACGAACCGATGCCCCAATTTGATATATACATAAAGTACTTCGATTTATCTGGGCGAATGATATTATGTTATAAATTCTACAAACCGGGTTGGGTTCTGGTGTTTACGTCGGAGCCAAGTGTGCGCCGATGCGCAAGCTCAGCTTAGCGAGCATTTTTGATTTCCCGCACGCGCTGAAATGAACGCTAACGCACAATGAAGTTTTCTGTGGCCATCGCGCTGCGAACAACTGAACTCGTCGTCTCCTGCGTCGCGATTGAAGTTGTCGTCCCGCCGCAATTGAGGTTGCTGCCGCAGGCTGGTTGCGCTGGATGGGAGGGAACGCTGATCTAACCAATGGGCGGCCTTCGTTCTGTGACCGGCAGGGTCCCACTTCGACAAGATCCAGACTGCACAGGCTTCACTGGTATGTCAGTCTTGACCTGTGCAGTTGATCCATGTTGATTATTGTATGATACGACTGTGGTGTAATACGTTAAAATTCCCTGTGGAAAGCCAGTGGGGAGAAGAAGGTGAAGGGTTCAAGTCGTCACATTCCGGTGTTCTTATGTCCAAGAAAATGGTACAGGTGGGTCTTGCTGAATGACTCCCCCGTCCCCCAAGCAGGCCCAACTGAATTGCAGCAACCAGGAAAACCGCAAACTGCGGAAACAAAAACGGGGAAAAACGAGACGAATATAATTCATGATTCTCTTGGAGGAAAAAACAAGTGCCACAACGGCTTTCATTTCATATGGGACTTTCCCGCTCGAACACGGATTTGGCAGTGGATTGCAGATGACCCTTGCGCGCGTCCTGACATCCTTTTTGGCTTGCAGGACTGGACGCTCTGGCACCTACTCCGATGGGCGTCTGAGTGCGGAAAACAGACCAGAAAGCAGGAGCGATATCATGTGTCCTTAAATCCAACCAACATGTCCTACAAAACTCTGTCGGCCAGATCGTGATAGTAATGACTGCACACCTGTCTCCATAGGCTTCTGCGGTGTTTCCAGACCACGCATTGAGAAAAAACATCGGTCTGGTCCAAGCGGTTCGTGCTTGATGGAGATCCGGTCCTGGCCGCTTTTCCCTCCCCCCAGGTTTTGAGTGTTCTAGAAACAAGAAGAAGATTTCACAGCCTGATGCGCTTCAAAGTAGACATCCTGCTGTTTGGCCTCATCTTTCAAGGTCCTAAAGAACCCTGAAGGCAAGTTTCCAGTTATGACCACTGTGGTGAACCTGCCGGTCGCCCATATCGGAAGCATGACTAATCATTGGCGCGCTCCGGTCAACACATCCATGGATGAATGTATCCACGTCTGTGCTCGGCAAAAACCTTCGCCTGTTGCTAGACGTCGGTATTACGAGAAGAGTACTAGACGCGCACGCAGGTCAGGTAAGCGCGATTGAGGGCGATGGGTGATACAACAAGGGCGGCGGCTGCAATGAGAGCCAGTTGCTCCGGAGGTCTCGCTGGAAACTGGCTTCACCATTAAGTGCCACAGCACATGGTTATTCCTGGGCAACATTTGCTTTTTTGTGCCGTGGGAGAACTTATCATTCGAGCAACAGAGAGCCCATGATTGAACAACTCGATGTACAATAGTCCATCCAGGCTCCCCATACGCTTCGTGACTTTGTGGAAGGACCCATCAAATTACTCGATACAGAGGATTTTGTGGTCAACCCCGCTTTTAGAGGATTACGTACCTTGATCACAGCGCCTCGCGCAGTTTGTGCGTTGCATAAGCTAAGAACTGCTTGTGTAAGACCTTAGACATCCTGAGATTGGTGCATTTTATGCCGAAGTGCATTGATGCAAAATGCTAGATATGAGCAGTCAGTTTGGGCATCTGGCGTTCTGAATAAACAGCGATTGGCATCTAGTGCTTCGCCGCTTGGTCGACCTGCACCGCCTCGCGGGTAGTCGCAGTGTGGTTATTGATCTAACGGCAGTGCACTTTACTAGTCCATCAGCTAGATTGTGTCGGTCATCAACAGTGAGAAAGCTTTTGGCCACGCGGAAGCTTCCCGTTATCGAGTTACCAATGAGTGCACAGCAACGGCCCCGCGGATTACAACGCCAGGAGATGGAGGAGGGCGGCAGAAGCACCTCTCACGGGAACACTCGTTTGGTCGTTTTTTGCGGCTGGAGAAACGATACATGAAGCCTGGAAAAGTTGCGTTGTCTCGGATCATGGCGCTGTGTTCCACTGCAGCTTTGACACCGTACACCGCGCGCCGCAAATGTGACCTTGACTTGGAGATAATTCGACGGAGGAATTTTCTGCATGATTGTGCACTTGAAATTTTTCTGATGATACGACGTGAAGGAGATCTAGGAGCACATGCTGCTCTGGGTACACTGGAAACAGATGAGGGTGGGATGACCAAAACCAACTCCAAGCCGCAACCCAGAACGTCTCCGCTGCCTGAACCACCCGAAATATGTTCGACTGCATGAGCGTGGGCTTGGTTACCGACTGTAAAATTTTGGACAGAAGAAGCATCCAGACCCTCGCAGGAAACGCAGAGAGATGTGAAACTGAGTCGCTGTCAGCTAGCTGGATCCAATCGCTTCAGGAGCCCCCAAGGTTGGTTGGCGGCTACACTGAGTGTTTGGCATCCCCATGTTGGCCCACACGGGTAAAAATCACCTGCCAAGTGCAAACATACATGGACTTCTCACCTGCATGGCTGCGAAGTGGTGCTTGCTTTTTTTTTTTTTTTGGCCACCTTCCTGTGATACATTACCACAATTGTGCGAAATGTCTCATGATGTGTATTGGTATTGAACACATGGGAATTCTCTCAGCTATTCTGTTCCTTCCTGATAATTGAGTACATTTCTCGGCATGATCCATCGTGTAGGTAGTTTCACTTTGGAGGCTAGAAATTGCCATGTAGCAGAAGGGCAATCTCACTAAATGCAGCTCAGAAGGCGTGCCAATTGAATTTCTCACATCGTAAGTGTATCGTCACTCAAGCATACTAGAAATGTCTGAAACAGGGGATGCACAACAACTGGAGGAAGCTTTCGAAACTAGGCGTCAAAGACAAAACTTGGAAAGAGAAAAAAAAAAGGAGAAGAGAAATTTGAGTTCGATGAACAGGGTGCAGCTTCCCAAAGCCACCCTGCCGTCAAGCAACAGTCGCTCTGCTTTCAGCTTTTCAGGGCCAAAATGAACTTGACGGGCGTGCAATAATCGATGTTACTGATCTGGTTTGTCTCCTTTGTGTGGTCGACTGGTCTGTAACTTTTGACTGGTACATCGCATGAGAGGGAGGGCATGGAATGCTGCAACCTGCCCTGCAGGATGCACTAATGAATGTGGCCATTGCGGTCATGGCGCTGCCCATATACAGAGTAGGTAACATAAGATACAACTGACCAATCAAAGCGGCAGTTCTTTCGGAGATAACCTGTCGCTGCAATGCATAAGATGCTTAACCCCCTCAATTTTGCCAACACAGCAACGCAGCAAACGCTTTCCGACACAACCTTCTTTGCTTCCAGTCACTCGTTTTCGCGAAGCATCATCAGCCAACATTCCTCCAACCGACGGCGGGGACCAACATGGCTGCATCGGATGGCAACAAATCCCAGTCGGCTTGCGCAGCAGGCACCATGGAATCCACAACAACAACCCACCAAAGAGAAAGGCCTCGACCTGCCTTGCAAGAAATGCCGCCGGAGATTCTCCTCCTCATTGTCGACGTGATGTTCGGAGACAGGGGCTCTAGTGGGTACAACAGGACCGAGACAAGCTTCTGCAAAGACGAAAACTGCCAGGAACAATCCGTTTGCTACTCCAACTTCAGCCGAGAACGAAATGTCATTCGTCTTGCAAGGACTTGCAAAAAACTGCACAAAATAATTAGCCCTGCCATTTTCAAACACGACATTCGAGAGAACTACTCATCAGCATTAATCCTGTCAGCTAAGTGCGGATTGTCTAATGTGGTACTGCAAGCTCTTGAAGCAGGCGCCGATGTCAACGCCCCTGATCGAACCGGCTTTGACTTCTATCAAGACTGGTATGGTGACGAAGTGGATACGGAACGCTTCCCCGTGTCTTCTTCGCTGACTGCGCTGCATTGGGCCGCATTTTTCGGGAATGAAGATATGATGCGTTTGTTGATCGGAAGGGGTGCCAATACGAACGTTAGAGCCGACGTGGGCACCCGGTCATATCTCATCGAAGAGGAATATTACGAGACCGACGAAGATGAAGAAGACAGGACCGACGAACGGAAAGAAAACGAAATTGACGAATGGGAAGAAGCCAGCCTGAGCTCAACACATCCACAGAGGGCAATGTTCTGTCATACGAACAAAGAATACGGTCAAAGCCAGTACGGTGGCCATTACTCCGAATACTTCTCCTGCCTGGAAAAAGACGATAGCTTTGGAGGCGCCAATGCCCTATTCTTCGCCCTGAAGTCCCTTCATGGCTGGTCCGAGGTACTGCGTTGGAGGACAAGATCAGTTTATTCCGACCAACAGTTTGCAAGAAGGGCTCGAGGGGGGTGGCGATTGTCCATGGCAAAACTGCTCATTGACCATGGCTCCTCTCTTATCACACGGGAATGTGGACAGATCCATGCCTTACATCAGGCAAGTGCGTACGGTCAGACCGATATCGTCAAGTTACTCATTGACGAGCTGGGTACAGACCCTAATATTAGAGACAAGGACAACAACACACCCCTGCATTATGTGACGATTGACGCAATGAGAAGGCAGGGGGGGAAGGCAGGCGACATGCAGATTCAGGACCTGCAGCGGACAACCCAGCTACTTGTGGACAGAGGGGCTGATCCATACCTTCAGAACTTCAAGGGCCTCACAGCAGAAGAGGTTGGCTTGCCCCGCGAATGGCTTGAACGGGCATGAGCTGTTGCCTTAGAATAGTTTTGAATACCATTGTCTTCATCAAACAAGCGTATATGCACTTGATTCAGAGCTGGCTGCAATGATGAGGGCTTGGCCCTCCTCCTAGCTGCTCGCTATCCAAGGATGTGGAAAAATCGCAAAACTCCTACTCGTCATCTAGGAAATAGAGAGGTCCCAAGACTGCGTAATCTTGCATAATCTGGCTGCATCTTGTCAAGTATGGATCGTAGATGCACACATCCGCCTGGCCACGTCCGCCTGGCTGATCGGACCACAAAAGGTAAGGCTGCCGTAGCGTCGGCTGGTGGAGAAAGACATCGACGTAGACCACGCATTTTGCTGAACAAACGATCAAAACTGGCAATAACGAGTGGGTGCGGTGCTTGGGAAAGACTCCGGACTAAAGACGGGAAGGCTTTGTGTGACTGTCTTGAGCCCCAGGCTTTGACCCAAGATGCCATCGAATGAGCGCGAACCCACCTGCACCAAGTCGTCAATTCGATGCTCCCACAGATCCAACTCATATATCGAGCCAGAGCCGTCCTTCAGATTTTCACCCAGCACTCCACACCCTCTGGATTCGACCAACTCAGCCGGATCCTCCACTCGACCTTCACAGTTTCTGAGTTTCTACCTGCTTTGCACCTTATCTTAAGCGGGCTAGGAAGTCACTCTTGAGCCCTCCACCGGCAAGTCCTGCCTACGCCAGGAGTCACCGCTACCGGTCGTTGACAATACCTCGGCAGCTCTGCTCTTCAACTTAAGTTGTACTTCACCTCAGGTTTCCGTCTAAACAAATGCTAACACACACAGCGCTCAGGTGAAGACTTTGATCGCCGCCTGCCGCCCTCCTCGGGAGGAACGAGAAGAGGAAGCGACGACCATCGGCCTCGTGCCATCTCGAGGCGCTTTCTACGCGTGGTGGCAACCCCACGACACTTTTTGTCTCCACCGAGATTGCATCCCAGGACTTGACCTGCCTTCAACGTCATCAATCCCGATTCCTTTGGTCTTCACTCAAATCATACTTGCACCTCGATCCAAGTATTTACCTCAAGGTAAGTTCCTCATGTTCTTGGCTCAGCTTTTATGCTAACGTACACTTCTCAGCTTGAGTCTTCTGGTCCGACTCCAATACTTCCACAGCCTCGATTCAGCTCATCATTGTTGTCGTCTATTGACGTCGTACGCCATTGCCTCCCTCTGCGCTTTCCCTCCTGCTCAACTTCACCGACGCTTGCCTTCACTATCTTCTATCCCAATTATCCTCCGTCGTCGCTTTCGTCCTCCGTCGTCGCTTTCGTCCGCCGCCGCCGCCGCCGTCGTCGTCGTCCATCACGTCCGCCGGCTTCTACCTCCATCGCTGCTCCCTCAGACCAGCGCATTTGTCCTCGCCGTTGTTTGACCCGTCGACCTCTGGCACAGGCTTCTCACGTAGTCGTCCCCTCAAGTAGCCAACCACGTGCACAAGGGCCAATTCTCGACCACGCCACATTGTTGATCAACATCGCCAAAGACGACCTACATCACTCACTCCACCAACATCATCCACGATCCTCGACGTGGTCCAAGTTCAGCAACATCGTGCCTTCTACAAAAGTCCTCATCGTCATACTTGCCCTGGATTTCAGTGCATAGCACACAGGTGAATCCTGTTGATCCTACTTTGAGCCCGGACTAGATGCTAACGAGAGTCCAGATCTCACATTACAACGCCAATCCTCGAGGACCAAGACCAGGTCTCTACCCTTTGCTCCTGCTTCCACTTGTGGGAGAATTGGTGCGCACGCCATCCTTCCACCGGCCCTTTTGCAACTCTCTTCGGCTATTCCGTCGTCTACATCATTGCATCCTTCAACGTCGTTGCTTTCGCTTTCGTTTGCAACTGTCATTCCACACGGGCAACCTCACTCTTCGGTCCGAGTCCGACCATCTTTCAGCCTTGTCACCAGCAGTTGTGCCATCGCTATTGCCCGTCAGCTTGATCTCATTTGCTCTCGGTTCACTCACTCGCCGATTCGTTCCTGCCCCGCTACACTCTCTCTCCCGAGACCCATCGTTATTATCCAGTCCTATCGTCATTCGACTACGCCGTTTTTCAGTACCGACAGCGCCTGGTTTACTTTCCGGCCCTATCACTTTTCAGGCCTCTTACTCCACGCTCACTGTACCGTATCCCTACTATCGTCCGTCTCCGCTATCCTTCATCCTCTCCGGCGCCCGTCGTCCGTCGTCCGTCGTCCGTCGTCTGTCACTGTTGTCCTTCATCGCCTTCGTCCGTCTTCACTATCGTGGACATCCGCCGACTTCTGCCCCCACCGTCTTTCCCTCAGACACCTGTGTTCCTCCTCGCCGTCGTTGGTGCCGTCTACTCACGCCATGGCCTCAAGCCAGTGGCCGCGACGCTTTATCGGCAAACCCGATGCCTTTGACACCCCCGAGAACCGGCTGTGGTATCGTACTGCCACCAAACTTCTTGCGGTGACAGATTCTTTGAGCACCGCACATGGGCGGTACACTGTCCTCACCAAACATGGGTTGGACAAGCTCCTTGCGTCAGCTGACGCCCACGGCATGGACATCGAGCACCTGAAGGAGCTATTCAAGTGCTTGGAGAATGTCACAACCTTGCTTGTGCGCGACCACGAAGTTGTCTCCGTCAGTCCCGTGTGTTCAATGAACACTACAATCAAGCGTGGGACGGACGATGACGAGGATCCCTTCGTCGACAAACAAGTCAAGACATCCTTCAAGCCTTCTACTCTCCCCAATCAGTTCCTTCGAAAGATCTTCGTGTCCTTCAACCCTAATTGGAACGACCAACGCCTTCGAGATGACAGGGACCCAGCCGTTGAACCTCCCCTCAATGTGTCCCTTGAGAACGCTGAATGCACCACAAAATTGACGGAATATGTTCGTGGGAGAATGGGGGGTGTTGCAGGCTTGTTGATGGTCCATGCGATGGCAGGGAACCGCCTTGAGTTCAAGCATCATGTTGGGAACATTTTTCAACTCGTCGATAAGATCATGCGGGCTAAGGACGACGCTGAGCTAGAGCCTCTCGTGCATGGACTCTATGAATACGTAACAGTCATGTCGTGTAGCAAGATGCAAACGCGTGTGGAGAACGGGTTCAAGACTCGGAACTTTGGGCAGATCCTAACGATGCCGTATGAGGGCCTTCTCGCAATTGCATCAAACCTGGACAAGTGCCCTTTCTGGACGGAAAGCTGGACGCGCCCGAACCACCGTCTTGCTCCTCAGCATCGCCGCATAACAGATGCGGCTCAAGTAAAGCTTCTGATGCGAATCTACGACAGAGCGGATCAATGGTTGAAAGATGGTGTCGATGTTCGCTTCATTCACATGAAGGACGCTCGAGGCAAAGAAACTCCCCGCACTTGGAAGGATAGCTCATTGAATCGACTCGGTGGCAGTCCATTTCTTACTCAGCTTGGGAGGGAGGCATACGATGCAACAGGACGCCAGGAATTCCATCGTTTGTTTTCAACCCTGCTTCTTGCAATCAGGAAGTACCTGGAAAAAATCCCCAAGAGCATTGACAAGGCCGCGAAGATTTACCGCAAGCATCACGAGACAGACTTCGACCGCACCCAGCTGGCAGTGGCGTTGGACCATCTTAAGGACGTACGAGCATACAGTGTGCAACTGCAGATGGATTGCATCCTGCTCAGCGAGTTGCGAATCAGATTTCGGAGGATTTTGACGTCCCACATGGCCTGGTTGGCGACGATTCTGCCCGTGGACACCCGACATACGAGATTCAACGACACAGGTTACTTGATCTCGAATGGCAAGAAGAGATTCGTTTCTCGCAAGGACGGCACAACCCTCATGGAGGACCTCCTCGACGCCACAAACCGTCCGAAAAGCAAGGGAGTCATCCCGAGGGCGGCGGTAGGCACGACTGATAGGGGCCGTGGCGGTGATCTAATTCACTACATAAATCACAACCAGGTCGTTGCGAGAGGCACCTCCTTGCCGAATCCTTCCCCCTTCAGAGGTCCATGGAACGCAGCCCTTGCGACCTCAGCATCCACTCCTGGAACGCCTTCGGCTAGCCCTTCATCAAGTCAGCCCTCCACCCCAGGGAGCAGTGCAAGCCGCAAGGCCAAGAAGATCACAGAGCCTCCAAGAACGCCAAGTCAGCTGATGAAGCATCTTGGGATTCCGGAAGATGTTCCAGATCCAAACGGAGACATCATTAGCCTCTATCCCGAGGAAGACAACACTGGCACCGGTACCAGCAACGACAACACTGGCACCGGTCCTAGCACCGACAACACCGGCACCGGTACTAGCACCGACAACACTGGCACCGGTCCTAGCACCGACAACACTGGCACCGGTACTGGTGACGAAGACCTTGAGGAGCAACTCGAGAACTTGGCATTTGTACACGAAGCGAGGCACCGTGGGTGGGTCTCTGCGGTATTAATCTGGATCGCCAATATTTCCAAGTATCATGACGCCGTGAATGGTATACTTGCCACAAGTCGACTATTCAAGACGTTTTGGTGCGGAAGCGAGGAAAGAACTCACGTCCAGCTCGTTGTTGCCAAGCCAGCCTGGCAAGACAGGGGATGTATGATTTTGGACGAGTTCATGAAGGGCTTCAGGAAGCCTGACGGTACGCCCCTGACGGCGAAAGATCGCAAGAGAATCATCGCGAGGCTTGGAGGGTTCTTCAAAATGGTCAACGGAGTCCCCACCATTGAGGGAACTTTTCATTGCGAGCTTTTGTTGGTGTTGCTGCACATTTTGGCAAACATGCCACTTGAAGACATTGTGGACGAAATCATCCCGCCCGAATCAGGTTCTCACCCCCTTGAGCTCCCTCGGGAGGATGTCCTGGAGGAGTTCAGACAGCTGTCGTCAATCTTGGCGATCTCAAAGAGGTCATGCCCCTCTTGTGAAGACGCGGTCGAGGAGACACAGGAGGTCGTGGACATGAGTTTCGTCAAACCAGGCAATCATTCAGACTGGTTTGGAGTCTGTCTTCCTCCTTGGACACCTCTGGAAGTGTCGCAACGACTCCGCGCCAGAGTCAGAGAACGCCTCGAGAAGCGTTTTGAAACATTGCTTGCCAAAGACTCCGTTCCCAAGTCCGGGGACAGCGGAGGCACCGCTCCAGCCCACGAGCCGTCGCAGGCAGATGACGCTACGTTGGAGAAGATCTACAACTTTACGTTGAGAAGATTCGGGCAGCTTACCCTGGATGACCGCTCGACTGAGCAAATGATTGAAGAGGCGGCTAGAATTGGCGCTCCTGGTGTCCCTGGTGCCTCTGGTGCCTCTGGTGCCCCTGGTGTTCCTGGTGTCGCCCCTGGTGTCATCCCCGACGGGGCCACTGCCACTGCATCGTCCTCGCAGGTGGCATCGAAGACCCACAAACGCCGACCTTCGGCTCTTGGCGGCCCGAAAGATCGCGTGGACAAGCGCTACCCTTCGACAGAGGAGCCCCGTGAGAGTCTTCCCTCGCCAACCAAGAAGACTAGACCTGAGCAGTGATACCGCGAAGCTGCGGGCGCTTGAGATTTTGTTATGCAGGAGTAAACGTACATGGGGTGGAGGCAATGGGAATGAGAGTAGTTGGCTCGGTAGCTTCGCTGGCAACGCTCGCTTTAGCATTTGCGGTGTCTGGTGAGATTGCTGTTCCCTATGTAACACAGGGTGCATGGTTTGGAAGGCCAGAAAAGTCATGAAAAAAGAAAAGAAAGGGGACAAGCTGCTGGATAGACGGGGCGTACAGGTTGATTACACTCAAAACTAAGAAAGCAAATGAAAAAAACTTGAAAAGAATATCAATTCTTCTTCCTTCATAACGTCTCATGTCGTTATCGTCATTGACGTCGTCGTCGTCCGTCGGCGCGCTCCGGCATCCTTCAACGTTGTGGCCGTCCCTCGGCGGGAGCGTCCTTCATGCTTACCCTACCTAGGTACCCAGAGCGTCGGTCAGTCGGCGCTGAACGGCGCCGCTTGGAACCTCCTCACCGTGTCACTCAAGCCTGCCGGTCGGCCCGGCGGCGATCGGTATGGGTCCATTCGTGCCGGGAATATTCGTGAGCCCAGCGATATGGCCGTAGGGCACTTCGCGTTTTCGGAAACCCCATCAGACGGCAGGAGTCCATAGGCTTATCACATCCGGTGTCAGGCCTATCTCTTCCGGTGTCAGGCCATTCGAATCTTTCAGGTTCGTGTCTGCTCCTCTCTCCAGTAGAAGCTCTACCATCTGGTCTGTGCGGTTGTATGGGCCATGTGAAAGATTTCTGGCAAGAACGTGGAATGGCGTTTCGTTATCTGGATTTCGAACATCTGGATCCACGTGAAGCTCATCCATCAAAAACCTCGCGATTTCAATATCACGATAAGCTGCAGCTTGGTGCAGAGCGTGAAATTTGGTTGCCTCGCAGGTGATGAGAGACGAGCCTGCCCGAATCAAACGTTTCGTAATTGCAAGACGACAGCCACTTTCGTCTTCCGTGACTAAAAGGTCATCCTCTTCGAATCTTGACGCATCCCACTTCGTACGATGAATCGGACTCGGGCTACCCTTCGAAGCGAAGAAAAGCGCATTGGCTCCAATTGGGATCTCGAGGTCGCTATATATCGGAAATGCAGCATATTGCTCTGTTGTGGCAGTCATCATAGCTCAATGCGAATGGCTCCAGTGGAGGGTCTCGGACTCCCACTGATCGCCAGATTCATATGTTTCGAGGCTGTGTTGAAATCCGAGGTCGGCTCGCTGTTGAAAGTCCGCGCCGTTTGCAAGAAGATATGTGACGAGCTCGTCGTTTCCATAGAAACAAGCCCAATGCAGAGACGTGAGAGTAGAGAAAATCGGCATTCTCCAATACTCAATGTCGTAATCATACCCATCACTGTCCATGATGCAAATTTCGAATAACGTTCGATCAGCTGTGTTGATGTCCTGCCCATATCTCAGAGCTCTGATGACACCTTCCATTGAACCCTTCTTAACTGAAAGCAGTAGCGCTGAAGAGAAGTTGACTTTCTTGTCATGTTCGAGGATAAAGGGGGCAATGATTGTGTGCATTTTCCTGCACGTGGCGCCAAGGTGTATGGCGTCTCTGACACCTTTGAAGCTCAAATAGTTTTGTGATTCATACCATCCAACTCTAATCTTTTCACACTTCGTATAGCCACCTAGAGGGTACTCTTCGAGCATTTTGTCGACTATTACCAATTCGGGTGGCATGCATTGGAGGTTTGCTTCGGGGTTTTCGGTGTCTCTTGATGCTTTCTTTGCCTTTTTGGAGGCAGCCCGTCTGGCAGCTTTCGTGGCTCTCGCAACTTTGGATTCTTCGGTGGCCCTTCTTGGTAATCGGTTACAGTGAGCCATGTTGGTTTTGTCTCCGCCGGCAAGGATTGATTCAAGTGAGTGGGGTCACCCTGCGTTGTGATAGGGGAGAAACTGAATAGTTTTTTTTAAGTAGTTTCGTCATTTTGGGAAAAAAATCAGATCAGGTCTTGGAAAGTTCTCATCACGGTGAATTCTCATGGAATCACAAGGGTTCTTGTTCAGTGACATCCTTTCTGGACGATCCGGCACCGTAACAGTGGGTCAGTGTTTACTAACCCCCGTCAAGCATCACAGTGAATTTAATACATATCCCGTTTCTACTTCATCACTCACTACAAGCCGAATTAGTGGGCGGTACTCGACTACATCGCTCAGGCATAGTCTCAATAAGTAGGAGTAGCTGCAACCAGCTTTACAGAATTGGAACCGGAGAGGCGGAAGTCATTAGATTTGCTACTATAAAACTCCCACCAATGTTCAACAGCAGTAGTCAGACAATGCCTAACTCCCTAAGCTGATGCTCCCGCCTCCTGTCGGTCAGATACTCTGAGATGAAGGCCATCTCATTCCATCAGCTCTTTCTTCTGAAGGGCACCCTCCATCGGCTTCATCCACTCGATCCTCCTCGTCGTAAAGATCTCAGCCGACGGCTTTTTCATGTTCACAGCATCGGAATCGTCCAAGACGCCCGCCTTGACATAGCAAAGCCCCTGCGTCTTTGGACCATCTCGCCATAGCGTTGTGCCGCAGGAGCCACAGAAGTGATTGGTGACCGGGTTGCCACTGAGTGCGGGAGCGGTGAACTCCTTGAGACTTGCCCCATCAGTGACCGACAACTGACTGGCTGGAACAACCCAGTTGATGGCAAAGGCACTGCCAGAGGTCTTGCGACAGTCGAGACAGTGACACATGGCCTAGGCAGTCTGTATGAGCTTTGCAGATTCTGCGATTTGGTTGGAAGCTATCCACTTACAACGGCTAACGGGTCGCCCTTGATGGTGACCTTGGCGGCCCCACAGAGACAAGTTCCAGATGTCATGGTCGGTGCAGTTTGAATTCGGAAAGAGAACACAGAAAAGAGATATTGGTCAGATGGTGAAGCTGGGAGAGATCAGAATGATCGACCTAATATTACGTTCCAAATGAATGGGCTTGATTTTATAATTCCTCCACGTCGCCTGTCGTTTAGAGACGTTGCTGTACAGCAGCAAACACAGAACAGCAAGACTAAACCATTTTGGGTGATGTGAGCGATAGCGAACTATGATTGGTCGTAATTGAAACCTCATCCTAGTCTCAAATCAAATGCTCGATCTCAGCTCGTGCACGCTACCATGCTGCCAACAGCCAAACTTTCACCCTGGTACTAATAATGTTCGCAGACCGAGGTGTCCGAACTCCAAGGAGCCTTTCATGTAGCTGGTTCAATTTGAGCGCCACTAGGCATCATCTGTGAGACGATAGTTTCCGCGAAGCCAAATCCACAGGCGGCGCCGAGCTCCCGAAGCCTCCACGCGACCCAGTCTTTACTGTACTTGTCAACCAGATTAGACTGAAGCATGGACGTCATCGGCCAGAGTAGTGAAAAGACTAGCATGCCCACGCCTGGGCCGTCCTGGGTCGACCCCCCATCACAGCCGAGCGCCTTACCTAGTTCATTCACTAGAGAAGGTGCAGCAGCTGGCATGCTTAGCAGCTGCTGGTCGAGATGCACGCTCATGTCGTCGAATGAGTCATTGGTTGCTTTTGAGATTATTTCAAAGATGTGTAGTCGGACTGTCAAATAGAGGCATTTTGCGACAGCGGCGTGGGTGGCGCTCGAGATGCTAATGAGGGCATTGAACATGGCGGGCGGCGGACCATCGAACTTGGGGTCGAAGTTTATGCTGTTGGCAGCATCTTGGAGGTCTTGAGCCACCAAAACGCCTGATCTGAAAATGTCTGTGAGAGAATCAGAGGCTTGCCCTAATGTTGCGGACATGAAGCGGATCTTAATGTCCACGGCTCGTCGAACCAAGGGATCCAGCAAAGAACCCCGGCCAAGAGAGTTGATGAACGCTTCAAGTTCAAACCAGAGGGGAGGGATCATGTAAGATGTCGTGAAGAGGTCTGCCAGCTGATATTCTAGTCAGCAGAGTGATCGGTTATTTGATTGGAATGGGAGAATGGGACAATACCCTGAGATGCTGGAATATTACAAGTAGAGTGCAATCCAGCGCGTTGCTTAGCCGGTGCTGCGCTCGATAGCGAAATAACGCCAGCGCCCCACGAGTGTGGGGATGACACCCCGGCTCAGAAGTTGGGTTAAGGTCCGGAGCAATCTCTGCCGCGATGACCTGCAGAGTCTTGTGAACAAGGTGAGCGAGAGACATTCTGCAACCTCATACCTGAAAGAAACCCATGACAAACAGCGAAACGAGCACCGAGTCATCTCTTACCAGACTCTCATCCTGGATTGCCCTGTTCACCTCGCGTATCGCCTTTCCATATGTCAGTCGCGCGCGATCCATTAGCCCGACTTCGGAGCGCTGGCGGGCCACGCTGGCCAGCGCTGCGGCGTGAATGGCGTTGGAAAGACACGAAGCAGGCTGCAAGGCATAGCAGTCTTTCAAAGATGTGAGGTAAGCAATGCCAGACCTCGAGGTGTAGTCAGTGAAAAATTTGTAGACACTCGGCGTCTCAGGGCCGACAAATGGCGTCCAGGCCAGCGGCGGTGAAGTGATGTTTCTCCCTTGCAGCTGACCTCCACCAGCCTCAGCTCGACGCCTCTGAGCCTTCTCGACTCTCTTTCGCACATGCTCCTTGGCGTGTGTGTCCTGTTGGCGAAGGACTAGGGTCCACTGGTCTGGGTAGCCGGGGCAGACGTACTTGAGGCGTCGGCACCGTGAACATGCCGGTTTCTCCTCGTCGCACTGGTCGGGGGGCTGTGAGTAGGGAGCGACAAGAGGAAACTTGAGGAAGCCGAATATTCCTACCTTGACTCTACTCTCCTTACAATTGAGGCATCCCCTGGATACTCGTCCTCTATATGCCATGTTCGCACTTGTTATGAACAAAACAAGCAGTTGAAGTTACCGTCGCAGGGAGGCCTATCACGAAGAATGTCATAGTAGGATTACTAATCCTCTCCAAATTATGACCAGCGAACTTGACACAGACACTCGGACACGCACCTACGGGGTACAAAGTTAGGTAGTAAAGAATCTCATTCTTCGTTGGCTTTGTCAAAAACCAATACCGAGCAGTAGTGACATCATATGCGCCAATTTATTCGAGCGACAATATAATTGTTTCCTTCCGCAGTCCCTACCCCTCACCTGGTTGAAAGAACTTCAACCAGGGGCACCTGCTTCACTCAAGCGTCTTGGCCTTCATCGGCCAAAAATCTATACCCTTTGACTGGACCATTGATCCTGATATATCTCAGCGTCCTCCTAATCTCTCTTTTATCTTCCTCGTGTGCGCGACGATTCCTATCCAAGATAGCCTCGTACTCGGGGTCCCATTTGCATCCGTTCCACAGCAGAAAACACGCCAAATGTAGGCCATCAGGTGATCTCAACGCGTCTTGAATGGCTGTGACACGAGTTAGTTTTCGCGTTGACGTTTGCGCCAGAAGCGAGGAGGAGAAAAAATGTTTTCTCCATTTGATCAGCATCAACCTCGTGGAAGTCAATATCTTCCCACAACAATTCTTGATTTATCGCCATATAATGCAACGGAGTGAGTCCATTATTATCCCGGACATTCGGGTCAACGTGCAAACCTCGGATCAGGTATTCTGCTATTTCGAAGAGACCATAAGCACATGCCTGATGTAAGGCATGTAAATTTCCGTACTGCCTTGTGATGAGGTCGCATCCAGCTTGGCAAAGACGTATTACCGTGTCGATATCCCATGTATGGGAATCTTTTATAACAGCCTTTGCATCATGCGTAATAACATCCTTCTTGATACCTTTTAGACCTTCCCTGAAGGCCCATTTCGTGCATCCTTCATAGCTGTTAGCATAAACAAAACACCACAGTTTGAGCGCAGATATCTCCTTACCGGAACAGTCACAGTTGTACTGAGTTGCCTTGAGCGCGAAAAAGAGCGCATTCGCTCCGAACAGAGGCACTGGACTATGTGTCTGCTTGTCGGCGACAAACTCCCATTTTGTGACCCCAAACATACCATACTGGTCATATGGACGGTAAGGTCCACCAATCTCTCTAGTACACCATGCGTGGGCCCTTTTATTAATATCGGCTTGGTGATTCAAAAGTGCGTCGACGATTTCGGGATGATCTTTGAAGCATGCAAGATGCAAGCCGGTAAGGGAGGGTAAGATGCATTCCCTCGAAACTCTCAGTGGCGGGAGTTTCTGGGATACTCCGTGTACCCGAGCCCAGTGGAAGAAGAGAGTGTGATCATCCATGTTCGGGTCGGCCTTTCCGTACTCCAGGGACCTAAGAACTCCACTAAGTACGCCCCTCCTTGCAGATATCATCAACGCAGAGGAGTAGTTGTACTTTGTATCAGATCGATACAATATGGGGGTCACCATCAAATAGAGCGTCTTGCAAGTCGCTCCGAAACGTGCTAGATCTCTCCATCTGTCGAACGCGCCCCAATTCAACTCCCCCTGATCCAATGACTGCCACCAAAATTCACCTTTGCCGAAGAATTTAATGTGGTCATATATAGTAAGGCCTTTCCCCACATCCTGATTCATATCAAGGGTCTCGGCCTCAAGGATAGCGTCGGTGACTAGGAGAAAGACGTCTGTCGGAAGGGAAAGAGTGTCAGGAATTGGTTTCTCCACGCCGTCATCTTGATCTAACAGTCGTGGCATAATGGTATCGTGATCTCTGTTTGCGGGGTGATACAATATGAAGAGTTTTGCTAGCCAGGCAGTGTCAGTTGACTACCCTGGCAGTGATCCCTAACTTACTTCTGTGAGGACGACAGTAGAAAAGAAAATAGTAATGATGATAGACGACGATAGTATAGGTGATACGAGATCACGGGGATAGTGACAATGGTGATGATCAAAGCAAAGTTAGGAAACGTAGGAAGCATAGGAGGTCTCGGCAGGACATATGGATCATGTGGAGCTTGCGTGAAAAGGAATCTTCCCTAAGAAAACAACGACATTTCTAGTGGGCCTAATCATACATCCTTTTCGGTCACGGTGTGGTATGCAAAAGTACTGCAGCTTGCCTCTAAGTTTTCAAAACAACCGAATTTGTAAAGCCATTTTAGTTCTAGCTAGGCGGGTGGACCGACAGGGTAGGATCAAGCCGCCTACATTAACTTGCACCATAGCGCAGCATTGGGCCGCGTTTGGTGGTAACATTGAGACTGTAGACGCCCTGCTCAGTCACGGCGCCAATGCCGACGCCCGCTGCACGCTGAGCACCAGAACAACTGACGGAGCAAAGGTTGATTTCGTGCACAGTCAGTTCGAACTCTTTTCATACTGTACGTCGGACATGGATTGGCTTTCTGGAACGTATGCACGTCGACGCCTTGCGAGATCACTTGGCGTGAACGCTCTCTTCTTCGCCTTGAAGTCTTCTCTGCCCGGCAAGGTCCCTGCGGCCTCTTCGGCGAACAGACTTGTTCTCTGCAGAAACTTGATAGAATCTGGATCATCTCTGGTGGTCCGCACGTATGACGGGCTCCACGCCCTCCATGTAGCAGCTGTCTATGGGCTGGAAGACATCACCGACTATCTACTTACAGAGGGGCATTGCGATCCCAACGTAACGGATGACAAAGGGGATAACGCATTACATTACATAGGCCAAAATTTGTCGCAACCCGTGACTGAGGCTGTCATCCAACGACTGCAAAAAGATGGGGCAGACATCAACGCCCTAAATAGGGAAGACATGACTCCCTTAGACCTGGCTGTTCGCCACAACCTTTCTGGCACTTCTGTGCGTCTCCTAAGGCACGGGGCACAATGGCGTCAAAAGACGATCGACTACTACTACAGCGACGACGCCGAAAGTTGGTTTCGGCACGACCTCGAAGATCATGGGTTGGCACCACCCAATGTGGAGGGCTACGAATCTGACGTGCCCGAATCATAGTAGATAGTATGCTGTTTAGATGACGACAACGAAAACAATAACGATAGGGACGAAACGTGACGACAGACAGAGAGAACAGGGACGACACACAGGGACGAAGAACAGGGACGAAGAACAGGGACGATAGACATAATAGGGACAACAAAGTTATGAAAATAAAATAAACTACTAGACCTAATATAGGTATCTACTTAGTTATCCAGCCAATTAGCTGGAAGTATCCGTCCAGACAGCAAGACTTATTAAGTATGTTAGCAGTCTGGCCAACCCGTATAAGGAGGTATCGCAGTTCACACTATACTATTTTCACTGTACTTCAAACCTATTAGCAGCACTTTGACCTGTGCCCGATCTCAATAAAGTAAATAAACAAATCTCGGTACAAATGGTTGTTGACGCTCGGCTTAACTTATCCCCAGCTGTACTGAAGAGGGCAGGCGGGCAGGCGGGCAGGCAGACTTATTAAGTATAAAGCTTAGTATCAGGGGTTCATAGGTGCATAATGACAACAACAATAAGAACATAATATTTGTTTGTTCGAGTCGATGAAGCAGGAGAAATTACCCTAGCCATCCGTGCAGTATACTTCGGCAGTAATGCATAGAAACCTTCAAGTTGATTCAGCCTAGTCTGTAAGATGAAGCGGGGCGAAGAGATTGTATTTAACCGGGCTTCTGACCATACACAACATATCTAAGACCCATTAGGCACATGATACACTCAAATCTGAATTGCAAAACTCACACTGGCCACCATCCATGTATTGACTTGTCCCTCATATCTTTCCTCGCCTCCGCCAGGAACACTTCGAGCTGTGCTGGCGACCAGCCGAGTGCTCTCGTAAATAATGCTAGGCTCAATCCCGAAAGGCCGTTTCCAAGGTTCTCATATGTCCACATGCCTGGCCCGATGTTAGTTGCGAGCCAGATCTCTTTTCTTTTTAGAAACCTGATACCTAGCTCTTTGTACTTTGGGTCTTTCGGCCACGGGTTCGACGGCCATTTGTAGATCTCTTGCTTAATGTTCTTGAATCCGGCTGCGGCAAGCTGTTCTCTGTAAAACTTGCAACTATCGAGCGGCCTCTTCCAAACCGCCGCTGCCTCGAGCATGTGCGTCGCCCATTTCTGAGCGGCGCATGCGGGTGTTACGGTGCCGTCGTCACTTTTCAGATCGAGTAGGATATCTGACAGCTCCAACCAACCACCCGGCTCAAGAAATCTGGGGCGCGTCAGCCACACGAGGAACCCGCCATTTGCGGGAGAACGCACTCGAAGCTTTGTCGTATAAACCTCGGCCAGTCGGCGATCGAGCCTGTTAGCATTCTGCCGTATATAAAGTCGAACTTGTAAGAATACGTCCATTCGTCTTCCAGGTCATCGACATAGAATGTGACATTCGGTGGAACACTGTTGTTTTGGCGTCATGCATGCATTAGCTCCTGCGACGCTAGCAGATTGGCTATGCAGTCATCAATACTGACAATACTGGCTGGATCGGACTCAAGTCCACGCCGGTAATCTATCTCCCGTAAGCCACATGAAAATTACCCCAACCCCCTTGCCTAAGAAGCTGAACACAGCATGAACTCACAAGAGTCTCTGGATGCTCGTCGGCTGCAGTCAAACCCAGCGCAAGCCACAAAAAGTCAGCTCTTAACAACCGGGAAATAAAAAAGCCAAGCCCCCCAGCCAGAGAACGAAGGAAGTTGGAAGCGAATCGAAGGAAGCGAAGTGAAGTGGGCCCAGGGCGAAAGACAGCGAGAGAGCGTGGCTGAGTGCCCATTTTTCGTACCAAGGTCCATGGCCCATATCCCCGTCCCCGTTCCTGCATCTAGTACCCGGCGGAGCGGCTTGTCCCGGCCGGCCGGACACGTAAACAACTGGTTATCAAACGTGAGGGTGTACAGGTGATGTTGAAGGTCTGTTTTTTCCCTCACACACGTATGAAAGCGTCAGCGCTAATTCCAAAATGTCTAACAATCTCGCGATCGGCTTTTTCCCGCCAAGGGGTCTGGCTGACCTAGTCTGTCGTTTTCAACCTGACTCGGGCGTCAACGGGCAATTATTCTTCTCTCGGGTTCCGTGGCCTCGGCTCCCTTCGCTTGGAACAGAATTGTGGCTACTTACCGCGTCGTTGGGTAAGACATATCCTGGAAATTGGGAAGGGGGGCCCCGTCAGTTTTGGCACAATTTTCGGCAGATGGGATATGAAGGGTTATGATAGATGAATACGAATAACTCACTGCCTTCTCGGAATGAGTGATAGGTCCTCCCGTTCTCTTCGCGATATCGCATGATGCTGCTGGTCATTGACATTGAAGACCCAAGCACAGACTCCAAAACAAGAAAACCGAATGTCAGTATCCGAGTTTCCGAATAGACACGTAATGCGACTGAGAGAGGGGCTCGGGCGGCCGCGGGCGGCAAAGGTCCTTACCTCCCCCATGGCGGAATCTGCATCGCCGCCGTCATTTTCATCATCACCAACCTGCCCCAAAAAGTGATCAGCCCAGAAGTTGACCAAAAAAAGCCACGCATAGGGTGGTGGGGAAGCCCAACAGCGACATCTTCCATACTCACATCCGCCTCCAAAGGCGCCGTGGCGGCCGCCGCTGGTGCTGCCGGATGCACACCCGCACCCGCGCCCGCATCCAACCCCGCCGCCCCCGAACTCGCCATCACTCAACTCTCGGCAGAAGAAAACAGGAAAACGACAGAAAAACTGGAAGAACGAGATGATTGCCCGATGACCTGATGATCCAACGGCGAGTTGATTAGTCGTACGTGGGAGTCGAAGAGCGAAACAAAAAGAGGTGCATGCGCGGGAATAAGAAAACGGGGGACGATGACAAGAAACGATCGCAGAGACACTATCGCCTAATCGTCGTTGCTTTTTGGGGACTTTTTTGAAACTTTTTTTTTGGAGGGCGGGTTGGTTCTTGGACCTCGGCGAAGGGGTAGTGCCCACGCGGATGCTCAGGCATAACCAAGACACACGGCTTCAGCCCAATAAAGCGCCCGGGCATTCGGGCAACTGCAGCGTGTGAGTGTGTGAGTGTGTCTGTCTCCGCGGGGAGACCAACGGACCCAATGACTGAACGGGGTTAAGAAGAAGCAAGAATCAGGAAACAGTGTGTCTGCTCTCAAACGTCTTGTCGCCCGTCGATCAGAGTTCAAACCGCCCTTGGGGGCCGTTGGTGGCCGCAGCGCCCTCCATCATTGTCCATCATACATCACCGATTGTGCATCCAACACCAGAAAAGAGAGATGGCCCAAGTTTTTCCCTCCGTCGGGTCCTCCCCGAACACCCAGAAAAACAGGCCGTGTCCTTCTTCCATGGCCGCCCCCCTCCCCGCTCCGCCGCGCCGCGGTCCGGCAGGTGTCAACTTGCATCATCACACACTAAGCCGGGGAGCTACAAGGCAAGCAGCCGTCAAAAAGGCAGTGTGGCCCCCCACAAAGCGGTTGTGTGAGTGGCGTAATTGAGCATCCATGGGGTCCATGACAGGAGTCAACCGGTGTGCTGGCGCTGTCCGCCCGCCCCCGACGACCCCCGAGGACATGGCTTTGTAAGGTTTGTAGAGTGCGGTAATCTGCAGAGACCCGTTGAGTAAGAGGACTTCGGTTTGCTGTTTATGGACCTTTGGACGTTTTGCGAACCGGGCGTCCATATGCGAAATAAGCAAGGCGGCAGTGGGAACCATTGGCCCATATCCACCTCGCCGATGTGCCGTTGCGGGTAGCCGCATGGACCCAGGATGGCCCCCCTTTGCGACCCAGTCGTCGCCCCCTACCTGATCTTCCTCCTGTCTAAGGTCTTGTGCGTCTGTCTCTGTATGGACGGTGTGGTTTGTGTGTGTGTCCACGACGACGATATGAGGCCCATCACAGACATTGCACACAGATGAACGCATGTCACTGGAAGGGGCGAGAGAGGGTCTGGACTCCAACGTATCAGGTTGGCTGCAGCTGGCTGTGAAGAAAAAACAAACAAACCACACACCATCATGATCCATACACCACCAGACACACACATACACCACCTCCTCCACTCAACACACGCACGCGGCAGCACATCACCGCCGCCAAAAGGCTGGGCACGCAAAGCAAGCTTACCTGCATCCATCGTGGCGGCCAGATAGCGCGGAAGATGAAGTGACATTGTGCTCTGACGTTGAGGTGTGATGGGGGCAGCGCACCAGCGGCTGGCCACAGTCCATGTTCATCCAAGCCCAAAAAAAAATTCACGATGGCAACCCGGAATCTTGCACCAAGTCACCCGCCGTGAAGCACGGACAGCTGAACCCCTATCAATCCCTCCCTTCCCCCCCGTCCTCATGGATCTTTTAAAATGATCTGCCCGTATTGCTGGTCTCGACGAACTGGAGCCCTGGTGTTTTGGTGTCTCATATGCCGAATTTAACCTTCTTATCCTTTCCAAGGTTTCTTCATATACCGACCGTCTCGTCCCAGACTATTGTTTCCTCCCTCGTCGATTTTTTGTTGCCCACCACCCCCCGTTTCCCAGGTCTTCCCAGTAGCGCGGGAACACGGACGCGACCATCCAAACGAAACGCTCAGTCTTTTTTGTTATCTTAATTTTTTTCCTGTGTTGATCATTCCCTCCTTTCCGTCTCTTTTGTCCCTCTTTTTTCTCCCTCTTTCCCTTCTCTTACACAATGCACAACATGAATCAAACCGTCGAGTTCGTGCACGCTGCCATGAGTAGTGTCGATGCTAGTCGTCCGAACGAACAGGAGCCGCTGCTGCGCCACAGCCTGGCCAGCTATGCGACCGTCGCATTCTCGATCTTGGTCTTGTACGCCGTGACGTCTGTCGTCCGCCAGTATGCGCGTCTGCGGCACGTACAGGGCCCGCCCGGCGCGGGGTTCTCAAAGTGGTGGCTCGTCCGGACCGTGTACGGCGGCCGCCAGCATCTCGACTTTTACGATGCGTTCCTCAAGTACGGTATGTGTAACGTTGCTCAAACGATCCAGCAGACGTCCGGTGTTGCTGTGTGTAACAGAAGTAAAGAGAGAGGTGTGTTTGCTGACTTGCCTGTCTTTTGATAGGATCGCTTGTGCGGGTTGGGCCGAATGATCTCATGACCAGCGACCCGGAGCTGTGGAAGCGCATGTTGGGCGTGCGCACGACTTACAAGCGGTCGAGATGGTACGACGCTATGAGGCTTGACCCTGGCAAGGACAACGTCTTGTCTGTGAGGGACAATGAGTTGCACTCCAAGCTGAGGGCGCAGATGGCTGCCGGTGTAAGTGATGTCGTATCCGCGGAATGTGGTTGGAGAGACCTGTTGGGCTAATTCCCAGAGCAGTACTCCGGAAAGGAAGTCGACAACTTCGAGTCCAAGATCAACGAGAACATCCTGCGCTTCATGGACCTCATCGACAAGTACGTGTCAGAGAACACGCCCTTCGACTTTGGCCTCAAGGCCCAGTACTTCACCCTCGACGTCATCTCCGACCTGGCCTTTGGCGAACCCTTTGGAGATTTAGCGAGCGACTCGGATGTGCACGAGTACATCCACACCATGGAGCATAACATGCCCAACGTGGTGTTGACTGCCGTCCTGCCTTGGTTGTTGTCGCTTATGTCTTCGCCGCTCTTCAGGAGCATGCTGCCCTCTGAGAAGGATGCGATTGGTGTTGGCAAGACCATCGGGTGAGTTCCCTGAAGCCTGTTTCGTGCATCAGCATACAGCTGTAATACGATTATGATGAAGTGACAGTGGCTGACCACGGACAGAATTGCCAAGAAGGTTGTCGCCGAGCGATTCGGACCGGAAAAGAAGACCCAGAGAGACATGCTCGGCTCCTTCATCGCCCACGGTCTCAGCCAAGAAGAGGCCTCCTCAGAGATTCTCATGCAGATGTAAGCCCATGCCCATCGCTTAACGTCATGTTATTCGAAATACTCACATGGTCTTTTGTTAGTCTCGCCGGCTCCGACACAACAGCGACCGCCATCCGCGGCACCTTCCTCCACCTCATCACCAGCCCCAGCGTCGTCGCCACCCTCCGCGCCGAGATCGAAGCTACCAAGCCCTCGCTGCCCATCATCACCGAATCCGAGGCCCGCGAGATGCCCTACCTGGCCGCCGTCATCAAGGAGGGCCTGCGCATCTTCCCGCCCGTCGTCGGCCAGATGTCCAAGGAGGTGCCCAAGGGCGGCGACACGTGGAAGGGCGTGTACCTGCCGGAGGGCACGCGGATCGGGTACGGAGCATGGGGCATGTTTCACCGGACCGATGTGTGGGGCCCCGATGCCCTCGAGTTCCGGCCCGAGCGCTGGCTGGAGGCGGAGCCGGACCGGTTGAAGCAGATGGAGGGCACCCTGGAGCTGGTGTTTGGGTACGGCAAGTGGAAGTGCCTGGGCCGCGACGTGGCTTTGATGGAGTTGAGGAAGATCTTTGTCGAGGTAAGCTCCCGCTGCTGTGCTAAAAGAAGACCGGGTTGACTAACGTTTGGGTGTGCAGCTTCTGAGGAGATACGACTGGAAGCTGGTCGACCCGACCAACCCGTGGAACTCCCGCAACTACGGCATTTTCGTCCAGAACGAGTTCTGGCTTAGAGGGTACAAGCGCGATTTTCAGACGGTAGAGCAGTAGCGCTGGCCAGCTAGCCAGCTTTGGAACGGACGGAGGTTTTGTGTGTAAATTGTATCCGATTTTGGGGAAGCAGGTGTTTTGGTAGACAGGCTGGGCAGGTACCGCGGTACGGGGACTTACGATGATTATGACTGTAGCTATCAGCGGTTAATTTGTTAATGAGCAAGCGTAGAATTTTGACTGAAAAGCCGCCCGCGCGCGAGTCACGAGTCACGACTGTGGGTTGTTCGTGAGACCATCATGCATGTTGTGCGTTTCGTCAACAACGGCCCCCATTTCCGGAGTCGTCGGCAAGGGAATGGTTGTGAAAGCAAAGTGAGACATCTTTCCTGGGACGATTCATGGAAGGAAATGGTCACCTGGCTGTTGGACTATTAAGAATGTTCAACATTACGACACCGGGAAGTGGGCTTGGCTTCGGTAAGTATGGAGCATCTCAGGAAGGCGTCGTCGGCTCGCTCCCTTTGACGAGAAGGTCGTGATTCAAGTCATGTGTCGTTATCGCTGATGTTTTGCCGTCAGGCTGAACCCGCGAATTCGGAAGCGAGCGGCGTGGTGCAGAATCAAGAAACACAAACCTGCCTTAATCTCCTCCACATCGCCCAGATGATGTCTCTGCACCCTCGCACATTAGAGGGGCCCGAATGTCCGCCCGCATCGTACCTTTCGCGTCCCAGAATCTGACGAGGCTGCCTTGGCAACAGCCACCGAGTTGCATCTCCCCCACACCCACCGTTCTGGCAACACCACCCCGTCATGTCTGAGATTCCCAGAGACCAGGAAAACTTGACGAAAGCGAGAGACAGAGAGGGAGGGAGGGCAACCAAGCTCTTGCTTGCATTGCGGCGTGGAATTGGCGACCCAAGATTTGCAAGGATGACTGGTCCGGGGAAAAGCTGACGAGTGACGAAGGGATGGATGGGCCTGGATCCCGGGGGTAAGCAGACCTCGTCCACGTTGCGAGTGGATTTCTTTTCTGGCTCACGATGGAGTCCAATTCTTTTTCCGCGTGCTCGCGCGCTCAGACATGATCGTTTCGCGCATTGACCGCAGCTTCAATATCTCATCTGACCGACATCGGCTGCCTCGGCTCTTCCTTGACGATGTCTTGGTCTGATTCGGGTAGGAGAAAGCGCCCATCATGTAGAATTATCATCGCGAATCTGGCGGGATGAGTGATCTTGCCCGAGATAGCACGCATATCATGTTTGAAGTCGCCTGCCCCCAGCCGCGCTAGACGACTCAGGACCTGGGCCTGTTCGCGCCTACCGGCTGCAAATAGGTGCCGGCTGATTTGTGCTTACACGCAGGCTGCAGGAACATCGCCCAACAACGGACAAGATCCGCGGGCGCACGACAGAAATGCGATACAGCAAGGCGTTGCCAAGTTTTCAGCCGGTGGGCAGGTCCCAAGCAGGCCGAGGTGACAGCGGCAGGCACTTCAGACGAACTTAACCCCATCAAAAACGCCACGTGTGTGGGGAAGAGAGAGACCTGATAATCAAGTATCATGCATTCCATTCCGCAGCGGAAAGCGAAGGCGAGGGGGAGATGAAGAATTGGTCTGGATCTGGACTAAAACGCCCCATTGTCTGGCGAATCGGGTGAGGCATTGGTAATCCCAAACACCGGTTCGTCGCCCTATTCGTAGGATGCTAGAGGGGGGAAGAAGATAGAGCCAGGCGGGCGGCGCGGACAAAGCGCAGCGCGGTGCGTGGCTTGTGATGCTTGAATCATAAACGTGGTTGCCGCGCCCCTGCCACAACGCCAATTCAGGGCAACACAGGCGGGTTATCGTGAGATTCCCAGGCTCGCGCTGGAGGCTGGTGCTACCCTAAAGGCCCTTTGGAGACACTGGGAGAGGGGTGTAGCGCGAGTGACCCCTGCCGGCGATGCGACTCTAAACCACGAAATCATCGTGGATCAATCTATTTGACTTTTGTTAAATTCCCTATTCGGGGCATGGTCTGACTAGCTGATGGATAGACAAGTGGGTTTCCCGCGATGCACGGTTCGCAACTGACACATGTCGGACAGCGGACCGTCCCTGAAGTATGTTCACTCCTTGTTTGTGTGTGAGCGTCTGTATTGTGTGTGTGTTGCGAGGAACCCCAAGACCATGCTTCAAACCCAGTGTGTATTTTGTCTGGGCAACTCCTCCTTTTCTTGTTCCTGCTGGAACTCCCCTTTTTCTTCAATTTACTTTTCTACTGCGCGTTTGCGGCACGGTCATCTCAGTTCGAAATGTCGACGAACGTCTCGTTGGCTCGGGACGCCGAGAACAGAGGGCCCGCGGCCCTCGCGGTCGTCATATGCGTTTCCGTCGTCAGCACGCTGTTCGCGGCCGCGAGAATATTCACGAGGGGGCGGATCATGGGGAAAGTTCGCTTGGATGACTACCTGATTCTTGTGTCGGTGGTAAGTTCATGTGTCCCAGGATGATGTCGTCAGCTCGACGGTTTTGATTGTCCGCCAAGGCTTAGATTGCACTTGGAAAACTTAATGTTGCTTGTCACTGGTGGTCCTCGCTCAAGGATCGTCGGCCGACTGCACGTAATGATTGGCATGGCTGACAAACGATAATCATAGGTTTGTGGTTGGATGAACGTCGCAACGCTCGCTGCAGCGGTATCGTACGGCTACGGACACCACGTCGACACCCTCACGCCCGAACAAAAGTCGGGAGCAATTCTGTGGAGTGTCGCCGGCTACCCGCCCGGTCTTCTGTCATTCGGCCTGCCGAAGCCCGCCGTTGTGGTCTTGCTCACCCGCATCCTCAACCCCAGCAAATGGCACAAGAGGTTCCTGTGGTTCTTGGGCATCTTTTGTGTGATCAACTTGATTGGCTTCATCACTATCATCTTTGCGCAGTGCCAGCCGGCACGCTTCCAGTGGGACTCATCGGTGGGCGGAACATGCTGGGATAAGTCGGTCTTGGTGGCTTTTGCTACTTACTCTGGAGGTGGGTTGTCGTCATCACCGGTTGGAACAATAGTTTTACTAACTTGAGTAGCCTTTTGCGCTTTCGCGGATGTCTATCTGTCCATCTATCCTGCGGTCGTCCTTTCCAAGCTACAGATGGATGTAAGGAAGAAGGTGGCGCTTAGCATTGCCCTTGGCTTTGGATCACTGTAAGTCGCATCAACCCGTGGTTACTCCAGAACCCGAAGCCACTGGTGCTAACACTCACACAGTTCATCGATCGTTGTTATCTACAAATGCACAAGGCTACCGCTGCTTGCCAGCTCCGACCCTACTTGTAAGTTTCTTTCTGTCTATCAGTTTTGGATTGTAACTAACACTTCCTGCAGACGATACCGTTGAACTCGTAATCTGGACAATGTAAGATCAGGATCCCTACCTTCACTAAATCCATCACTAACAACGCCTTTACAGCCTTGAAGGCAGCGTCATCATCATTGCGGCCTGCGTCCCCGTCCTCCAGCCCCTTGCCGAACTCGCCTTTGGCAAGCGCATCTTCTCCTCCGGCAGCCGCCGCTACACACATCAAAACTCGGCACCCGGAACCGTCGGCAGACTGAGATCGAGCATGAGGGCCTTCAGCCGTCAGACGAACGACAAGGCGCAGAGCGAGAGCGGGTCGAAGAGCTTCAAGAGCGTTGTGCAAACGACCATCGTTACCAAGGGGAGCCAGGAGAGCATATTGGAGAAGTACGATTCTGACGGGAAGATTGTGAGGACTGATGCCTTCACTGTCACTGTAGAGTCAAATAAGGATTAGTGTGCGGGTGTTTGATATGGCTCAGAGAGTGTGGACGCCTCCGCGTCTGCGTGAGCATCTTGAGTAATAGCATTATCTTATTATCGTATTGTTTTTCGATTTGAATATCTTACAAACGCAACAGCTTCTCACTTTGAGGTAAACAAGGGGTTTGTGTTCAAAAGGAAAAGGCCTGTCACAACCTTTTGCTCATAGTATGAGCATTCCAACTTGGGTTGAGATACTCCTAAAACCATGATTATCCTCGCAAACGTGATACAGACTCGCGATTGGAATGCTAAAGAAATACTTCGACTTTCAACTTTCATTCAAGTCATTTGATGCCGGCATGTGTTGTCACTAAGTGCTACAGCATTGCCCGATGTTGGCAGTGGATGGATAGCAACAGTATCTTGCAGCACTGGTCCACCCTCACAGCTTGCCGGGAAGCGAGGCACGGATCGTACGTCGTCGCAGCCTTTCTCCCCATTGGTAGTCTTAAAGCATACGCTTATTTTACAGGCAGACGAGGTAACACGAGCTGAAATATGTAGCGCCACTTTGATGTCTGTAAAGTTCAACATTGCCAGCCCGACCCCCTCGGGTTACACAAGTTGGGCATCTTCAGCTCGATGGTCTCAATCACCCTGCACTCGCAGGCCGGTGTCGCCCACATCATCCGGCCTACGATTCGGCCGTTCTTCTCCAGAATAGCCATGCCATCCCGATGGGACATGTCGTATTGCAGCCCGGGGACCCTCCACGCCCGAGCGCCGCGGACCTCGTATTTAGCCGCGAATAACGCAATACGGAACATAGAGGTCGTGCCGCAGTGCGTACAGGTGATTGTGGCCATCTTATTATGCGGACCGCCGTGCATCGTGCCGAACCTGGCGCGAATGAGATTCAGACGGTTCTGGCCAAACCTTTCTTCGATCTTGCTGATTAATAGGGCATCGGCTAACCAGTAGAAAACATCGTCTCCCTTGAGTCCCAGAGACCTCACGTGCCAGGGGTACCACCAACATAGTTCGTGGTGGGTTTGAAGCGCATCCCTGAGACTGCTAGTCAGGTTGTTGTCCTGAAGGTGTTTTAGTGTTTGTTCCTTATCCGTCCCAAATAATCGCGGACCCAAGGTTGCCACGAAGGGATCGAGGTTCGGCCCGGTCACAGTAATCGTCATCTCCACACACGACTTGAAATGAAGCCATGGGTCGTTGCCGCTCCACTCAGCCTCGATGACCATGTCGACGGTGCCGATGGATTCAAACTTGGCTAAGACGCCTGTTCCCTTCGGACTTGGCGAAATCCCATCTGCGTAAATAGGCTGGTGAACCTCATCGCCGAGCTCCCAGGTCCAGACGTCGTTGAAGTTCAGTTTGTCTTCACGACCTAAGCGAGGGTCGCATAAACTCAACTTCGGTGTCATGAAGAGAGAGCTGTAGTCCCCCTGTAAGAGGCACGCCGAAGCCACAGATAGGAGTTCTGAGCGAAAGTCCTTCGCCAAGGGCTTCTGTGAGGTTCTCGTGATTCCCCGGAGACCATGCAGGAAGTCGACCTCATCGCGACAGCGGCGCTTGGAGAGCAGTGCGAAAGCCATAGCGAAATTCAGTCTCTCAGACGAACGGACCTCCCTTAGAGGACCTAGGTTCCACGGAACGAGGGTCCCAGAGTACATGCCTAATCTATGTTCTAACGTATGGACGTCACCCCCTGAGTCTGTGACCTCCTTGTTCCAGGCGTCGTGGAGCCTGTTGAGAAACGCAGGGTCGTCTAGTCCCTGTACGAGCTTGTAGTTCGCAGTCATCATCCGAACCGGCCCGCTGCGCACGAACTCCATAGCGGTCCACATCCGCTTGAACCAATTCGCGTTGCACACAGCTGTGATAGCTGAGAGCCGTGTCTGCGACGAGGAGCCATAATACAGTTGGTCAACGAGTTCTGGAAGGACGTCATCGAAGTAGATTATCGTAGTCTTAGATCGCTTAAAAATGTCGTGGATCACGGGGAGGATCTGGTTCTTCAACGCGTCCGTCCATTGCGGGACGCTGAAGTAATCATGCCAGAACTCCCCACCTTCCTCAAGTGAATCTTCGAATCCGCGAAGGATTCGAACGGGTTCCTCGCTCACGAATTTTCTCACTTCCAGGTCCTGGGGAGCGTGACGGCGAAGCTGCTGCGTGGCTGAGACCTTAGGGTTCCATACGTGGGAGACGGCCAGGATAGAAATGTGCATATTCTCCATGCAATGCAGATGTCGATCGTATAACAGGACGTTTGAGTCGCAATTTACTTTGACGAACCTGCTGCATCTGTACATTTCATCCCGGCTGTTCTCGGACGTCAGGACTTTGAAAGTGCGTATGAGAGCATGCTGATTGAAGCCTTGGTGGCAGACGAGACATTGTAAGTTGTCGGGTTCAGGCTCATACCACCATGTGTCAAGGTCAGGCGTCTCCATTCTGATCAGTGTTTTCTCGTCGCTAGATATTCCAGAACGGTTGAGATCGGCAAGGATGGGGAGGTCAGTGCTGGTAGTGTAAAATGCACTTGACTACCGCTTGACTACGGATCCCTGAGATCAGGCAACAGACTCTGCGCGCGGGGCCCGCTTATCTCGTGACCGGATTATCTCATTGTCCGGGAGGGGTCTGACAGCCAAGAAGTGCGACGTCAACCCTTGCAATTTGACATATCAGGTGAACATGACCCCGAGTGTGCCGAAGTCTCCTCTGGGGAGGCCTCGTAGGATCTGTTCGAGGCATCGAATGTTTTAATTTCGAAATCGAAGATATTTCTTGGGGTCACTACTGAGGCACTAAACTAAACCTTGCCCTTTCAACCGTCTACTAGGTACTCTAGAGCCTCGACTTTTGCCCCCCAAACTTCGAACCTAAATCTTTGGTGATTTCAGGTCAACGCCTTTGCAATGTTCTTGGCCAAAAGAGAGTGCACGGGTGAAGTAGGATGGAGATTGTTGATCCACATGTATTCATTCGCGGCGTAAGTGCAATTATCCCATTTGGTGTCAGGCTCTGGGGTGCCACTAGTTATTTGGAGAAGCGAGTGTTAGTGAGAAACATTCGTCCTTTCGAAAAGAATTGACTTACTTCTGGTAGGCGGAGCAGTACGTGGTAGTGTTCTTGTACACGGCTGTCTCCTTGTACCGGTCAGGGGTATCTATGACCCTGTCAAAGAGCCCATACGTATCGTACTGGAAAACAGTCACGTCGTCGTGGGCTTGCCTCCAGTCTCGCGCGAGAACACGAAGGCGTCCGTTCCAATCCTCGACAGCTGCCTTCTCGAGCGGTATGCGCGTGGCAGCAGCGCTTGACTGCGTGGTTCTCGGCATCCGTTCCAAGGGCGGGACGTTGAGAAATAAGAAGTTTCTCGCTCCCGCGTCATACATCTTCTCCAGCAACGCCTCATACCGCTCGAAGATTACAGGATGACGCGCAGTTGCGTTACCATCCGTGTAAGATTTGCCAATGTCGTTGATGCCGATCCAAAATCCGAAGAGCGTGGTTGCAGCGTCCCAGGTCTGGTTGCTACCGCTGTAGTAGGGGAGGAACTGATCCTCGATCTGGTTGACAACGTCCACGCCGGAGTCGACGATATCGGCATCAAGAGTTGCTCCGCTGTATGCGAAGTTGTAGGTCAGAAGAAGGGATTCGTTGTACTTCGTCGTCAGGTATTGGATCCAGTTCTCGCCGTTGGCGCTAGTCGGGCCGGGGTAGCTTGGGTTGCCGAAAGGGTTCGCCGAGGATGGTTGAGCGTTGGTCAGAATGAATCGTGTTCTAGTGTAAGAATCGCCACTGAGTATTTTGTCAGTAAATGTGTTCTTCGGAATGTTTTGCGTGAGTGCTCACAAAGTGAACAAAGTCTTCAGCGAGGAGAAGCCGCCATAGGCCGCAGAGACACCGTGAGCAGCCACGGAGAGGAGCAAGATGTTGCCTTTGATTCTTTGAGAGATTGAAACCATGGTGGATGCAGAAGGATGTTCACGAGGATAAGGGAGACTTTTCTGGGTGGTTATCTGGCTGCTGCATGGACAAGACTCAAGGCCTCTTACTGCCTCTATATGTATCTGTCCTTATGTACTGATAGAGATCCCCCAACAGACGCGAGTGACACAGCCATCAAATGAAGACTATTTTCGTGCTCTTCCCTCTCGGGGAAACGGATGTGACCGTGTCAGGTCTCGGGGATTAAGGGAATGATACTTTTCTCGAACTAATTCGCCATATTGTCAGACAAGCGCTTGGTGCATCCTCTTCTTGCCCCACGAAGCACCCCACTGTCCGGTACAAACATTGACGGTCAAAAGACTTGCCGCGGACGGATTCGAACGAGATAACTGAAAATGGCAATGCATGATATCTACGCGACCCTGAATCCACCAATCGTTCTTAGCTGCAAGATTGAAGATCCACCTCGGCTCCGGAAATCGGTCCATCTCGGCCGGGCTTACGCTAATTGTACCCCGACGACTTCTCGATGTAACGCTGCCTTTCAAAGATACCATTTGGTTCAGCTCACCGAGATTGATATGGCTCCAGCGCGATATAGAGCTCTCCTCTATGTAAGTTACTGCCATCCCTCAGTAAACACCAAGGTACTAGACCCGGGGAATCGGGTTGATTGATGCAAATCGTCTTCCTCACAGCATCCTGTTTCTCTATGATGTTTACCTTTGATTGATAAGCCCGTTGAAATTTCGCGTTATAGTTTTGAGTCTGACATTCTTCTGACATTATTCAGTTGAAAACCACCCCCCTTCATCTTGAAGACCGTCCTTTGTGGATTCCGCAAGGTCCTGAACCGTCCAGAGCTTGAATTCATAGCCAGGAACGCTGTTGCTGTTCTGAAATTTCTCGCCGGTTCGAAGTTTCTGAGCACAGGCGGCAAAGTTCTTTCGCGCGTAGTCCTCGGGATCGTGTTCAAGCAGCCAAGGAGCCCACATGCGTGTGAAGATTGTAGGGTCTTCAATCGGAGAGTTCCAGTCCGTCTTATGCCACAATTCTCTGGCTTTAAAGCCCATCTTCTGAGCGCAGGCGGTTCGTTCAAACCTGGAACAGAGTCTCAGCTGATGTTCGCTTTCATTTAATTCCATGTGGGCCAACTTACCGAAGACAATTGTGGACTCTTAGTGCTAGAGCAATATGTTGTTGCTCCACGTGAGACAGGCATTCGACGAGCGAATGCGCATCTTCCATAGCCATCGAAGCCCCGTAGCCGGACGTCGGGAGGAATGCGTGGGCCGCATCGCCAATCTGTACCAATCGACCCAGAGGCGACACCCATTCGGGCTGAGGATCTCTCCAGCGCAGCTTCCAATCATAAACCATTCCATCGGGCACTGCCTTGATCAATTCTGTCACCACGGGACTCCATCCTTCCACATACGGGAGAACAGTAGAAATAGGCACTGTGTCTGGCAAATTGCCAGGGTCCTTATCTCCGAGTTAGTTGTCGTACACCGCCTAAAGATTTAATGTCAACAGCTCACTAACCTTATGGGTCATCAAGAAGCCCAGTCGATGACGAGATTTAGACATCACAATGTGAGTGTCTGGTCCCATGAATGCACAACTTCTGGTGGGCGACTTCTGAAACTCATCCGCTAATACAGGGCTGTTCTCCATGGCTAGTAAGGCTGGAAAATTGGCACGGAAGACGCTGTACCCGCTGCTAACGGCTTGGTCCTTGATGTTCCGTACCAAGTCCCAAGACTTGGATCCGACACCATCGGCTGCCACAATCAAGTCCGCCTCAATTCGCGCACCGTTGGATAGTACGACAGCGCCTCGATCAGGAGACTCAAGGTATTCATCGACTTCCATCGAAAATTTGATGATAACGCCACATTTGAGAGCATACTGATGCAGTAAAGCATGAAAGTCCAAGCGATGAACGGCGAAACCTAACCCGTCGGACGAAACCGTCCTTGGGGAAGCCAGGAAGGTTCCATCATACCTGTACAGGTTGAGGGTGCTTCCCAAAGACAACGACTGAAGTTCATCCCAGAATCCTGGCCAACTATTCTTTATGCTGCGCAACGAAGAGGCCTGCAATGCTAAGACGTCACCTACAAGCGTATCAGTCAACGCCCTTTTCCTGTGCAGCTGCATTATCTTTGTGCCGGTGATAGTTGTCGAGTTAGCTTACCGAAATCATCCAAGCCGGGTCGTTTCTCAAGAATTTGGACTTGATGTCCACGACGTTTCGCATCGATAGCGAAGACAAGCCCTGCGATTCCATGCCCAACGACAACAATGTCCAACTTGACGGCCTTGTCAGCAAAGGAAATTGGGTCGATAGTAGTGTCGCTCATAGTGAAGGTTTGGAAACTGAATGGCTTTGAGGGCATGTAGAAGCTCATGAGGAATTCTTAGATGTGTGAGAACCGCTTCAGAGCATGATGGTTTGTGTCGCTTTTAAGAACAAGACATGTTGGGTTGATCGGGCTATGCCAAAGGTCCATCCGGCGTCGGGTTCTCTTAACAATGCGACAATTCAAATCTTGCCCTGGTATTAGTTTGTATGCTGCAGTAACAGATGAAACTAAACCAAATCTATCAGGCTGAAGTGTTACGGCTCAGCCAGTCGAGGTGCTGGCTGGTGTAACAATATCACGTCCGCTACATACTCTTCCCAATCAATGACCAGCTGTTAATAAAGTGGAGTCGCCCCTGGTTGAAATAGGGCGCTTAAGACGTATCAGTAGCTCTCATATCCATGCTCAATGAGTAAGCGGTATATACGGATCCAAGAGAAGTCCGCTAGGTCGTAATCTTAGCTAATGTCCCACACCGCAACTAGGTGTTACAACTCATGAGCAAGGATAACAGTTGAACGACCAGCTTAGGTATTGAGCGGCTACAGTAAAACATATACACCAAGTATGCATAGTTTGAATATTGGAATGAATCGAGAAAACACAAATCGAAAGCAATGGCGATGATGATCATAACGTGACAACTGAGGCTATAGATAGTAGGGCAAACACCAATGGTCACATGCTTTCTTGTATTAATGTCATTGCTCCGGCATGCTTCCCATGAATGTTCTTGATTTTTCTTGCGAAGACCTTTCTCCAAGTCTTGCCATACACGCGAACAGGCTCGGATTAGCCCCGCACGTTGTGTCGTTCATTCACCATACGGTGTACCCGGGTAGATGTAGGATCAGGATGCAGGGATCGGCACTCTGAACCCCTAGATTGGGGAGGCAATTGGAACATTGAACTCTTGGCTTTTGGGAGCACAACTACGACACCGACAGCAGCCAACCACGGGATGCAGTGTAACGTCCCCTCACTTGCTTCAAGTCCGACGTCATCCTTAATTCTGGGTCGTCGTTTTGTTGCTGCAATCCAACATCCTCGTCTTTGCGTTGTGGAGTATCGAGCTCACTTGTCGGAGACCCGGTGCCCACGTAGCCTGCATATTGACAAACCGTACGCTGAAATAGAGTCGTCACGATGGAGAACAAGGAGAGAACACTAGAACATCCAGAGGCATCAGCAACGACCCCGGGGGATGATGACATTGAGCCGGCGGGAACCACGATAGGTGGGGGCGACACGGCCGAGGTAAAGCATCAGCAAGAAACACAACATCTGGGAACTCTCGATAGAAAGCTCAAAGCTCGCCATGTACAGTTCCTGGCCTTGTCAGGCGCCATCGGTACCGGCTTGTTCGTCGGTAGCGGACAGGTCTTGTCATTAGCTGGCCCGCTGTCGGCGTTCATCTCGTACGCAGTCACGGGTTTCAACCTCTACTGCGTAATCAACAGCTTGGGGGAGATGGCTGCATGGCTTCCGATACCAGGTGCGGTGCCCATCTTTGCGGCGCGATATGTTGACCCCGCGCTTGGTTTTACCCTTGGATGGAATTACTGGTGAGAATCATTATTCCCCGAACACGGCAACCGATGATTGCTTATGAGCTTGCCCGGGACATGTCTCCCGATGCTGCCTAGATACTGACCTACCTCGGGATCGCTGAATACCAATGCTGAGACTTCTCTAGGTACCAATTTGCAATCGGCGTGCCAATCGAAGTCACCGTCTCCGTTGTAATCCTCGACTATTGGGACCACTCCGTCCCCAAAGCCGCGCTCATCACCATCTTCCTGCTCGCCATGGTCCTCATCAACTGCTTCCCCGTGCGCATCTACGGCGAAGCCGAATTCTTCTTCGGCGCCATTAAACTCATCACAATCGTCGGCCTCATCCTCCTCATGTTCATAATCACCCTCGGCGGCTCCCCCTCCGGCGACCGCATCGGCTTCCGCTACTGGGCCGACCCGGGGCCGATGAACGCCTACCTCCGCCCCGGCGCCCTCGGTCGCTTCCTCGCTTTCTGGAAGGTCTTCATCCAGGCGACCTTCTCATACGGCGGCAGCGAGATGGTCGTCGTCGCCTCGGGCGAGACAGAGAATCCGCGCCGCAACATCCCGAAAGCTATCCGCCGCGTCTTCTGGCGCATCGCACTCTTCTACGTCCTCGCAATCTTCCTCGTCGGCCTCTGCGTCTCCTCCGAGGACCCCAACCTCCTAGACGCAATCGGCTCCAGCGCCCCCGGCGCTGCGCAGTCCCCCTTCGTCATCGCCATTCGCAACGCCGGCATCCGCACGCTGCCCTCGATCATCAACGCCGTCGTGCTCTCTTCCGCGTGGTCCGCCGGCAACTCCTTCTTCTACGCCTCGACGCGCGTGCTCTACGCCGCCGCTCTCGACGGCACGGCGCCAGCCATCCTCAAGTTCGAGCGCTTCGGCGTGCCGTACGCGTGCGTGGCCGCCACGACGGCGCTCAGCTGCCTCGTCTACCTCAACGTGAGCAACCGCGCCGCGGAGGTGTTCTTCTGGATCAGCAACCTCAGCGCCGTCAGCACGCTCATCGTGTGGGCGAGCGTATGCGTGACGTACCTGCGCTTCTACCACGGGCTGCGGCACCACGGCGTCGACCGCGACACGCTGCCGTACAAGGCGCCGATGCAGCCGTTCCTGGCGTACTTTGCGGTGTGCTTCTGTCTCGTGGTCGCGCTGTTCAACGGCTTCGACGCGTTCTTCCCGGGGCGGTTTAGCGCCAAGACGTTTGTGCCGCCGTACATTGACATCCCCATATTTCTGAGCCTGTTTCTTGGGTACAAGTTTGTCAAGGGGACTAGGTTCGTGAAGGTGGCCGAGATGGATATTTGGTCTGGCAAGGCGGAGATTGATAGGCTGGAGCCGACGTGGCCGGTGGTCACGCCGAGGAACTGGGTGGAGAGGATTTGGTTCTGGATTGCTTGACGGGGCGCTCTGGGCTTGGTGGGTTCCCGAGGGGATGGGTTGGCGTGTGGGCTAGGGACCCAAGGGGCTGGATCTTGAGCTCGCGAACTTTTGTGTTTGGAATTAGGGGTTTGATGGTCTGGCGGAGTGATTTTGGCTGATGAGATTGAATGGCCGGCTGGAGAGAGGCTGGGTTAGAGTCAGGCTGGACTAGACCGTCGCCAAAACGGATGAAAGAGGAGTTTTCAAAAAGTCTGTCAGAACTAGATGTTACTCCCGTGACCAAATGTTGAGAGGCTACTCAGATGAGTCGGTCCGCCCTTTCACATGAAGGGACATGATAAGATGTAGCCTTTCCCCGAGTCTTTGATCGTTGGGCGGGATCCGCGCCGGCGGCCGGGTAGCTCGGACGCCGCGTGGGTCCCCTCTCGTTGCCATTCCAAGACGCAGGATTTTTCCCCGTGGCGACAAGTTTCTAGCAATTGCTTGTCTGAGGCGCTAGAGTCTGTTATTATTCGCAGCCACATGTAGGACCCTCATTCTCGGAATTAGTGCAGAATGCTCGCCGGCATTTTGCTCCGAAATGGCGGGAGTTGTTGCAGGCTAGTTGATGACTGAAGACAGGTGTTAATCAGGCGGGCAGCTAGCTCGGTCGCGGTGCGATCTGTGGCGTCTTTTTGGTGTCTGACTGCCGGTGGGATGTGGAAGAGATGTCTTTGATCCGGCTTTGTCTGCTCGATACTTATGTATGTACCTACTAATGTAGATGATCTTGGGGCCGAGACATTCTGCAGGGAGTGTGCGTGATGATGTGCAGTGATCTCAACTGTAGTGTAAAGGCCTCGGTAATGTGGATGGCTTCGCTTCCAGAATCGTCGTTCCAAGAGCCTAAAAACTTTCTTCAATCAATAGACTGCTCAATATGGGGAGTTTGAGAGTCTAGACACGGAGGTAGGCCCATTTCTCCAGCGGAGAAGCTCACGGGTCCTCGTGCTGTAGCCCGTCGCCGGCGCTGACAAGCTGTCGGGTTCGCAAACCATTTGTCAAAAGCAGGCCAAAAACGCGACCGGGTTGACCGATGTTGGAGCAGGCTCAGGTCACTCGGCGCCCCGACTGGGTTGGTCGTTCCTGGGCCAGTCGGGAGCATGCGGAGATTGGGTCTGTCACCCATGTGGTAACATGGAGGTGGGCCCTGAGTGTTTTTTTTTTTTTTCCTCTCTCTTTCACTGTCATTGGGGGCGAGAATCAGTGGTTCTTTACGAGATTCGCTGCCTGGAGATGGGCTTGTCCAGGGGTATGCTGGATGTTTGTTCTGTTCTGTCGCCTGTCTCGTTGAAGAGACACATGAAAGAGGGCACCGAGTCGCCAACCTGATCGAGTCAAGCAAAGGGCCCTGCTGACGTTGTTGTTGCGTCGTTGGCAGTGGTGTTTTGTAGCGGCACCTTTCCATCGCCAGTAAGCAGCCGGACAGCCATCTCCTGACGGCCACGGCCGAGTCGCCCAATGATGTTCATCAGGAGGGTGAAGATGGTGGGTGGTTGGATGCGCCACGATGAGGTTAGGGGGAGGTAGCCGTTTGCGGTATCGGTCGCAGCGGTTCAAGGAATGAAGGGCGTGCGCTAAATCATATCAGATGGATCTGATAAAAAAAATTTGATGGCCCTCTTGTTCGTTTTACGTTTAGCAGTGTTTGGTGTTCCCATCTTGATCCCGACGGACGGTTCATCCATGTATCTCTTCTCCCACTCTCCCGTTAGTTTCTTGTCCATCATGTCTGTCGACCAACCAGACACTGCGACTCTCAGAGGCCAACCAAAAGGACCATGAAAGCCGCTAGCCACTGCTGGTTTTTGCTCCTAGCGCATCACCGAATGTACGAAGAAAGTGTGGGCAAGGCAAGAAAAAAAAAGTGTACCTCTCGAGGCTAGGCAGCATAGCGCGGCGAGGGATCGACCCAGCTCCCCGGCCACTCATGTTTCTCTCCCGTGTCTCCCAGCCCAGCTCCCTCTCGACACCCCCGACCGAGATGGGCCCGATTTCTTTCTGCAGGGTGGTGCGGCGGCGGCGAAAGAAAGACAGACCCTGGACAGCTAGCCGGTGGTGCGCGCAGCAGATCCTGATCCTCTCCCGGAGACTGCTGCAGAGAGAGATAAAAGTTAAAAGGCGGCGGATGTAACCTCACCTGCGCTGCGCTCTTTTCCCTGTCTTCAGGCGGATCCCTCTCCATCTGGGCTTTTCTTTATTTTCTTTCCTCCCTCCAACATCATCTCCTACCACGGTCGTACTGGTTGGTGCATCATCAATCTCCTCTGGGTTGAGTGTCATCACCGTGCATCATTGAAACGTCTCACCGCCCTCACCTTGCGCTCACCCCACGCTCACCTCGGTCGGCGGCAGTTTCTCACCGGCTCACCGAAGCAAGCTTCCGGTTGGCGCACTGGCCTGCAGCAAGTCACTGCGCCGCAACTGATCAAACACAAGGTTGACATCACCTTCAGTACCTTATACTTTGGTAAGACTTTTTGCTTTACACCTCCAAGGTTGCCTTCAAGGTTGCCACAGAAAACTTGAAGTAGCGAATTCTCTCGTGGCCCTCTCTTCGTCTCATGCTTCGTTCAATCACTCACTCACTCATGACACGGTGCTAACCCCCCGCTCAGACCCCTCACGGCCGCCATCATGGCCAGTCCCGCACTCCAGAAGGAGACCGAGTCTCCCGCCCCGGAGATCACTCCGGAGAAGAGCCACCCCGGCCATGAGGCCGCTCCGACGTACGACCATGAGACCCCCCACCACATCATGGGCGAGAAGTCTCCCGGTGTCGTGAGAATCGAGGCCCTCTCCCAGGCCATGACCCGCGTCGACCGTCTCTTCATCTTCTTCGGCGTCTTCCTCGTCGCCTACGCCTACGGGCTCGACGGCACTCTGCGCTATGCCTACCAGCCCACCGCCACCTCTTCCTACGCGAATCACTCTCTGCTGGCCAGCATCAATGTCCTCCGCTCAGTTATCGCCGCCGCCGCCCAGCCCACCTCCGCCAAGATTGCCGACGTCTTCGGCCGTGTCGAACTCATCTGCGTCTCCGTCCTCTTTTACGTCGTCGGCACCATCGTCGAGACCTGCGCCACCAATGTCTCCTACTTCTCCGGCGGCGCCGTGCTGTACCAGATCGGATACACCATGATCATATTTCTAGTCGAGGTCATCGTCGCCGATATCACCTCCACCCGGGCTCGTCTGCTCTTCAGCTACATCCCCGCCTTGCCCTTCATCATCAATACCTGGGTCAGCGGCGACATCTCCCAGCTCGTTCTCCTCAAGAGCACATGGCAGTGGGGCATCGGCATGTGGTGCATCATCTACCCCGTCCTTTCCCTGCCCCTCATCATCAGCCTGACCATCGTCGGCCGCCGCGCCAAAAAGATGGGCCTCATGGACTCCTACCAGTCCTCCTTCCACGCCCTCGGCTTCAAGGACTTCATGATCCAGCTCTTCTGGCAGCTCGACGTCATCGGCATCATCCTTGTCATTGCCGTCTTCGCTCTCATCTTGGTGCCCTTCACCATCGCCGGCGGCTTCCAGTCCAAGTGGAGCTCGCCCCAAGTCATAGCCCCTCTCGTCGTCGGCATCTGCTGCATTCCCGTCTTCGTCTGGTGGGAGCGCAAGGCCAAGCACCCCTTGGTCCCCTTCTATCTGATGAAGGACCGCGGCACCCTCGCTCCGTTGGGCATCGCCCTCTTCCTCAACTGGTGTTGGTACATGCAGGGTGACTACCTCTACACCGTCTGCATCGTCGCCTTCGACTTCAGCATCGCCTCCGCCACCCGCATCACCTCGCTCTACTCCTTCTGCAGTGTCATCACCGGCTTCATCCTCGGCTTCATCGTCTTCAAGGTCCGCCGCCTCAAGTACTTCATCATCGCCGGCACCATGCTCTTCATGGTCGCCTTCGGGCTGCTGATCCACTACCGTGGCTCTCCCTCCGGCCAGAGCGGTGTCATCGGCGCCCAGGTCCTCCTCGGTATCGCCGGTGGTATGTTCCCGTATCCCGCCCAGGCCTCCCTGCAAGCCAGCCTGAAGCACGAGCACCTCGCCATCATGACCGGTCTGTACCTTGCGACCTACAACATCGGCTCCGCCTTTGGCAACACCATCTCCGGCGCCATCTGGACCCAGGTCCTCCCCGGCGTCCTCGAAGACAAGCTCGCGCCTCTCGGTAACGCCACCCTGGCAGAGCTGACCTACGGCTCGCCGTTCGCTGTCGTCGTCGAGTACCCGGTTGGAACCCCCGAGCGCACCGCCATTATCGACGCGTATCAATCCGTGCAGCGCCTGCTGACCATCACCGGTATCTGCCTGACGGTGCCGTTGATCTGCTTCGCCTTCCTGCTCAGGAATCCCAAGCTTAACGACGAGCAGACCCTGGCCGACGAGTCTGGTGCCGACACCGGCCACGTCCAAGGTCGGGACAATAACAATGACTTGGTTACAAAGATCTAGATGATTTTTATAGAAAGAAGGGGAACTAAATCATGATTTATGCATGTAATGGAAGATGGGGGAACGAACAAAGACTCCGGATCAGTCTCTACCTCAGGCGCTGGAGAAAGCTCACCGACCATCGATCTTATTAGTAATTTAATATACCATTTACTTTCGACGTCTTTGTCTGCGATGCAAACGAATACGCCTAGAGCGATGAGCAAGGGTTGTGAGTGTTTGCTGCAAATTTGTCTGTCGTTGGTAGCCAAGCCTCGGACTCAAGCAAGTGCCCCATCAACCTGTCGCTGACACGCATCCATTCACTCCCGACTGGCATCAGCTCCCCGCATTACGCCGGCTGGGCTTGGCCTCGAGTTTAGCGAGCTCTCAATACTGGAATTAAACGCGCGATCACCCAGATTGAGCTTTTTCATCTTCAGTTCCGATTGGTGCCCATGTAGCCCATGCCGTGCTAAGTTGCGTTGGTGCTACGTCGCCTATGTGCCTCTGCTGACTGGCATATGCATGTCTACATGGAGGCAAGGCTTCTTCGGTGCTGATTTCAAACAGGAGTCTGGAATGTTTAGTGAAGCTGTTGCTCGGAGATCGGGTATAAAATCAACCAAGCTGGCCGTTGAGTCTCCAGACCTCGATTCAGAGGGGAACTTCACGTCTTGGTAATCAAAACGTAACGACCACGATGGCGAGCTCCCGCAACTCAGTTATTGGCGCCCTCGCGGTCCTCTTAGCATGCTCATCTCACGTATCCGGCCTTCGCGTACCCCACCACGCAACAGTTGCCTCAAGAGAAGTTGCCGCCAATACAGAATACGACTTTCTCATAGCAGGCGGCGGCATCTCTGGCCTCACCGTCGCAGACCGCTTGACTGAGGACCCCAACGGTGGGCCATCCCCTCATACCCCAGTGACGCGATACCAACGGCTGACATTGTCAAAGTCAATGTCCTCGTCATTGAGACAGGCCCCTTTGACAAGGATGAAGACAGCGTCCTCATCCCCGGCGCCTTCAACCCTGTGCCGTACCTGTGGCCAGACCTGATCAGCGCACCGCAGACGGAGCTAAACAACCGCTCGTTCCTTGTGCCTGCTGGGAGAGTCGTCGGTGGCGGGTCGGTCGTCAATGGCATGGTCTTTGTCCGCGCCGGCAAGGCTGAGTATGCGGCCTGGGAGAAGCTAGGCGCCGAGGGGTGGGGGTGGGATGGCATTTTTCCGTACTTCAAGAAGGTCAGTAATCAACTCGGCCTTGTTGAGAAACCTGAGCTGATTGTGTCGCAGAGTGAAAACTTCACGGCGCCCCCGCAAGACTTCGCCGACGCCGCGAACATCTCGTGGATCGATGCAGCCCACGGGCATAGCGGCCCCGTTCAAGCTTCATATCCGAACTACTTCTTCCCCGGCGCCGGTAACTTCATCCCCACCTCGTCGTAACGGAACCAGAGTCTAATGCAGATCAGCGAACTTCTGGCAAGCTGCTTTAGAAAGCGGGTTCACGCCGTCTCCGGATCCCCTCGCCGGTGATCAGGCCGTGGGCCTCTTCAACTTTCCTACCCTTGCTGACGCAACAACTCGCACGCGTAGCCATGCCCGGCGCAATCACTACACCCGCGTCAAGGATGCCCGTCCGAACTACCACATCCTCGCCGAACATACCGTGTCCCGCGTCCTGTTCGAAGGGAAGAGGGCCATCGGGGTTGAGTACTTACCCACAGCTGGCGGAGAGAAGGTCAGCGTCTATGCGACAAAAGAGGTACTGCTTGCTGCTGGAGGAGTTCATACACCGCAGCTACTTCAACTTTCTGGGATCGGTGACAAGGAGTTCTTGCAGGGATTGGGCATTGAGGTCGTGGAGGACTTACCTGGTGTCGGTGAGAACTTTCAAGATCAAGCGGACCTGAAGGTTCCTTATAACTGTAAGTGATGAATCTCCCACGGTACCAACGGGCAGCTTGACCAACATTCTCCCAGTCACGAACCAAATCTTCCCCAACACAGGATCCCTGGACACCAACGCAACCTACGACGCAGAACAGCGCGCCCTCTACGACACAGCCAAACAAGGCGCCTACACCATCATCCGCACCCTCGGCACAAACCTCGTTCTCCCGCCCCTCTCAAACGCTACCTCCAACTACCTTTCGCTCCTCGCCGCCGCCGCCGCGACCGACCCCCTCGCCCACCTCGCCCCCGAAACGCCCTCCTCCGTACAGGAAGGCTACAAGCTCCAACGCGAGCTCATCCTCACCCAGCTCGCGGGCCAGGAAGTCCCCATCGGGATGATCCACTGGGGCACCGGCCCCAGTCTGACGCTCTACTTTCTCAAGCCGCTCAGCCGCGGCTCCGTGCGGATCCGCACCGCGGACCCGCTCGCGCAGCCGGTGATTGACTTCCGCACGGGCGCGGACCCGGTGGATTTCGACATTGCGATTGCGCTGTTCGAGAAGTCGAGGGAAGTGATGACTGCGCCGGCGATGCAGGTGCTCGGTCCGGCGGTGGGCGCGCCGTTTGGGGGCGTCACGGACCGGGAGGAGTTGAAGGCGCTGTTGAGGGCGAATATGACCCCGTCTAATGCGCATGAGTGCTGTACGGCGGCGATGATGCCGAGGGAACGGGGGGGCGTTGTGGATCCGGAGATGAGGGTGTATGGGGTTGAGGGGCTGAGGGTTGTGGATATTAGTTACTGGCCGATGCTATTGACGGCGGGACCTACGGCGACGACGTACGCCAGCGCAGAGAAGGTTGCTGATGTGATTAAGGAGGAGTATGGGCTCCGATCTTTGTGAAGAGGTGATGGCGATGTTGAGGTGGTAGTTGTATAGTTCGTCATGCCCGTGTGCTTTCTACACTGCGTAGTTCAAGTCTCCCCAGGTGAAGAACATGAACATCAAAGTGTATATGGTATCTGGTGTGTACGTACTAAAGTGATATACACGAACTGTCTTTATGCCTGCTAAGTTGTACCCCGTACTCCTTCGCCGTGCTCCCATTTAGAAACGCATCCTGAAAGAACAGAAACTCAGGATTCGTCTCAATCCCGAGATCACCCATAAACATCTCCCCTTCATCCTCATCACCACGTTCCCCTCCACCCTTCCCACCCTCTTCCTCATTCTTCTCCTCCACAGCCGGCACGCCACCCTGCATCAACGCCCCAACCCCACCGTTCGACACGCACATCGGCCCCGGCGACGGCTGCCCAGGATACTGCGGCACATCCTGCCTGAGCTCAGGGTACTGCGCAAAGAAATCCGGCTCCATCGTCCACGCGCGCAGGTCGCGCAGACGGTCCTTGAAGAGCGGCGACAGCGCGTACGTGCCACGGTGCACGTTGCGCACGTAGCAGTCGCGGAAGTCAAACGGCCACGCGATGCGCAGGTGCTCGCGGAACATGTGCCAGAAGGTGTTGTTGTGGCAGTACGGGTGCGGCGTCGTCGCAAAGCGGTAGCGTAGCGCCGGCCAGGTGAAGTAGTCCGCCGAGGGGTCGTGTTCGGGGGATAGTTGTTGGAGTTGTCTTCGCTTGCGGTCAGTAACAACAGAGCAACAAAGCTCGAAATAGACTTACGATTTGAGATACCACCGCGGCACGACCTCGCTCTTCGCCGGCGTCGGATCCGTGTACGCCCGCATCAGGAGGTGAATCATGAACAACACGGCCAGCCGCTCGGGCGGCCCGCACCCCGCGAAGCAGAGCTCGTCGAGCTGGCGCACCTTCTTCCACAGCGGCGTCATCCGTCCTGTCTGCGAAAGGCTGTCCCAGCCGTGGAGGACCGCGTGGACGGGGATATCCTCGCTGACCTGGTACTCCAGCTCGAGCATCGCCTTGGTCAGGGGGAAGGGCTCCTTGAGGATCTCGTTGCCAGCTTTCCAGCAGTTGTGGGAGACGAGGGAGCCATCGGAGAGGCGGCGGGTGCGCGAGGTTGATGTACAGCTGCATTCCGACTTGACTGAGACTTTGATCGTTGGAGGGGCGGCAGGTGGAGGAGCTGGTGATGGGAGTCTGGGTATTGAGGGTGCTGTTGGCAGCTCCACGGGAAAGGACTCGTCGATCCAGAAGTTGCTGACGTCTAGAGCGGAGGCGTCCACGAGGCTGTTCTCATCTTTCTCGAGATGATGAGTTTGTCTTTCGTCGATATGATCTTGGGGCGTCGTCGGGACGGGAACCGCAGCAGGCGTGCTCAGATAGTCCATGCTCGACGGCTCCAACAAGCTTCCCCCATCCCCACCACCCCCATTCCCCTTTCCGTCTTCACTTTCCTTTACCTCCGCCAGATGCCTCACAAACGAAGCTGACGCCCCTTCCATGCAGCTCATCAGCCTATTCCTCTGCTCCGTGACCCTCGCCAGCTGTGTCATCAGCGCCACCGTCGTCGCATTGTCCTCCTTGCGGCTCAGCTCCGCGACAAGTCCCTCGAGGTGCGCGATACGGTTCTTCGTCTTTTCGCGCGCGATACGCTGCGCCTTGCGGTCGGCTTCTCTCTTCTTGAGCCGTGAGGAGGAGACCGTGGCCGACGAGCCGGGGCCGTGGTGCCGGACGTCGGGGGTCGGGGCGGTTCCCGGGGTGGTGGCCATGGTTCTCGGAGAATTTGTTGGAGGGCGTTGCTGGTAGTTGGACAATGGGGAGGAATCGGGGTGGAGAGAACACAGGTTTGTTATGCGAAAGAGTTCCCGGGTAGATGGATCGAACGTCATATGTGGTTGGAGGGTGGGTTCGCGCCGAAATGCGGGGAAAATGCTGGCGGACGCGGGGGCGGGTTGAGCCGTCTGTGCATGTGCATTGAAGCGGGGACACGGAGGGATATGAGGTCCGGCGACCTCGGCAGGACGGGTCTTTTTGTGGCTTGTCTACTTGTGTTGTGGCAGTGATTAAGGATCGGAGTCTTCACACTGTTCACACTAGGACATGCAAAGGGCGGATCGTTGAGAAGAGCGAAGCGAATGTATCATTACTAGGTAGGTACAGTGACGGCTAGTTTGAATCTGAGAGATGCTATGCCTTGCTATCCGGTCTCTTCTTGAGATAAAAGTAGTACGTCCCAGCATCCTGCAAATCTTTGGTATCCATCGCCCCGATGACGGTATTCTCATCCACGTAACGGAAAGCATCAATGATGGGAAACTTGTCATACACCATGGCAGCCGTAACGACGCCGCGGTACTTTACTTCCCGAATCTAGCGCAATGTTAAAAACACATCAAGATACGATCACTGGCGTTGTTACTCACCCGAGCATGGCCGTAGTCTGACAACCAGGTACGCTTGCCCTCATCACCATATACCATGATGGGATCAACGTCATCCACGGAGTGAAAGTCCTTTCCCGCCCACTTGAAGGTGCGAAGCTGTTGATGCGTCGGGTGGCCAGTATCAAAACTTCCTCCTTCCCACTGGCCGATTAGTTGGTTCGGGGAGACAGGCTTGAGTTGATCAAATACGGCGGCAACATCGGCCTCTTTAACGAAACCTTCGGTTTTGGAAAGTTCCAAGAACTGAGATTCGGGTCTGCTGGAATGATTAGATTTTACGAAGTCAAGCTGTAAGCGAAGGTTGAGTTGTCTCGTACGTAGTCGACATAATTGCGTGTAGGCTGCGCTAAGGTGAGTGATTCAAAATCGTTCTGATTAAAATTTGGTGTCTTCAAAGGCTCTGGAGTTCTTGATGAGTTGATCGAATTATTTTATTTTCAGAAGCCACGGTATCAAGTTATATACACAAAAACACACACATAACAGTCCAGTTCACGATGCGGTAAGTGATGCCCAGCACATCCGCAGCCCAGAACTGCGAGTCAACAGCCGGACCCCACATTGACTCGGCATTTACCCCGCCAAGCGTCATCCCATACGACCGGTTTACTGCGCCGGGGAAGCGCAGTGCACCTGACTCAGCCTAAATTGACAATGGATTAACAATAGGAGACCCAACAGGTGGCGAACTGGTGGCGGCCTCGGAAATAACCCACTCGGTGTCCCAACCGGATCCCGGATCTCCACAACAAAAAGAATGCGGCGCACTCGGGGCCGAAGTGTGGGGCCTTTTCCTCTCTAGTACGAAAGGAGTAGTCTGATGATGGTATCCTGGTGATGGAATTTGTTTCCCCTATCGTTTGATGCAGGATTCACCTGTCAAATTTTCACAGCGGGCATGCTGTAGGCGTAGATACAGGATAACCCATCATGATGGCCGAGAATCAAGGCTATCCAATAGGTCGGCGTGCGGTGACCATGTATTCGAACACTGCCACGTGAATCTTTGAATTGCATGTCGTGGCAAAAATATGCAATGGGTAGGTAATTCTATGGGTATAGAACTGCTGGTAGAGCTCTGAAAAATCAGCTTTGCATGGTCCTCTTATGGCACATTTGTCCAGATTCACATGAAAGGGAAAATGCCTTCACTTACGTTCAGGGACACCGAATGAGGCTGTGAGGAGATGCGGGATGTAATAGATGAACAAGTAGAATAGATCACAACTGTAATTATCCTAAACTGACATTCGTTAGTACTATGTTCAACATAGATAGCACCCCTTCCTCGGAGTCACTCGGGAGTCTGCCGCTGTTCTCTTCGATCCCTACCTCTCCTCATCTATCGGGGCATTCTTTCACCCACGTATCAATGATACGTCTTTACTCAAGTTTTATAAAGTAACGAAACTGCTTCAGAGCTAACTAATTCCCTGTGCTCCCAGACATATAATTCAAGAAAGGAAGTATCTCCTTCAAATAATTGCGACACATACAATCTATGCTTCCCATGAGACATGGCTCTACATATACTGACTGCCAATATGAGAGCTCTCTCAATGACCACTGATTGGCGAACCTGCCCTGATAGATTGCTGCTTCCAAGTTTCGCGAGAAAGGTTTCTCAACTTTCCGATTCAATACGCTGGCGAATCTGACGAGCTTTCTGTTGAAGCTCGACTTTTAACGGCCGTAGGTGTTCCTCCATAGCTGCCTCAATTCTCACCCCTACGTTGGTCGATGCCCAGGTGACATATTTGGACAAAACTCTCAAGATATGGGGCGGGTATTGATCGTCGAGCCTAGCAGCATCTCCCAACGGGATCGGATCGCAGAGAGAAAGGAATGACTTTAGCCGGATGAGGTGATGTTGGTCAACCTCATCATGCCCAGAGGGCAGAGTGCGTTTGTGTTCAGTCCACCACTCTCTGAGCCCAATGAGATTGAGAGCCATACGAGCGCAAAGCTCTGTTGACTCGCGATACTTTGGCCGAATGCTTTGCTCGAACCTCGTTGCTAGGCGGAAAAGTGGACCGGCCGTGGCCTTCAACTTGCAGATAAAAGGAGGTTGGTCAAATGTGGCTGCGTTGCTCGGTTTGGTTTTGACTGCGCCTCGATCGATTGACTCCGATGGGTTGTGAGTAGTATGGCTTGTTGGAATTGAAGGTGATGCACGATTGGAGTTTGGCAGTACACTCGTGCCCCCTAAAGAACTGTTTGCCGGTTGTATGGCGTGTTTTCTGTGTAAGAACTTTGATTTGAAAGAGGCCAACTTTCTCGAATACCCATGCCTGCGTGTGGGCTGGGTTTCGGCGACGTTGCCAGGAGTATCATTTTCCCTTGATGGAATCTCCTTCAGATTTGCATCCAGACCCTTTCCACGGTAGAAAGCCGAGCTACTGTCTGTCAACTCGCCCTCCACAATCAGTTTGAAAAGAAGAAGAAAGTAACATTCCTCATGAACCTGAGGTAGAGGGATAGAGAGTTGGCTGATAGCGTCTAGGGCGAAACGTGCATGCTCGATCCAGGCATCACCTTGGACTTCTCTTTCTTGAGGAAAAGACTCCGTGACCCCTGCATGGTATATGACACGGAGTGTAGTTAATCCCCATGCACCGATTTCTCTCGTTTCCAAACGTGCCTGAATCCACTCGTGAACCAGCGGATGAAGCGATATCATGTTGCCGTCAAAGGAGATAAGTGCAAGGGATCTGAGAAGTCCAACCGACTGTTGCAGCGTTGTGGTGTCTTGCAAAAACTCAGGCACGTCCACGTCGATATTTAGTGATATCTGCTTCAGTCGATTGAATGATATCTTTTCGTTCGCAAGGAATCCAAAGACCAACAGTGTCTCTGCAGCTCGGGGGTTGACAGCTTGGACCCTGGCGAACGAGATCTCCCAAGTTGACATAATAGAATGGTTGTAGTCGGAGAAAGCTCTTTTATAGCTGAGCATTTTTGGCCGATGAGAGATATCTTGCCATAGTTCCAAGTATTGGTCCACCGTTACCCATGGGTTTTCGCCCAAGTAGGCTGCCGCCAAGCATATGGCTAGGGGAAGATTGCCAAGTCGCCCTACGAGTGCGTTCATGGCGTCCTGGCTCGTAATAGATCCCACCGAGGTATTTGCAGCGCTGACATTGAACAGTTCCACAGATTCTCCTCGATTCATAAGAGGAATATTTTCTTTGAAGTTGACGATAGCGGTCGCCAGCCTCTCATCCCGTGTTGTGAATAGAATTTGGCGTGCTGACGGATGCCCCTTGTGTTCCGGTATCCAGTTTCCGTATGGAAACGCGGGATCTTCAGCATTATCAAAAATAAGAAGCCAATTATCGTGCGATTCCAGCCAGCGAAGGACCACGACGCGATCATCCCCTTCATCCTGGCCGGCTGGCCTTCGAAGAGCGTTGATTGATCGTCGGATTCTGTTGTAATCTGAACGCATTGATTCAGCGGTCGTGCAATTGACCCAGAAAATGTTATAGCGTCTTTCCAAAGATTGATATGCGTACTCAAGCGCGATCTGTGTCTTTCTACGTATGGCTTGGTCAGGCACGAGGCAACTGTCTTTGAACTATCACTCACCCTAGTCCACCCATGCCTTGCAAAATATAAGGTTGCTGAATCTTGCAGTCTCTGAAGTGCCTTTCTATGGACTCAAGGATGGTTTTGCGGCCAGAGAAGAAAGGGTTTCTTTGGAACGGCAAGTAGGTCAATGTCGGTGTGTGAGTTGCCGAGTCGTCTTCCGGTAACATGTCAGTTAGGGCGGTGATATGTGGGTGGGAAAGTACTCACTTTGATTCTGTGTATCAATTTCAGAAGTATGAATCCGTCTTGACGAGGGCGTAAGCGTCGTCGATGTAGAGATGGCCACGTCCCCTTTGATGATATTAGATTAAACTAATGTTGGGCCAATTGAGTGCATCAGAGAATACTCACTTTGATCTTGTGTAAAGATTCCAGAAAGATCAATTTTGCTTGACCACGGCACAAACACGCTTGCCTCTGGCACGACGTGCAGCAACTCTTTTGTGTAGGCCGCTGCTGTAGCCGCTGCATAAGCCTGCCAACGCTTACTCTTGTGTGAATCAGCATAGTCACAAACGCCCCTAACCAAAAGACAGGGAAAATTGTTCATAAGCCCGGCAGCTTCCATTTCGACGCAAAGTGCGCCTGTCTCGTACCACATACGATCTCTAGTTTCGCCATGACGAATGACTTGATTACCCGAAGCTATTGTTCCATAATGAACCCTTGGGTATTCTGGATTGCTTCGTGGTTCTCGCATGATCAAACGAGTCAAGTCGCAGTTATAATGACATGACGAGATTCCCTCGCAGTGTTCGTAATGGGGGACGAACAGAAGATCATTGTTCTCGCCTTGGTAAGCATACCCATCGTTTTGGAGCTTCGAATTGAAGGACGACAGATGTTGAATCATTCGATGTTTGAATGAATCATGAGTCGCGCGAATGACACTAATCGCATTCAAAAGAACAGTGGGTGGCGCCTTCAGCGCCCCATTGCGAATGAACTGGCCGTTCGCAACAGTACGGCCGAAGTCGAACTGTACAACGCCGCCATCATTCTTCCCTGGCTTTGAAACAACCACATCTCCAAGCCTGATGTCGTGTGCTTCACTTGGGCAGCCCCCGCCAATTCCCACCATGAGGCCGAATCGAATGGCAGGGAACGTATGGCTCATTTGAGTTGCAGTTACGGCCGCTGAGTTGGTTCCCATCTGGCCGTATGGAAGACACGCAAGCACGACGTTGTGTTTGCCAATGGCCCCGAGCGTGTAGACGTTGTCATCTTGGGAGGGTTGGGGAAGAGTCGGATGAACATGATCAAGCATGGCGTGTGCTGCAGTCAGTTCCAACGGAAGCGCCGAGATCCAGCCCACGGTGTAGTCCCTGTGAGAAAGGGGTGGCTTCGAACTCGAAACACTCTTCGCAGATGGCAACGTCGGGTCCATTCTCGCGATGTCTGAAGTGACGCATCAACTAGGTTGCTGGCGGGATTGACGCGTTGTTGTCTGCGCAGCCTTGTGGCAGAATGAGTGATATTGGATATGGGGCAATTCTGGATGATCTGCCAGGGTGCCTAAGGCTGCCAGTAATGCAATGGCGTGGGCATACATAACTTGCCTTTTCAGTGTTACATAACATGCAGCAACCAACAGCTACCGTAGGTACTCAGTTCAACAAGAATCCCCATCCACCCTGTATATAAGGGCCTGATTGGACACTCCAGTGTTAAACCAGCTTAAACCAGCTAGCGGAGCTCACGTGAAAAGCTGGATTGGCTTGACAGGGGGGATTGCGGATTCTCGTTGAACTGAGTACCTACGGTAGTTCATGCATGATACGTTCTTACTGGGTTTAGCATAAGGACAACATTTGATGCGCTTCTTGATCTCCTTAATAAGTTTATAAACGTCTCACATGCATTGAGAGATTGTGTAATTCTTTTATTCTCCGTAGGTAGTTGATGGTGTAAGGCAAGTTGCCGACTGTAACAGTTCACATTGAGGAATCTAAAGTTGACAATTTCGTAATGTGAGCTAAAATTCGAGCTTGGAAATTGAAGAATCCCGCATGGCTTCACTGTTTTTACGTTGTATTGGGTTTCAGAGCAACAAACAACCAGCTTCTGGACGAGAGGATGGTAACTAAGTCCCAAGAGCGCGATTCTGTTTTCTTTAATCCATGTGAATTCAAGTAGCCAATCCTTCTCCCGTAACGTTGCTCCTAAGTCAAAGTAGACACCCAATTCTTGACTTGTGCTCGTATTTATTTTCAATAACTATAGCAAAGTGATTTGTCCAAGACCTTTGGGAGACGTACTGCTATATCGAGATTATCTCTCACCAGCATTGTTCTCGACCAAAAAAGGCCCAACCCCCGGCATCAAAAAATCCGCAAACCCCAACTCCACCCCCTTCGCCCGCAGCATAGCATACACCAGCCCCAAATGGAACCCAAAAAACGGCACCGCATACTTCATCAAATACTCCTCCGCCGTCATCCTCAACTCATACCCCCCAAGCCGGAACTCCACCGTATCCCCCTCGTGCCCGTCGACATCCCGCGGCGCCACGCTGTCCAGCAGCGCAATCGTGCGTTCGCACCGCGCAATCAGCTTGTCCACCGTGTCCTCGTCGTCTGGCCACACGTCGACCGTGATCCCAGCCATGCGCGTGAGCGACTTCTTGGCAATGTTGGAGACGAGCAGGACGTGGCCTGGGAGGGGGAGCATGCCCTCGATGAGCGTGGCCTTGAGAATCTCGTCGGGGGAAGAGGGGAAGTGGAGGGCTGCTTTAGTGAGGATGCGGGAGAGGACGGTGAGGCCGGTTTTGAATTGGGGGATGGAAGCGTTGTAGAGGCTGATGGGGGCCATTGTTGTTGTGAGTGCTGTTGAGAGGGTTTTTCTAGAGAGGAGTTGATGCGGCTTGATAGGATGGACTGACGCCTCGAAGTGAAAGTTGTGACATGCCATTTTATACAGGATATCCAGTGAAGTGATTGCTAATGAAGACCATCTCGGAGACTTACATCAACAAGGATTGTCGCTCTGCATTACCAATCAAAGCTTCACGGGATCTTTCACGGCCAAATATTCCGAGAACAAAATACCGCTCAATAGGGGGTAGTCTGAGGGATATTCATGATCACATAACCAATCATTATCTTTTCAAATTTCAAGTCCCGTCTTTCTCATAAGTTTCTCCCTTGACGCAGACCGTTCCGGGCCTCGTACAAAACCTCAACCGATGATAAACTTCTAAGAAATAAACCAGGCCCTCTCATTTTTGTTCTCCCAGCCCGACAGCCCTCAAGACCGTACCCCTCACCCCTCTCCGCATCTCCTCAAGCCTTTTGACATAATCCAAGCTCGACTCCCTCGCCGTACGGGCAACAAGTATCCCGGTTCCCGAAACATCGTACCCTGCGACGCAAACTCCAGCCCAAGGCTTCACTTCTCGATCTACATCCATCACCTCGGGGTCAACATCACCAAGCCTGCGCTGCGATATATGTCTCTCCACAAGAAGCCACCTCACAATCTCAGGGAATGGCTCTGCCAAGACCAAGGCATTCCTGAAGACAGGTTGCCTGTCGGCAAGGAGAACCGTGTACGAAATGCTGGCGCCGAGATGCACGAGCATCTTTACAAAGTCCCTCCTTCCGAATGAGCACGCTACCATTAACGCAGATCCCTCAGACGCTCCTTCTTCGTCAAGTCTTGCGCCGTATTCCAGGAGCACACGGGCACAAGACAGTTTATTCTCCACAACCGCGCGGCAAAGAGGAGTAAAGGGGTCTCCCGGAGAAAGATTGATCAAAGTCAACCTCTCCTCCGTTGGAAGTCGTTTCAGTATCTTGGCGAGGCTCCCTGGCGCCCTTGTCTGGTTGAGCAGCTCAATCAGAGAGTTCTTGCCGCCCCCTCGTACGATGTTTGAAAGGTCAAAACCGAAATTCAAAACGAAGCTGGAAAGATGAACATTGCAGAGTGCGCGGTGGAGCGGCGTGATACTCTGCTGATCCGGTTCATACGGATCTAGCCCAACACCGAGCAGCCATTGCAAGACAGCCGGATTCTTGGACTTTGCACAAATACCCAGTAACCCCTTGCCATGTGCATCCCGCACGTGTATGCTGGCACCGTGACTGACGAGTACCTTCGCTGTATCAAGATTTCCTTCAGCAACGGCGACCATCAAAGGAGTAAAGCCATCTACGTCGCGAAGGCTGCAGTTGGCCCCAACCTGTAAAAGGTATTCGACAGCCCCGACAAAGTTGTTCCTGGCCGCTTCGTGGAGTGGGGTTGTAGCGTTTCCATCGGACAGATCGGCGCCGTGTGTCACCAGTATCTGGATGATTTGCATGGATGACGATGATTTCGCCCTAATTGCCAGCAGAAGCGGGGAGTCGCCCTTTTGGAATTGCGGCGAGAACGCATCGGAGGAAATACGTTGATTGAAAAAATGGGAGAGAACCTTGTGCTCATTGTGCGCCCAGGCGCGGTCCGGGTTCATTCGGTCAGTGATCCGAAACTGGCCGTCCGGCACCATGTCTTTGTATCTGAAAGAGTACATCTTCAGGTGCGCCAAAATAGCCAGCAATGCCGCATTTGCAGCCCCATTCCTGCAAGTGGCGGCATAGTGTATCGGACTTATCGGGTGTTCATACCAGGCGGTGTGAAGAAGGAGAAATTGGACAACTTCGTGTATGTGCCGCTTGGGAGATCTCTTCTCAGACAGGCGATGTACAGCCAGGTGTAAGACTGTGCATGGGTGAAAGCTCTCATGCGCAGATGAGGGCGGTGCGTGGAGGTGACGAGGACACTGCTTAGTGATGACTTCTGGTCTCATGCCATGTTGTAGAAGGCGAATACAGGTCCTGTAGCAGCCCGACCTGAGTGCGAACACGACAGGGGAGCATTCTCCACAGGAAAACCTGATGTCGTTCAAGGCTGCAGGATCAAGATACTCCAGGACTCTTTCGCAGGTCTTCCATGCTGTCTTATCTCCCTCTGTGATCAGTGCTTCAAGAATGGCCCCAGCTAGGTGGCCCCGGGGCGCCTGATGTTCGTCTGGTGTTTGTGTGAGACGAGGAAGAAGCGTCGTCAAGTAAGGGGCGAATAGCACAAGCAACACCCCGTAACCTATTTCAAGGGCACGCAAGAAAGGTTTCTCGATCGCCATCTTCGCCGAGCAAGGCTTCAGCAACAAGCGCACGGCCTCGGTATCGCCGGCCTCAACGGCGATCATGAGAGGTGTCCGGCCTTGGTAATCTTCTCTCGTAGGGTCCGCACCGTGTTCGATGAGTACTCGCATGCAGGATGTCGAGCCGCCGAGGGCGGCACAGTGGAGAGGTGTCCATCGCTCATGCAGCGTGGCTACATTGGTTGAGAGTCTGAGTTCCTTGATGTAAAAGTCCACAATAGCCTCGTGGCCGCCGATCGAGGCAATGTGTAGGGCGTTGAAAGTGTTTGAGATGATGGTGCGCTTAGACCCGGCAACAGATTTTACCTCGAATTGGGAAGTACACGTTCTAGCCCAATAGATATCCGCATAATAAAAGTTCTTCAGGCATACGACAAGACGGAGAGACCCAACTGAAACCGCTGTAAGTGCCGAGTCTCTACCGGATGTATCGGTAGCTGAAGGGTCTGCACCGTGTCTGAGAAGCGTCCTGGCACCATCGATCTGGTTGCTCGAGATGTAGTTCAGAACAATAGGGGTGCCACGGACTCCAACACCGGCATTTGGGTCGCATCCATAATCCAATAGGCAGGATAGCTTCTTATCTCGTGATGATACCAAGTCTTCCAACAGCCATTCTAACAAGCTGGTCCCTCCCTCTTCGACCTCATTGAGTCGTTCTACTTCCGCGTGAGATAGTATATTCTCGAACATCTCAAGATTGCAGCGAGATGTTTCTTCACCCTGACACGCCACTTCAAGCGCTGAAGTACCATCTACCCTTTCATGGACAGAGATACCCGCTTTTAGAAGCTTAGGCACAAGGTCGCCTCTGCCTTGCTGTATGCAAGCCTTGAGCAACGTGATGGCTTCGGGGGAAGCCTTCAGAGAATCTTTGAAACCTGACGCCTTCAAGATACAGCCAAAGACATCCCCCATCCATGGCGGAACCTCGGAATGAGTTGGTAAGCCGTCGATCCAAGTGTAAAGGATGGGGAACAGCGCCGAACTTTGAGTGGAGGTCTCGTAGTCGGCTAGTGCCCACATCTTGACTAGAGCATTGAGTGCCGTCAGGATAGACGGTCCAGCATCCAACCCCTCTGGCCAGCGAGGGCTCCACTCGGCGATCACAGTTGTCACGAAGCGTTCCCAGAGGCCAGCCCCGGATGCATTGCGCGAAACGAGAACATCTCGCGTGAGGAGACATTCGTACGCTGAAGCTTTGAGCGGCTCAGAGTACGCTGGATGGTTCCGGGCTTTTTTCGAGAGACGCCCACCCTTTTCGAGATTGAAAGCGGCAAATATCGTTTCCGCTGGTGACAGTCCACGATTGTCTAGAGCCGGCGCTTTGCAACCCTTCTTGAGCGTTCGTACAAGCTCTGGCGTTGCAGATGCGTTCAAATAATGTAGCACAGATCGCCCGTGGTCATCAACAGCATTGGGGTCCGCGCCAAACTCGAGCAGGCTTGACGCCAAAGGTTCAGAGCCCCATTCGGCTGCTAGAAATAGCAGAGGCTTCGGGCTGCGAAGATAAATCGGGTCTTTCTTGCACCACTTGAGGAGATGCAAAGCCCCGAATGGTGGTTTTGGTGACGACTTGGGACCTTTAATCATCTGCTTAAATGGGTAGATGATGCCTTGAGCAATTGGAGTCTGTCCCCCACGCATCCTTGCCCTCAGATTCTGATCCTGATTCTCGTCGTTCTCGAGAAGGCAATTGATCAGATCAATGTCGGAGTTCGCCGCCGCGACGTGCCAGATGTTTCTCCCGTCCTCGTCAGTATCAGTTGTTTGTGCTCCATGACTTAGAAGAAGGTTGAAGACATCGGGAGATTCAGACAGCAACAATGGTGTTTGATTCCTTGGGTTCCGAACATGGACGTCCGATCCAGATTTCAGTATGAGGTGGGTCAAAGCCAGGTCATCGGATTCCACGGCCCAATGTAAAATGGACGTTCCCTTATCCGGAACGCCGGGAGTATCACCGGTCGGTTGTAAAGACGGTATCTCCTTGTGTAGGAAGGCGTTTGGGTCCCAGCGCGGATCTTCGGTGAGCCTTCGAACAACGTCCACCTCACGATCCTGGACTGCCTCCCGAACGAGCGTAGTGTAAGCCTTGGGGGTCACGTCCAGAAGTGGGGAGGCTCGCTGAAGATATTCCGGTTCAAGATCGAAAAACCCAATCATTTCATATACACCCGTGGCTAGCATTGACATATCGTTGTAGCTGTCATAATTGATGACGGCTCTGTCCAGGATTACCGGTAGAACACTGCCAAGGAAATTGAGACAGATCGGGGGAAATGGGATTGGCCAATTTTTCAATGTTGATCTCTCTGAGCGACTTGAGCGAAACAATGTCAGGAAACGGTCGTCGAAAAAAGAGACGTCGGGGTTGTGATCCATGATGTTGAGAAATTTCTCTGGTGACCGAAGAAAGTTGCACACAAGAAATGCCAAGGTAGCCAGAGACACAGGCTCATCTTGACTGGGCCCAATAATTGAAGAATCAGTCCCTTTCAATGCGCCGCCGGCATTCTGGAGAACGACGAGGGTCCCATTTTGATTGATCGGAGTGCGCATGTCTGCTAAGAGCTCCACTGGATCTGCCACGCGTCCGAGGAAAGCATTGGGACCAAGTAAGGCGCAGTAGAACGGTGTTCCCCAGGGGCTCCTCATTCGGACAGACTCTGGGTCGGCAGATATCAGCCACCGGCAAACTTCAGCCATGCCCAACGCAGCTGCGACGTGAATAGGACGAAGCGAAGGGTCGGAAACTTGTGACATCAAACGCACAAGAGGTTTCGTCGAGAAGTTCGGGGACGTGGGATCAAATCGTTCGGGCCACTGTTGGCGCGCGTATTCGAGAACCCAGTTCTCAAAGTTCCCTGACTTCAGTTTTGGAGAGAAAAGGTGCTTGAAATCGGATTGAAAGGCATACTGTGCCGTTTCGGGAGTTGTGATCCCGTCTCGACGAATACTTCCCCAGTGCTTCTCAGCAAGCTCTGGCAGTCTCAGCGCGTACGTGCCATAGGATGGCCGTTCCACATCTCTCTCCGCCAGCTTCGCCTTGTACACGTAGTATTCACCTGGCTTGGCTAGCTGAACATCGGGGCCACAGATCTGCTCGACACATGCCAGAGCATCGTTGTAGGAGCTGTCATGATGGTGAGGGTCATTCAATGTAGACAGCGTAATCTGAGGCCGTTGTTCTGCGACGGATGAGGAGCCAATGGTGGATAAGCAGAGCTCGAAGTCAAGGTGGTGATCGGTGGCTGCCGCTGTTCTGAGGCCGCTTAAAACAGCGCGAAGCTTGACGAGGATTTTTTCGTCAATATTTCCCCCTTGAGTAGCCTGGTTCAAGTCGCTCAAAGTGTCATCCAATGTGTCAAGCAGGTTGCGACCAGGTTTCGGTCCGTCGAACAGGAAGTCCAGCTCTCGCATGCGGAGCTCCTCAATAAGCAATGCTAAGGTCTGCGTGGCGCCGACAAGCAGCCTGAGAGTAGTGACGACATCTCGAAGCGGCTGCGAGTCGTCATTCACGGCACGTTGGCGAAGCGAGAGGTACGCCGAGAAGGTCTTCGCGTGGACCTCCTCCAGAACCTTGGCCCAATCTCGCTCGGGGCTAGCGTCCATGCTGGCGGCGGCGACGACGGACACCCGTCGGCGAGCCTAGGTGGGTAGTCTGGCTCGGACTCTGTGATTGCGAAGGACATTCGATACCATCCGGAGGCCTGGGAGGTGCGAGATTGAGGCCAATTGAGACCGCGGGGTAGGCGATGGCTTGGGCGGGTGAGGACGTGGAAGGAAGGAGGACGTCTCGTCGTCGATCAAGGGTCAGGAGGTTTAGGTTCCGTCCCGGAGGGCAGTCGCGCTTTCCAGGCGGCGACTGACAGTAGGGGCCGCAATCATAGGCAGGATACAGCACGGCTCCGCCTGGTTTTAGCGGTCGGTCTCACAGCTCATAGATTATGTAAGGCGGCATGGCACCACGGGAGCTTGGACCTCCTCAGATTGGGTCTGCATTTTTGGTATTTGGGTGAAAATGAGGTGAAGCTTTCAGGTGTCTTGAGTATTTGACAATACCTCTTAAATAGACTAGAAGTTTATCGATTTGTACGGAGTTGTGCATTGAGGATATGGGATAGGATCTCAGCCTTCAAAGACAAAGTCAGTTGTCAATTTATTTCATCAGGATGTTCGCAGTCAAGCGCCCTATTTTGTATACTTTCGTTTCCAATCAATAGTTTGTAGGAAAAACATTAGTCAATTGTTTCCAGACGGCCTAACTTTCCTGTGCACTTAAACACTCCCATCGAAAACAACAGTAGCGGCAGCGATAACGAGGACGAGGACGACGATAACTATAACGATAGTAACGACGAGGATAGAAGTAACGACAACAATAAATGCAACGATGACGACGAAAAGGACAACGACGACGCTGACAGGAATGTGATGAGAGTATAATTTCGGACAAAAAAATGTATTTTACAAGCTGCAAGCACTTGTTCAAGGTGTCCATACCTCATCGATAATGTTATGCAGAATCTTTCAAGATGAAGAAGGGACGAGCGTTTCTGCACTACTACATCATTCTTCATCATTTTGCAGACGGCACAGGTTGCCGATAAGAGAATGTCCGGATCGCCAATGTAGCCATCGGCGCTAGGCGGAGGATTTCCCAGCAGAGGTTTGTTCTCGAGATTAATCGAAGATACTGTCCAAACAGAAGTGCTTTGCTTTGCAAAGAGAAATCTTACATGATTCCCCCATTAACATTGGTTCAGCCAATTTCTACCACCCACCGTATGTTTATTTGATATCGTAATAAGAAATATGGATCTCCAGACCGGATCAAGCCTGTGTGTGGCTAGCGGCAGCTTAAATAACTGAAGCTGTCAAGTCCGGTAGTTGTGACTGAAGGTCAATGACACTGTTATGAATGGTCTCGTGAGGTGCGTTGAGGAGAACGTGCTTTCGTGAGGCCCGGGCTGATGGCATGGCGGCACACCGTTGGCCTGTTCCCGGTCCTCAATGACGGAGAGCTTTTGTTAGGTCCCGGGGCTGATGAGCACTCTGTGATCTGAGCTCATGTCCGGGAGCAGAACTGAGTCGAAACTGGTCGTTCGTGGTTTGCAGGTTTCTCGAATGGGAAATGGCTACCATGTTTTCGTTCCACGGAGGAAACTCCGTGGAACGAACCAGCGAGTGGACCTTGAATGACGCTCCAATGTGTATTTAGTGACTAGTATGAGTCCATGATGATGGAAAGTGCATATTTCTACGATAAGTGATCGAATAAATCGGTCTGCGTTCTCCGTTCTCCATCTAAAGCGTGGCTCATGCAACATCCAGCCATAGCCATGTCTTACATTCAAGATGCCCAGCCTTAGATCTCTCCCCCAAGGATGGAACTACTAGTCAGGACTCAGGAGCACGCAGTCTCGCACAATATCCACTGATTGACGCAGGGGTTCCCCACAATCTCACCGGTGCCAGGCGGTGGATGATGGGCGCTTTCAAGCCCTGTCTGTAGTGACTGATGTTCAGCCATTGCCCACCCAAAGGATTAAACTTTGTGACAGAATTGCTTTTCGTGCATTCCTGAAAGTGCCATTAGGTGTCTCGACGGAAACAGACAAGGCATCAACGGCTTAACGGCGGGCGTTGCGCAGAGGTGTGGACGTGGTGTCTACCGGTGAGGCTTTACGGATGAGAAAGAAAGACTGTTTGAGGCGTTGGCAGGAAGGCCCAGCCCTTCGCCCTACGAGGACAGTGTGGCTTGCCATGTGTGGCGAGGTTTCTGGACTGTGCCTCGCTTTCCCCAATTTTTCTCCCCTCCTCAACACCAAGTCCAACACCACTATTACCTCCACCACCACACCAACAATCACTCCGATGGCCAATTCGACTGCACAGTGGAAAAAGGCACCGAAAAAACGACATCTAGCGCGGTTACACAGACCGCCGCCTCTTTCGTCCGAACCTGGCTTCCCGTCTTCCTGCAGCTGCGATCCCTGCAAGCACCGTCTGATCGTATCTCCCGCCCGGACCAGACGAATGATCCTCATCTTCTATTCTTTCCTAAAATCGCCGTCTTCGTCAACATCGCCAGCATGGACCTCTCGCCAGACTTCCATCAGAGCAGGCCGGACTGTTTGTCGATCGCTTCACACCTGAAGACGGCCCCCAAATGAGCGAGGCAGTCAGCCGGGAGGACCAAGACCTGATACACCCGGGGCCCAAAAGCCAAACGCACAGCCGTCTCTAGCTCTTCTATTCTTTTTTGGCGCGTCGTCTACGTCTTCGTCTCCGTCTGCCGTTCCCCCATCCTGGAGCTCCTCGTTCGAAGCGACCACCGTTCTGTTCTAGCCGCGACGGTCACCGGGCCACACCGCCACCAATTACCCGCACCACCACGAACTACGAAGGCCATCTCGGAGTCACCTCGCAACCAAATGGAGCCGTCTCGCGGGTACCGTTGTCTCCCGGCCGAGAATGACGCCGCCCCCAACAACCAGACTATTCCGTGATGGGTTCCAGCCGTTCGTCTCCAAGAAGCGACATGTCCCATTGCATCTGCGACATGTCGATGGCAGCCGAAACATTCATTATGATGAAACGCCGGCACGGGATCCCGCCCTATTCCCATCCGCCTGGTCAAATCATTGCCCCCCGTTCGCGTGTCCGTATGGTCCTCGGGACGGATACTGTCAGGGACAATCCCAACACCGCCTGCATGGCCTGCCTTGTTCTCAGCATGCCCGCCTCGTCGCCTGTTGACCGCCGCTTTCTGCGCGTCGCCAAATCCGCACCCACTCAAGCTCTTGTGCCAATGTGCCCACCGGCTGCAGCATGCGACATTCCACCGCCGCCATCGCCGCCACCGGCCAAAGCGTCGCAACGGCGTCGAACCCCTTCATATCAAGCCCACGACAGGGACAGGCGTCCCAACCAGGCGGTCTGGGTGTGTCGACCACGCTCGAAATAGGGCCCCGTGCTACTCCATCGTCACGCAATGGCGGGAGATCGCCTACCATGTGGCCCAAAATTCCCTGGTCAACCCTGCTCGTCTCGGTCGTCCTCGCTGCTCTCCGTCATCCCCGCCAGACTTCAGATGGCATGGTTGCCAATCCCTCTGTTTATCTTAGCGCCAACACAAAGCACTCGTCCCAAAAAGAGGCCCGGGATACCGACTTCTCGACGCCGCCACCATCAGCTCGACGAACCAACCATGACGCACGGGCTATTGCTTTTTTTACCACGCGCAGCTGGCAATAGCAACACCCCTGGTGCCGGAGCCTGGAACGACAGACCGATGCTTAGCCTGGCCCTTGAAATCGACAAGGCAGGCAATGCGTCCCCGTTCCTACCTGCACCTGCCCTGCCGACATGCCATTGATCGACGCTTCTCGCGCCTTATACCGGCATACTGCGAGCGTTCATGCATCTCCCGAGATCAACGTTCACTGTGGGAAATACCCAGGGCCGCTGAGCGGACGCCGTCTGTCGTGTCCGTTTGTTCCTGGGCGAGCTACGGGGTACAGCGTGCCCGACTTTCCCCCGCAAGTTCGTGGCGTCGCCCTAAGACATCCTACTTGCCATGGCGTTTGACAAGCCTGCCACAACACCAAAGAGAAGTCTGCCTGTGCGAGTCAGGATCTGCCCACTGCTGCCTCTTCTATAAGCATCTGGGACCGCCGTCTTTTCCATCTCCAGAGGAACAACCCCTCTTGCTCCGTGGTGGCATGTGGTATCGGCGTCCGTCACTCTGTTTCTTTACTCAAGGTATGATGCAACGGTAGCCTTTGTCCAACGTCTGATTTTGATCTACTTGGAAACCAATCTTCTTTAATCTCTTCTTCTTTTCTTCTTTTCTTTTCCTTCTTTCGGCCCAGCCTGCCAGACGGCTATTACAATCAGTACACACTCATTTGCAGACGCTCATTACTATCAAATTACAGCAACAACATGTCTTCTATGTCCAGGAGATCGCCGGTGACGCCACCGTACGACAATGATTACAACCACAGCCCAAAGGGCCTGATGGACCCGAACATGAAGATTACCCCGCCGCCTTCTTCGTGTTTACCGGTCCCTACCATGACTTTCTCGCCGCCCGCGACCCCCCGCAGTGTCCGACCGAGCAAGATGTCCCTCCGTTTGAGAAGCAACTCCGGCTTGACATTACATACAAACGAAGACGCTTTCCGCCGTTACACCGACTACAACCCCGATGGCTCCCCGAGATCGCCAACATTCGGCCCCGGTACGTGGACAAGCCTCGACAGTATCTCCACGAGTTTGCGCCGAAGCTTCGGACCGCCCGTGATGGAAGCGGAGCCAACCGAGACGCTGCCAATCCCTGACTTCTTGGGCCGCGAAGTTTTCCAGATGATTCTCGGCAATGCGCAGACGTCACAACGATTTTTCCACTTCGCCTCGAGCCGCGGAAGTGGTCCCGATATCGAGTTCCTCCTCCGAGTCCAGGAGTACTCCCGTTGCTTGGCGCAGTTTGGAAAGCAGGCTTCCTCAATGCCGACGCCCGCCAACCTGCCATCCACCGTCAGCAAGTCACTCAACGCAGACATGAAGCAACTGACTGGATGCGTGTTGCCCGGCCTCGACTCACTCTTTGGAGAATCCAAGCGCTGTGTAGAACAGAGAGTTGCGCGCTCCATTTTCCCTGCCTATGTCAAGCATCAGCTGGCTCTCTGCACTTCAGCTTCGTTGTCGGGCACCCGTGGTCCCAGGTATCCCGGCCTTGGCGAGTCTTTCTGTCTCACCGATGCATTGAATCCCGAGAATCCCATCGTCGCCGCATCGGACGCTTTTGTTTCGCTCACCGGCTTTTCCAAGATTGAGGCTCTTCCACGGAACTGCAGATTCCTCCAAGGTGGCCTTACCGACCAGGACACCATCAAAAGAATCCGCGAGGCTGTGGTGCAAGAGGAGGAATCACTAGAACTAATCCTCAACTATCGCCGCGACGGAACCCCTTTCTGGAACTTGCTCTTCACCTGCCCACTCACAGATTCCTCCGGAAAGGTCCGCTACTACCTCGGAGGACAGGTTGACGTTTCAGACCATGTCACCGGCTACAAGGACCTCGTTCGGGTCCTCAACTTTGGTCCGGCCCTGGACGAAACACCGAAAGACGACAACTCGGGTCGGGAATCTCGAAGCAGCCGGAGGATGAGCCGAACTAGCAGCCGTGACCGCAAGACGGAACGTCGGACAAGCCTCCGCAACAGGGATAGTCTCCATAACAAAGGGCCCAAGAAAAGCCTCTTTCAACCATTCCGGAAGCATGCCACGCACAACAACGGCGGCAACAACAACCAGGAAAACGCGTCACCGTCGCAGGGAGTGGGGCTCGGACTTGAGCAACTCCTTACCGTTGGCTCAGAAGAACGCCTCTCTCTTGGCTCTCAGGTCGAAACCGTTTACGAGGCGTACAGCCGCTTCATTGTTCTTCAAAACACAGAGGGTCCATCTGGATTCCCGCCACGCTCGTCGTCATTGCCAGCTGATCCGAGCAAGCGGAAAGCGCCTCAATTGAGCGTCGCTTACTGCTCTGCCGCGGCACTCGATGTCCTCGGTCTGGGGCCTGTTGCTGACAGCATCACGCACCGGGACATTTTCACAGTGCTGTCCGAGCTGGCTGACTCGCCGTCCGTCACAAAGAGTTTCAAGAACACGGTGCGCGAGCGCGTGATCCGGGACGGCAAGGCCGCCACGTTGGACGTTATGCTGGGAGGCGGGTACCTCGCCCGCAAGGGCAGTCTCATTGGTCTCGGTGGGGGTAGGTCCTCGAAGGACGACTCCGATGGAAGTTCGAAGAAGCCCGGGAGGCCCGTCAGCAGGTCTGGGTTTGCAAGTCTCGTCGGCGAGGCTGGAAAGATGGAGAAGCTCACCACCTATTGGACCCCATTGAAAAACGTCGAGGAGAAGGTTGAATGGATTGTACTTATCATCACGCCCATGAAATGAGGCACACACACCCTATTTTATATGTAATATTAATGTATATAACGCAACGGAAATATGGAGGGATCAAGCAGGATGCGGGACAAAGGTTTAGATAGATACCACCGAAACACCTCGGCCCCGGCGACGGTCAAATATATCAAACATGACAATCGCAAATGCGGTCCTCAACGATCGCCTCCACGTGTTCACAGGTCTACCTTTTCACATCCTCTTCTTAGCCGTCCAGAACTGCGTGACTTCTCATCCCATCAGCAAAAAGCCACAAGTTTCACAAGGAAACTTCATGTTTGAACGACAGACACTTACCGTAAGTGAATTTCAGTAACGTGTCTGGCTGATCAGCATAAAGACTGTCGATGTTCTTCCTTGACGCATGGTCTGCGTCGAAACCGAGCAGATCTGCCAGCTGGAGCACTTCCTCGGCGGAGAGTTGGAGAGCGGTGTGGGTGCCCCATTTGAGTGCTGCGTGCACACATCAGATCAAGTTCGACTCTGAAATCGATGGAAAGGAAATTCATCAGGCTCTGTTGTTTCGGAAACAGGTAACGTAGGTTCAAATTTTATCCAGGCCCCGCCGGGCTTCAGCCGATGGAAGTTACTCGGGAAGCCGATCACGTTGTTAGAGATGTCGATGAAGACTAGCGTAACAACGGCATCGCTCTTCAAGCCCCCGCAACTGCCTAAGCTCATATTCTACCTCTCCTTCGTAGTACCTCTTCTATCAGCTGCGAATTTCGCCCTTCTTCCTCTTACACTGTCAGATTACCAAGCCTACCCCTTGTCTGACTTTGAACTCGAGGGCATCCCCTATGGCGACGCAAGGCTGGGACCGGACAGGGCGGCGAAGATGTTTCTACCTCTCGAATTACCACGCCTGACCGGACAGAATTGCGTGCGTGAGGGATGCTCAAAAATGCCGTGTGGGGTCATGAGGTTCAGGTCCATATTACTGTCTAGGTGCGCATTTGGTGCTTGATTAACTGCCTCTCCATCCCTTCCAATGGCTGATAGAATAGATAAACTCGACAATCACGCGATTTCCCGTCCCTCCCGCCGGTGCCAATGCTTGTGCAATCTCCTGGCAACCGTCACCCAACACCTATGCGCGTGTGAAGGATCTCGTAGCCAAAGGCGATATAACCGAAGTCGAAGTCCGGCATGTCATATAATCTTCAAGCAGATTGATATTTTGCCAAACTTTGGGTTCGGGTTGATAAGGAGACGGTACTCAGTGACTGCGGTAAGATGGCATTATTGTTCAAAGGCGGGGTAGCAGGGCAGCGCTTATCTATGTCGCGCTGCGGCACAGAGTGGATGTTCTTACGTGTAAGCACCAACAAGGCGACACCCAAAGCCCGTCGTTATAAGATGGTCAGCATCCATACCTTTCCCAAGTTTTCTCAACCCAGCCGTTTCGTGATCGAACCCCCATCGCGTCCAATATGTCCACCCAACTCGACGCCGCCTCCATCGCCCGTGTCTCCTTACACGACGCCAAACACTTCAACATCCAGCTTTCCCAAACCGTTCACCGCTTGGCAATCCTGCAGCACTGGAACATTCCTGCCGACTCCAGGGTTTTGGAACTAGGATGCGGCCAGGGTGACTGCACGGCTGTTATTGCCTCTGCCGTGGGCGAGGAAGGGGCCGTGGTTGCGGTCGATCCGGCCGAGCAGGATTATGGTTAGTTCTTCGTTTACCTTGATCTTCTGTCTCAAAAATCAGCTGACTGATGTGTCCTACAGGCGCTCCATACACTCTGGGCCAAGCACAGAGTCACATTTCTCAAGGCCCGCTAGGTAGCCGGGTTACCTGGGTCCAGCAAGCGCCCCTGGACTACCTCTCCTCCCTCTCTTCCACCAGTGAAAGCAAGACCTTTGACGCAACAGTGCTCGCCCACTGCCTGTGGTACTTCGCCTCCCCCTCAGACATTATCTCCACCTTTCGGGCTCTCAAGCAGCACAGCAAGCGCCTCCTCCTGGCGGAATGGTCGTTAGTTGCGACGGACCCCTCTGCCCAGCCTCATGTGTTAGCTGCCCTCACCCAGGCGGCGTTGGAGTGTCGCAAAAGGGAAAGCGAGTCCAACGTGCGCACGGTGCTGGGGCCCAAGAGGCTGACCGAGCTGGCTCTGGCTGCAGGGTGGCAGTTGGAGACTGAGGCCCTGGTGCAATGTGGCGAGGGCCTGTTGGACGGGCAGTGGGAAGTCGGTGCTTGCCTTAGTTCCGATTTCGAAAGGGAGGTGGAGGAGCATGTGAGCAGTGAGAGGGAGCGAGCTGTGGTTCTTGCATCGCGGGATGCGTGCGAGGCGAGTTTGAAGGGTGTACAAGGGGGTCTGAAAGGTGTTAGGTCTATGGATGTTTGGGTTGCTGGTTTCGTCTAATCGGCGTCAGTGAGCGTGTAATAGCCTGTCATGAGGCTAAGAGGCCTTGCAAAATGTTTAGGGCAAGAATTGGATGGGAACAAGTCTAGACTAGAGAAGAGTGACATTTCATGTGCTCTTATCGGGAACCTCTACTGGAAAATGTGAGTTTCGTTTCGTGCGCCATAGACTGCCCTGAGTTTAGAGGATCACAAGGGTTTTATTGTGTAGTGCATCAATCAATCGCCGAGGACCGAAATGGGTTACGTTAAATAATGATGAAATTTCAGCCACCTCCAAATTAGACGATAATTGCCTGCTGTGTACACCTGAGCTACTCCTATCCGCAATGTAGAGTGTTGTGATCGAGAAGTCCCACTTGCTATGAGAATAGGAGACCCAGCTAGTGGGAGCAAGTTTAAGCACGAGTAAGATATCTCAAGTGTTAGCTTCTCAGCTTGATAATGCCGCTTTATCCTTCTATTTTGGGCTGAGTTATCTAGACTTTATTTGTACCTTCTTGTCCCTCTATCCCTCGATATTCACTTATATCTTAGGTAAGTATTAACAACTACTGGCATGACAGTATTAGCACGTGTTTCATCAACACGCGAAATACCGCTATATAGATACTCTTCGATGCATGAAACGTCGTGTGGAAGTATCCGGAACAACTGGAGAATTGAGTGAGAACAGATTGCTTGTTATCATAGCTTATAATCGAAGTCATCTTATTCTTGAGAGTCCCAAAGAATTGACGCATGGCCTGCAACTCCGAACGAGCCTCGGTCCAAAGAACTGTTACATTCCAGGCGCTGAAAGCGAAGGGCTAACGCTTGTGACCGATGTCAAATGGTCTCGGCTCTGCTTCTTTGCATGCAACCTTCCTAATTAAATAAGTTTAGCTTGGTTTACATGAAAGACAAGAAAAGCCTCATGTAAAGCCGAGACCACGGTTTCCCTCAGGACGAGAGGGCAACTCCGTGTTTCTCATGAGTACCTACATGTGACCAACTCCTAATATGTCTCACCCGGAATGGGTTTCTAAAGGTCTGATTCGAAAACAATATGGGTGGTCTCAATTCTCTGCGTTTTACAGGGCTCAAAATCAAAGGACAATGGGGATGGGAATCAAAAAAATAAAAAGGGCTTTTGCAGCTCAACACGCATACATGACAATTTTACATAAGATGAGAGCAATGACGAGCCCGTCCGAGCTGGGTCAGCTGCACCGCTTTCCCCGTGCTTCCAAAGTTTCTCGTAATAGCGAAGAATTTCCCCATCTATCAATGCAGGGAAAATAGAGGGAAGGGACAGAGCACGACCCAAGTGTCAACGATCACGGGGAAATACCCTCCCAGCCACGCATCTTACTGCCAGATTGCGGGGATCGTCTGAGATCCGGGGCAAGCAGGATAGGGGTTCACAAGGCAGCAACACTTTTACGAGAAACCATGCGATTTTCTACAGACACGTGTATCTACATTGCATAATAAGAACAACATGCAACGCCGAACATGGAACGTTGCGTCGGCCGATCACCGTTCCCCGCCAGACTTCTGCACCCCAAGCGTTCGCTCCAAAGTTTATCTGCAAAAGAAAGGCTGCGAGGTTCTAGAAGACGGCCGGCGCAGGATGAACAGCAGAATGTGATGGGAAACCAGAGAATCTCCCGCACCACCGGCAGTGCGCAAGTTTGGCCCAACCCAGGACCGGCGGTCGGGACCGCAACGCGCATGACAGTGGGACGGGAACCACGCGGGGAAAAAGGGCCGAAAATTTTGAAAGGGGAAATTGGGGCGCAAAAACCAACTGGGACGTCAACATTAGTAAAAGTAGTGCCAAGTGGATATTATAGCGTAAACATTAGCCAACTGGTGGACCTGCAACCGTAATGCGCACCTGAAAAGTTTTATGAGGCGTATTTGACAGTTTTTTCTCATGGTCAATGCTGTGGTCAATGCTGCATTGGCATTTTTTGGGGGACTTTTGGATCAGGCGATTGACTTTTTGGAAAAGTTGGGGTAGCTCATGTTAGCTTTGAGTCAACAGGGACTCAACAAGAATCATCAACTGGTGATGAAGCCATGTAGAGCAGCCAAGTCCGAGACCGCAGATGTAGCAACTCGTGAATAACCTGATGATGGCCTCACTTTGTGAAGCTGACCAAGCTTTCAGTTTCCACGAGAGAAGTTGCGGAAGGCTTCCGTTGGAACATGAGGCTCCAGTCCTGGCAGACAGAGGGTCCAGGTCGTCAAATCGCCACGCCCGAGTGGGCCGGACTGGAGTTGCGGGACCGAGTCAGTGCAGGCGCAAAGGGCCGTTTGCAGCGCCCATCCCGCCCGCGCGCCCACCCCCCGTCCGTGAAGGTCCTCAGTCTCGCTGTCTGACGCGTGCGAGGACCAGAAAACGTGGACCGGACGCGCCGAGATCGCCTCGGCAGATGCCTCGTATGACATTTTGCCTCGTTGCTTTTTCAGCGAGAGAGGCCGATCGCGGCGCGCGTGGTGGATTATATCAAGAATCTGCAGTCCTGGATTCGGGGGTGGGAGTCATAGGAAAGGGTTTCCGGTGGAATTGGTTCTTCTTTGGCTTAATAGCGGTTTCCCCAGACGTCCGTGGTTTCTTTTTCCCTTTCCTCTGACCACACCTTGAACCTCTTCCCTCTTGCCAAGACAGAGTCGACGGATCACTCGACTTTTGTGACGTGGGACCAGGTGTCAGTCAACAACAACCCGGACGGCCGACAAGACTCTTCGAAACCTTAATATCAACCAGCGAGCTATCCAGGCTCTCACAACCTAGAAGGCACAAACATGGGCAACGCGACAGAGGTCAGCAGCAACCCCGAGATGGAACAGACAACGAAGAAGGATGTCGGAAACGACGCCGCGCCGGCCTACGCGCCCCCGGCGGAGGACAACAGTGTGCTCGCCGGCGAGGATGGCGAGCTCATCGACTACAAGACTCTCACCTGGTGGTATGTTGAGGCCGAAACTTGGACCGAGTCGCAGCAAATCTGAACATCATGACTGACTCTTGACCGCAGGCAAGGTGGCATCGTCCTGATCGCTGAGACCGTCTCCCTGGGTATTCTATCGCTGCCTTCCGTTCTCGCGACTGTCGGTCTTGTGCCGGGTATCATCCTCATTCTCGTCATGAGCTTCCTCTCAACGTATTCCGGTCTGGTCTTGGCCGAGTTCCGCAAGGAATACCCCTTCGTGCAGAACTTTGGTGATGCCGTAGAGGTTATCGGCAAGTCTATCGGCATGGGCCGCGTGTTCCAGGAAGTCTTTGGTTGGGCGCAGGTCATTTTCCAGGTTTTCGTCATGGGCAGCCATTTGTTGACCTGGACCATCTGCATGAACACCCTGACCAACTCGTCCACCTGCACCATCGTATGGGCCGTCGTCGGTTTGGCCGTCTTTGCCGTTCTCAACTTCCCGAGAACGCTCAAGTACACCAGTTGGATGTCCATGGCTTGTGAGTCTATTCCCCGTCGCATTTTGTGTCGCGCAAAAACCGTTTTTGCTGACTCCAGGAATTAGCCTGCATCTCCATCACCCTGGCCATGTTGATCACTCTTGGTGATGTCGCCGCCGAGCGCCCCATCGGATCCGGAAGCATTGAAGTCACTCGCCAGCTCGGCTTCACCGGTGCTTTCCTCGCCGTGACCAACATCGCCATCGCCTTCTGTAAGTCACAAACCCATTCTGCGTCGCAAAACACCGAGCAGCATGCTAAGATACCACGTCACAGCCTCCCACTCCTGCTTCTTCTCCGTCATTGGGGAGTTCAAGAAGCCCGAGGACTGGCCCAAGGCCCTCGCCCTCCTCCAGATCGCCGATACGACCCTGTACCTCCTCGCCGCCATCGTCATCTACGTCTTCGTCGGTCCGGACGTCCCCTCGCCCGCCCTCTCCGCCGCTGGCTCCAAGACCATGCGCAAGGCCATTTGGGGCATCGCCATCCCGACCATAGTCATCGCCGGCGTCATCTACGGCCACGTCGCCGCCAAGTACATCTTCTCGCGCATGTTCCGCAACACCAAGCACATGATCCGCCGCACCAAGATCTCGACCATCGCCTGGATCGGCATCGTCGTGTGCATCTGGGCCCTTTCCATGGTCATCGCCGAGTCTATCCCGGTCTTCAACTCGCTGCTGGGCCTCATCTGCGCGCTCTTCGCCTCGTGGTTCTCGTACGGCCTGCCCGGTATCTTCTGGCTGTGGATGCACTACGGAAACTGGTTCAAGGACGGCAAGCAGACGTGCAAGTTCGCTGCCAACGTTATGTTGTTCCTCACGGGCTTCCTCATTTGCGTGCTTGGCCTGTGGGCGTCTATTGAGGCGATCGCGACCGAGTCGTTGACGAAGCCGTGGACGTGCGCGTCTAATGCTGCGCCGTAAAAGCCGCGCGCTGTGTCAGTATTGTCATTAGAAGCTACTTAAATGTTAATATTGGGTTTATGTCCAAGATGTTTGTCTTTCGTGACGATTGCTTGATTGGAGAAGTTGAATGCCATGTTGGAAATCATCTTCTCATTTCTTGGATGGATGACTCGCGACCTTGAGTTGGAGAACAACTCCAACTCAGTCACGTGAGCTAATAATTGCTAGGTCGGTATCTCATCATGCCGAGGGCCGATAGCGATGTGTACGTATCTTATCTGGTAATCTTGGTGAGATTGTTCTGGAACATTTCGACTTTTCTTCATCACAAAACACCGCGAGAATCTCCCAAATGGCGGTCACGGAATCAACAAAAAGGCCAGAGGTGGTCGGGGCCCTGGCTTGTCAACGGAACTCATACCTGAAGACGTTAGAGGCAGAGGTCATCTCTTGCGAGAAGCGCCCGCCGCCGGCGGCCAAGAAGAATGGAGGCAAAGACAAGTCGAAGGAGTCTAATGGTGTTGACAAGTCTGAGATGTGGCTGATTGAGTTTGACGATTCGGTTCTTTTCCCCGAAGGTTGAAGTCTTCCGTTACGTTATCATGTTTTGAGGCTAATGAAGTGACGAACGTAGGTGGAGGTCAGCCTTCAGATCATGGCACCATCACTCTGCTCGCAGGTGACTCAGAGACACCTATCCCGATAGAATTCGTAGAAAGAGTCGGCTTGCGCTGCGTCTATCACTCTCCGCAGCCCTTGTCTCCAGGAGACCGCGTTCGTCAAGAAGTCGACTTCCAGAGACGATGGGACCACATGCAACAGCACACCGGGCAGCATCTCCTTTCAGCCGTCATGGACACCCATGAGAACCTCAACACCCTCGGCTGGGGGATGGGCAAGAGCGGCGCGATGAACTATGTCGACCTTCCGCGAAAGCCTACAGATGCCGAATTGCAAGCCATCCAAGCTCGATGCACCGAGATCATCCGGTCCAGCCTGCCCATTACGGTTGAAACCCCTGACGATGCGAAAGTGCACAAGATGCCTGAGGACTACGACCAGAGCAAGGGGGTTGTTCGTGTGATCCGTATCGGAGACATTGATCGCAATACGTATGTCCCACATGACTCATCTTTCTCTATGCAGACTTGCTAATTATTGACGGGCAGATGTTGCGGTACTCACTTATCATCCACCTCACACATCTCACTCATCCTCGTCCACCACGGCGAATCAGTCCACGGAAAGAACTACCGCCTGTACTTTTCTGTAGGTGACCGAGCCATCAATCTGGCCACAGCGGCCATCGGCGCCATGAGCTCTGCCTCAAAACTGCTGTCCTGCCCCAGCGCACCGCAGGAAGTCATCCAAACTGTGAAAAGGACACAGGAAACCGCATCCGAGCTGAAGAAGAGAGAGAAGAAGCTCCTGGCCGATATCGCGCAGTTCGAAGCCGAGGCTGCGAAGACGAAGCTGCAGGCTAGCAAGGCTGTTTGGGTGCATCGTGGCGATGGAAACGCCGACTTTGTCAAGGTGGTCACGGTCAATGTCAAGAATGCATTGGTGGCTCCTGGGGGTTTGGTAGTTGTGGCTACAGGCGAGGACAAACAGGGCGGGCAGCTTGTCGTCTTAGGTCAGAAGGCCGGCATTGAGGCCTTGGTACCGAAGATCAAAGAACTTGTTAAGGATGTCAAGGGAGGAGGTGCTGGGGATAAGTGGCAAGGCAAGGTCACTACTTGGGATAAAGGGGTGTTGGTGTCGTTGAAGGAGTTGGTAGAAGGATTTTCATTCTAGATTATGTTGTAGAAATAGACATAGCTGGCAAGCAGACTCTTTCTATAATAAAGCTTAACCCCGTCTAGCTTGGTGTAAATGCCAGAAAGGAGATCATACAAGCTTGGAGATGTCGGGATACAAGTCCCATCTCCGCTGGAATCCAATTGGAACTTGTCTTCTCGCCTGGCCGATAGATGCGTCATCTAGATCCGCATACACAATCGCCGGCCCCCTCTCCGTAGTCGCCATGATCTGCCCATTCGGATCGACCACCAAGCTGTGGCCCCACGCAGGATATCCAGACCCGTGCTCGTACGATTGCGAGCACATAGCCACATACAACTGGTTGTCAAGGGCTCTCGCTCGGGCAAGAAGCTCCCAATGCAGAGGTCCCGTCGTGCTGTTGAATGCCGAGGGGAAAATCAAAGCAAAAGCCCCGTTGCGGGATGCAACCGTCGCAAACTCCGCAAACCGAATATCATAGCAGATCCCTAGTCCGATTGTGCCGTATTCTGGAAGTTCTACTGTGGTAATGGCGTTTCCCGGTGAGAGTGTGTCTGACTCGCGAAAGGTCATCTTGCCCGGAAAGTCGACGTCGAAGAGGTGGGCTTTGCGATGCTTTCCGAGGAGCTCTCCACGAGGTGAGAACACGAGCGTGGTGTTGAAGATCTTGCGTGTGACGGGTTCCAACTCTGGTATGCTGCCACCGACGAGGTATACCCCGGCATCTTTAGCCATGCTGCTCAAAGCGTGGAAGCTTGGGGACGAGGATTCCGGAGGCGGGGCCGGTTCAAGGACCTCGGCATATTCTGGAAAGGATGTTGTAGAATAGGGCGAGTTGAAGCATTCTGGGAGGACTACAATTTTGGCGCCGTGGGCTGACGCTTCCAACACGAATTGGCGAGCCTTCTGAAGGTTGAGGGGTTTTCCCGAGCCTGTCCAGGTCAGCTCTCTGCTCTTGATTTTGGGGGCTAAGTTCGGATATACCACTTGCAAACTGGATACAGGCGATTTTCACTGGCTGATGCAGCAGTCCTGGGCCTTCTAAGGTATTCATCTTGAAATTGCAATGACTGTGCTTGAAGATCAAGGGAACTGACGCGCCAGACAGGCTATGCAAAGATGTCTAAACCTGGAGCGTACTTATAGTCTTCACCTACCCCAACTTTGCAATAATGGTTTGTCATGATCTCCAACATCTTGGGGTAGAAGAACCCCTCCAGATCCACAGTCCGAAACAGGAAACACACGCCTTTTCTCCCGACAGAATGAAAACATATTGGTGGTTCTCGGATCAATGTCAGGTTGTATTGAAACACCTTCAAAAACAAGGGCTTCTAAACAAATTTCCTTTCTATTTCTACCTGCCGTCAATTTTAGGATGAAGGTAACATCGACGGGTGGTGTCTAGTGCTCAGCCCTAACAGACGACTGGGGTCCTCCACCAATTGACTGAGGACGATGCGATGCGTGCAGGGGTTTGCTCCTTGCTGCTGCCTGGCACAGCCAGCCGTCCTGCGAGAGACCATGCTCACAGAGGCAGCCCAAGCCTGAACCTGCTTGTGTTTGAATGAGATATAATGCATATATGACTGGAAGTTTTGCTCTGCGTCATTTTTGCACTTCCATCTACATTTCTGTACATCATCGACAACTTCAAGCTGACTTCAGCATGGCGATCTATCCCTATCGTAAGCTCAATTTACCACACGAGACCCGTGTTCTTACTGTCCAACCTGGAAAGTTCACCGACAACATAACATGCAGTCTCTCGCACATCAACATCGCATCCCCCGATGAGCCATACGAGGCACTGAGCTACTGCTGGAGCAAAGGCATTGATCGAGACCCTGGCATCGGTCCCGATGACGAACTCCCGTGGGCAGTCTACGGCAAAGACGAAGACGAGCAGCTCATTGAGAAAGGGGGAACTCTGAAATTCAAGGACCTGGTAGACCACCCGTACATGGGTGAAACCTACATCCGCTTGGGCGGCAAGATGCCGGACGCACCCATCATCTGCGACGGCGTGACTATCATTGTAGGCGGCGAGCTGTTTCGCGCTTTAAGGAGGTTGAGAGAGGAGTACGGCCCCCCTCTGCGGATTTGGGTTGACGCTCTCTGTATCAACCAGCAGGACATTTCTGAGCGCAACGAGCACGTCAAGCTCATGGGCCAGATTTACGCGGGCGCGTCGCGGACAAGAGTGTGGCTCGGCGAATCGACAGAAATGGACTTCCATGCCTTCAGAACCTTAATTGCTATCTCGGATGTGTTTGGCGATTTGTACAAAAAGGGCCTGTTTGAGAATGACATGAGTGTTCCTCAGTTTCAGTGGCTTTTTGAAAAGACAGCAAACACCGAACGGCTAGATTGGGGCTTGCTGTCTGAAATGCTGAACAGGGCATGGGTACGTGTATCTTCACCGAATGGCCAGAGTATGACAGCCAGACTGACAGCTATACATAGTTCAAACGTACATGGATCATACAAGAGGTCGCCAACTCCAAGGACATTACCGTCCACCTCGGAAGCCTCAGCTTTGGATGGACATTTCTATCGAGCGTAATCCGCGCGATCCAGATGTATAAACTCCAAAGCACCATTGTCGAATGCAAAGCAATCAAAACGATTGCCGTCATGGAGCAGTTGAGGCAAGAGCGAATCCATGAGTCCGTGCCGTTCTCGACCATGCCCTTGCTAGGGTTGCTGGAGGAGCTGAGAGACTTCAACGCGACCATACCGAGCGATAAGATTTACGGGGTCCTGGGTCTGACGGAGAGGAAAGACGAATTTGTGGTCGACTACGCTCAATCAGCAGAACAGCTCTTCACTGACTTTGCCGTGCGAGAGTTGCAAGCCGGACATATGGATGTTCTAACGCACTGCGTCGATTCCCCAAAACCGACCACGTTGAAACTGCCTTCATGGGTGCCGGACTGGACATGTCCTGGGTGGACCGAGCCGCTTAGAATCAGAGGCTTAGAAATGAAAGCTGCTGGAAACACTCAGCCCGAGCTTTCTATCGACGAAGACGGCACGGTTCTTCGCATCAGAGGGAGAATCCTCGACAAGGTCGCTGCCATTGAGATGAAGCGTCGAATCCCGCCCCCCAAACAGGCTGGGCCAATGGACCCTGCCGACGACGAGGACGGGGATTGGGGCAAGTTCGAAATGTCGCAATACGACGGGCCAATCCTCGATGCTGAGCCTGAACGATCTCCACCAAGCTTCTTCGCCTGGCAACCAGCGAACAAGGTCGCAAAATCCATGTCCAGGCGTTCAGAAGATGATGCAGAAACGGATTGCACCGAGAGCCAAGAAGTTACGCCGGAAGGAACAACGAGGCAGCATGAGAACAAAACGCCCAAGGATGCTCGATACAGATATATGAAGATCATCAAGAAGTCCAGGGAAGATGCGAAGGCTTGGCATCTCGGCGTTGTAGACATTGCATTCCCGGACAAGAAAGTCACGTCAAGAACGTGGGAGAATCTTTGGAGAGCATTCATGTACAACCGTACTCGAGAGAACGAGCGCCCGGGCAGTGGATGCGCCACTGGCTTTGGTGTCTACTTGAAGACAATGACGCTAATGGAGGGGCCCGAGGGGATACTTCAACAGCTTCTGGCAGACCAGATTGACAACCACGGATTATCCTTACGCGACGCCGACTCGTACTACCTGCAACAGAAGGAGAATCTTGAGCTGGTCATCGGAGGGAATGCGAAGTGGGGCTTGAACAGACGCTTCTTCCGTTCCGATGCAGGAAGATTCGGATGGTGTGTTGACGGGACACAACCTGGGGACATCGTTGCCCTATTTCATGGATGTGACTCCGTCTTTACACTTCGAGAGGCCGGGCATGGAGGGTGGCGCATCATAGGTGACTGCTACATTCATGATCTTATGGATGGCGAAGGTGTGGGGTCAGATTTTGAGGAGACCGAATTGCAAATTGTTTGATTACGACGAACGTTGTAAGACAAAACACGTTTTGACTCCTATACTCCTGCTTCGCTCGCTGCGACGAAACCAATTTTTCAACCTCGAATTATTAACGAACAACATGCTTCGCTGTAGCCTTTATATCGCGAGAACTGAACCCAACTTTAAATGCAATGGAGCCTTCGGGAACAACCCAACTCTGAGATCCAACATCCCAGTAGCTAAGATCTCTGCGCAGAAGTGCAAAGTCAACAGTTGCAGACTCCTTCGGTTGCAAGAAAACTTTTTCAAATCCTCGAAGAACTTGTACAGGAGTGCCATTGGGGACCATCTCTTGAGGCAAGGACACGTAAAGCTGGGGTACCGTCGAGCCAGAAACAAGCCCCGTGTTAGTGACACGGGCGGTAAGGCGTATTATAGGTTCCCAGAGTTCCGGATGCCCGCCTGGGGTATTAGGTGTAGATGGGTTCGGTGTAGCAGAAACGCTCTGAACAAGTTGCCTTATCTTCAAAGATGGCTGTAATTCGAAAGTGGTGTAACTCATGCCAAAGCCAAATTCATACAGTGGATCAATGCTTTTGGCGTCTAGATGCCGATAGTCGATGTACAGGCCCTCCGTAAAATCGGCTTGCCATGCTGTGGGCGAGGATATCTCGGCCTCAGTAAGGTTAACGACCGGGATGTTGGTGTCGTTCGGGTTGGCGGCGATTGAATACGGCAGCTTTCCAGAAGGATTGACCTTCCCGCAGAGAACGTCGACGATGGAGTTACCAGATTCCTGTCCTGGAAGATGGGCTGCTAGGATGGCCGTGATGTTGGGGTTATTAGCCCATGGCAAGGTGTTGATGCCAGCTGAGTGTGTCACGACGACTGTGTTCGGGCATCGCCGAGCGACGTTCTCAACAACTAGCGTCGAGTTCGAATCTGCCTCGATGTCTGTCCTATCGTAGCCCTCAGAAGCGAACGTGTTGAGAAACACGAGACAAACGTCTGGGATAGGGTACAAGCTGCTGAAGTCGCCTGCAGCTAGGACCTTGTTGTTCAGGATGTATTGCACCCGTGCGCCATTCTCACGAGCGTGAGCCTTAATCGCTTCGAGAGGCGAAACCAGATATGTGTGCCGGCCCGTCCCAGAACCACCGCCGATTGAGAGTGTGCCGATCTCAAACCCAGCGCCAAAGACAAGCCCGTCGGCCGGGTCTGCCGCATCGTTACCGAAGACGCCAATGTTGGAGGGTTGCTTCAATGGAAGGGTGCCGTTGACGTTCTTTAGCAAGATAGTGGCTTCGGCACCGAGCTTGCGAATAATCTTGGAGTGACCGCGTCTAACATCGCGGCTCGGTGGGGGCCCAAATGGGATCAAGTGAAGGAGATTCGATTGCGCTGCGATGGTGAAGATGATGGATGGGTCAACCGTCGGGTAGTCGGCGCTATCCTGCCCAAACAGATAGTACTGTGTCATGATGCGCTGAATCATCTCGTCAAGACGATCCTCAGTGACAGAACCGTCGCTGATCATTTTCGTGATGTTGGGTCCCCAGTAGGTTTCGCCCGTGAAAGTCTCGGCTTGGCCGATCGGTCCCGGCATGTTCATATCCAAACCACCATTGATCGATTCCGGTCCTGAGTGAGTCGCGTACCAATCGCTCTGCACATATCCTTTGAAGGCGAGTTCATCCTTGAGAATCCTGTTGAGAAGGTTAGAGTTCTCACAGGCGTAGGTCTGATTGAGCCTGTTGTAACTACACATAACTGTGGCAACGCCCGCGCGGATAGAATCGGCGAATGGCCATAGATACAGCTCATGCAAGGTGCGGTCATCGATGTTGGAAGAGATCGCTGCGATTTCGGTGCCGTTTTCCAGCCAGGAATTAGTTCGTTGAGTTTCTTGTTCATTGCCGATGAAGTGTTTTGCGCACGCCTGCACGCCAGCATCTTGCATGCCTTTGATGGTGAGACTCATAGCAACACCAGTGAGGTATGGATCGACAGAAAAGCCCTCCCAATTGCGTCCACCGAATTGGTTCCGGCCCAGCGGTCCAGCCACTGGTCTAAGTCAAATGTTAGCGCCCTGGTGATAACCATGGAAAGACTGCAAAACTCACCCAAGTCCAACGTGGACGCCCTTATCCCGAAACTCCTCACCCAACGCCTTTCCACGCTTGTAAATTAAATCCTTGTCCCAGCTAGCGGCCGTTGTCAGGCCGGCCGGGAACACGCTAACAAGATCGGCGCGGTTCAACGCCGTGGGCCCGTCAAGGAGGCAGAGGCCGCGGAAGCCGACGCGTTCGATCGGCGGGATGTTACCAATGCAGCCGCCGACCTCAAGACCGATACGACCAGTAACTAATCGGGTCTTTTCGGTAAGGTTGAGACGCGCCGTAAAAGCTGCGGCCTTGGAGGCCGCCGAATCCCAGTTCCGGACGGGTGAAGGTGAAGCAGGGGATTGCGGTGGTTGGCGGGCTGGCCAGCGCCCGCTGCCGGCGCCGTATTGCCTGCTGGCATACCAAACCGAGATTAGGATGAGGCCCGTGAGGTACAACACGGCTCTGGTCCATGATTGGCGACAGCGGCTCGTACATTGTGGCGGAGGGACGTTGACAAATCGCTGTTTCGCAGGATGGTAATGGTGCGGCTGCTGCTGCTGCAGGATGTGCTCTTGGCTGCTGTGGCTGGCTTCCTTGGTGCTGCGGGTGAGGTTGCTAGTGGTGATTTGGCTCTCATCGGGCATCATGTCGGTCGAGAAGCTGCAGGAATGGCCATTCAAAAGGAAAGAGATCTTCTCGTCTTCGGCAGCTCGGGGACGCAGCGCATTGATGTGCGTTGGCTCCCGGACGTTCGAGTCCATGGCGGCGGGTTCGCTTCTTGTCATGTCGTTCGTCACTGTCAACGTGGGTGCACAGTCTGGCGATGCTTTAACTCATGGATTGGACAGAGCGGCACAACCGGGCGAACGATAGATCAAGTTTCAAGAATCTGGGGTAGAAGGCCAGTTGACGTGAGCGCTTTCTTTGGTGGACTGAGAGCCCGTGAGCTCGTCTTCGCCTGGTCCGAATAGGTGACCGTGTTCTTCAGCAGTGGAGGTTGCGATTGAAAGTGAAGGTTTGCGGAAGGAAAAGAAGTTTGAGAAAATGGGAGAAAAGCAATGGCTTGAAGGACCGAACTCGGGGGGAACGCCGTAGGGCGGACAGTCATTGCGTGACACTCGACTTACCTGACTTACCTTTTTGGGGAATATGTTGGAGAAGCTCCCCTCAATGTGCCTGGTTCCTGGAGCGTTTTCGCTCTGAATGCCGGCGAATAGACCAATAGCGCCGTTGCGGAGTTTCGGGTTCGGATCCGACAGTTATTCAAGCACGTCATTGCTGATACACTGATCTACCCCTATGCACGTACTGATGTCTCTCAAGTGATGCGCCGAGCTACCTCGCGATCTTGCCAGCTTGTGAGATCGTGCTAATGAACCTGACAAAAAGAAAGTTGTACGCGCTCGATCTCACACCGGTCCAATTACTGTGCTTCTTTCAAGTCATATGATACATGTTGTACACCGATGGCTTGCGAGGCTTTTCAGTTTTGTCTCGGGTAATACTCGGAACTCAGACACTTGCATGAGAAGACCCTAAAATGTTCAGTTTATTGATGCGTAGAGAGTTCCCAATCAGGCAGTAAGATGATCACTTGGTTGAAGTTGGCTTATTACCTGGGCTAGGTGCGATGAACTTGGGCCCTAAATACTCACCAAACACAACAACACATTATCGCAAGCAGACGCAATGTTGCCTTGCCATTCTATTCTCTATTTTTTAGCAGCCGTATTAAGAGCGCAACATACTAAGAGCCCAACTGCCAATCTGGAGTTCTTTGAGGCTTGACGTCTCTCTCAACCTCAATGTGGGGCCGGAGCAAGCTGCCGCGCAAGGGTCCGTTGAGCCACTCTTTCTCCGTGACTCATTTCCATCTCCACTACCCAACATCAGCAGGGTTAGGGCATCAATCGTCAACATCCACAACTGGTCGGTTAGCTCAGTTGGTTAGAGCGTGGTACTAATACATCATCAGATGTGTTGAGTAATGCCAAGGCCGGGAGTTCAAGCCTCCCACTGATCACATCCTTTTGCTGCTCGATGCTTGATTTTTGTCAGCGTACGCTGTTCCCCAACCCACTACTTGCTATCTTTAGACTCACTTTGCGACCGAATCCTCTTAGTGTTGCGGACATCATCTAATTTCTTTTCACCGTGGAACATGAAATCATCTTTATCTTCGCTGCTACAGGGGAACAATGCACCCACCGGACATTATGGCAGTACATGCCGAGCTGTAGACAATTGCGAAGTCTAAATCGTTGTACGGAAAACAGGTTGTTCACTCCTCTCGGCCGAGTTGTCTAGATCTAGACATTCTATGCGGAATCCAACGGTGATCATCTGAACTAGAAACACATGGCGAGGAAGGTGCAAGGTTCCCATCGTACACGTTCTGTCCCTCAGGGCCATATGGCATGCATTTCTGGCAACCGTTACAGCGTTCTAGAAGTTCTAGAGAAGAGGCTTGAGACGATGAGAAGTCCGCAAAAGAATCATTTCGGGTTTTGCGATTTGCATTGATACTCTCATGACCGAAGGTGTACAGAGGATCCTTGTCTTTGTCTATTCGCTTCAGCTTGTGCACATATGTCCTGATGTTTTCGTCGTTTAGGTTCTCCAAAGATTTCTTCTTTGGGAAACTGGCAAACGAGGTCAATGTGAACCGGCTCTGTTCATAATTGAGATGAACTGACTTGGCCAATCGTTTCTATGGTCACAGTTCCCGGCAGAAATATGCTTGAACACTGGTGTCCGAAAGCCTAAATTTGATTGGGCCCAGGTCTCAACTCCTCGATCAAATCTCAACGGTCGTGCAGGTCGGGAAAAGTCCCTGCCGTGAGCGCACTAACAGAGAAACATCAGGCAGATCTGAGCACCTCCCAATCACATGGTCGATGCACCTCTGTCGTGCGTCGCTCGCTCGGCCATTGCCAAGAGATGAACGTGTTTCTTGACAATACGCCGTGGCAACCCATCGGCAGGACGCCGGATGGTTGCGGCTCGGGGACGCAGGTTGGTTTCGCTTTTCAAGAGAGCTGCCAACAGCTACTTGACAGGAAGCCGTTGTCGCCGGCTGGTTTGAGCCCAAACACTGTCCAAGCGTTCGCCGCCCATCAATACCACCCTTCAAATCACGAGAGTGCGTCAGAGATATTCTCGGAAGCTCGTGGGGAAATCCAGGCAGAAATGATAGGCTCGTCCCATGATGTGCGACAAGGAAGCCTCGTATGTCGCGTTGCGATGCCGGCCAGGTTCAGCGTTGATATGATGAATCGCCGTTGTCAAATGCCGCTATGGAAATACAAAGGCCACCTCTTGTCCTGTTCGTCATCATTCTGAATCACTCTCAACAGAGTCTCGTCGCCTTGGATGAACGGGTTTGGGAGCCAAGGGATACTTGGGTCGCTAGAACTTCATTGCTTAAGTTCTTCGGTCACCGATCAAGTTCCTCGACATGAGCAAGGTCCATGTGTCACTTTTGAGGATTGTTGCCAATGTTCATTTTCTTTCGTATACAGAACCGCTGGATAGTTTGGCACGCTATGGGCAGAAACAATCAACTGTCGCTTGCTTGTAGTTCACAATCTCTTGCTCTCGCCACTGTCGTCAGTGCCGATTTGTTTATCCCTGCTGCCAGAGTGACGTAGTCTGGCCTTCGAGGCTGACCTTATCAATAGCGATTACCTCTTCCTCGCTCAATCTCCAACCAAGCGCTTCGATAGCCTCTCTTGCCTGCTCAGCTCTACGGATGCCGACGACCGGAACAGCGCCTTTGCCGATGTTGTAATTGAGAGCAACAGAAGCCGGGCTCTTTCCTCGCTTCTCCGCGATCTCTCGCAAGACGGCGATGGTTGGCTCAATATCCTTCATATCGTAACTGCTGAAGCGGTACTCCTTAGGCGGTGGGTTCTCAGGTGTGTATTTCCCAGACAAGCGCCCTTGCCCAAGGGAAGAGTACGATTGGAAAACGATGTCGCTCGCCTGGCACTTTCTAATGCCGCCAGTGATCTCGGGGTAACGACGAAGCACGCTGAACTCGCACTGATTCGTAGCCAAAGGCACGTTGTGCTTCTTCAGCTCGTCTCGGATCTTGAAGACGTCCTCATTGTCGTAATTGGCAACGCCCACAGCTCGGGTGAGACCTTCCTTCACGCACTTGGCCATGCCTTCGGCAATGTTTGAGAAGCTCTGGGGATGGATAGGTCCATGAACGAGGTAAATGTCGACAAAGTCGAGACGCAGGCGTTCCAAGCTGGCCTTCAAGCTCGTAACGGGTGCGTCGACGGGGTGGATGAAGTTCTCCGCCTTCATGGGCGTGCTGAAGAACTTCGTCTGCACCACGAAGTTGTCGCGAGGAAGACCTTGCACGAGGTCGCTCACGATCTTCTCGCTTTCGCCGTTTCCGTAAGCCTCCGCGGTGTCGATGAAGTTGATGCCCGCGTCGTAGAGAATTTGCCATGCCTCCTGGATTTTGATCCACTCGCTCTCGTCATAATGCCATGTCGCCTTGTCTCCCCATGGCCAGCCGCCAATGGAAAGGTAAGAGGCCTTGACAGGGCCATTGACTGCGGGAAATGACTGACGGTCTCTGGCAGTTGGACAGAAACTTTGAGGCAGAACATTTTTGCCGGCCAACTCTGGGTCAACTGCCTTTGGCTTGTTGGAATGGAACCCAGAGACCGAGGATAGGCCGGTGCTGAGTGCCGTTTGCAGTGCTTGATCCATGGTGACTGGCGTATATAGATGTTATGAGAGAAAAATAAGTTTTGTTCTTGATTCGCAGTTAAGAAAAAGTTGGGCTTTAGTCGATGGGCATTGCAACTTGTTGGTTCTTTTGTTGCTTCGCACAGCATGTTTGACCATTTTATAGCAGCGGTTAGAGATAGGTTTTTCCCATTTTCTTCATCATGGAACGACACAATGATTTCATCTTCCCGACGGATGTCTTTGAGGTCAGTTCAGCGTCATGCCACGATCTTCCCCAGGTTCACGAGCCCGATGGTCCACCTTTACCCAGATATTTTGTTTAGGCCCCAAGCGATTGGCGAATTGAAGCTTGTCAACAGATGGGTCAACATATGTCATTGTTACTGTCTTCCCGCTACTTCATGTCCGCGTGAATCCACCACGACGATGCTGACAGCGGGATGTTCTGCCCCTCGATTGAAAGACGCGGCGACGCGATCTAGCATTCCTGTTCAGCCACATCGCGATGCACAAAGCGCACTTTGTGGCTTATTCCATCACATGCAAAATCAACACCAAGAGACCGTGTACCATTATGGCCCGATCGCCCAGTCTCAACAATTCGTGAAGAGACACTGACGTCACCATGAAGGGGTCATTGAATGTGAGACAGACACCAAGCAATCACATAGCTCCATAAAACCCGGCGTCGATCGCTTTTCTAATACCTCCATTCTGAATGGCTCTCACTCCTTGCACACATTTTTGACACCCATCACCATCATGGCTACAGAAGGGCAAATGTACACCAATATGAAGAAGGCGTCCAACATGCTTGGGGAGCCGGTGATCTCGTCCATCTCGGAGGTCCCAATTACCACGCAGCGGAAGCCGTTCCTGCAGCCCGAGGATGACCAGAGACTGTCCCACACTGGTAGATCATTCTCCCTTGCGTTAGTAGAAAAGTGGAGTTAACCATCGCCAAAGGCACTGCTCGGGCCAACATCGCTGCGACGCACGATCGTCCGAACGGCACGACGGAGTATGATTGGAACAAAATCCATCGTCATCAAACTGTGAGTGATCCTTCGTCGGTGGCTTGTTTGAGATGCGACTTAGTAACTAACGCACAATAACACAGGTGTTGCAACAACACTGCGAGTTCTTCGACCGTGTAAGTGCCATGCCATCTATTTCATCGAACTCTGGTATCCTAATATCTATTAGGACCAAGATGGTGTCATCTGGCCACTGGACACCTTTGTTGGATTCTACAAGCTTGGCTTTGGACTCATTCTCTCAACACTCTCGGTCTTCATCATTCATGGCAACTTCTCCTACCCCACAGTGCGCGGGTACTTACCCGATCCCTTCTTCCGCATCTTCATCGACAATATCCACAGGGACAAGCACGGAAGTGACAGCGGCGCGTACGACACTGAGGGCCGGTTCAGCTCTCAAAAGTTCGAAGACATCTTTGCCAAGTATGCCGAGGGCAGGGACTACATGACCATTGGTGACATCTTTGCCATGCTCAAGGGCAACCGGGTGATTCTCGACCCTGTTGGCTGGGGAGGCGCATTCTTTGAATGTTTGTAACAATTCTCATTTACTCTTATGAGTGCCACTAATCCTAGGACAGGGATGGCCACTTATATCATGCTCTGGCCTGCCGATGGCCGAATCTGGAAAGAAGACGTCCGTGGAATTTATGACGGCAGCCTGTTCTACACTATTGCTGCCCGAAGATCCCAAAAGAAGGATGCCCAATCTAAACACAACTAGTGTATGGCATTATCTGATCGGTATATTAGGCATTGCTGTCTGGGATCATGTGGTAACCCGCTTTGGATGCTCATTACATACGCAGGCTACGTAGCAAGAGTTGATTTGTACGGGCATTTCACTGGATGAGAGCCCTTAGTCTTTCCAAGGAGCTTTGCTGCTCCGTTGTGTAATAAAGAGAGTGTAGATAATCAGATACAATCTATTCTAGTCTAGTCACAATTCTGTTTATATGGAATTCACCGTTCGTATGGAAAAACTCCAATCAATCGCATGTGTGACGGCATTTCAAGTGGATCAAATTGATCTGGACGGGAGTAGTGCATCCTTACAATAGACACGCCCATTTTCAGGAACAAATACATAATCAGTGAAGTCGTTTCCAAATCAAAATTTAGTAATCATCCCATGATTTTGGCGAGAAATTCATTCATGGGTGCCTACCCCGCGTCACATCAATGCACCAAAACCCCCCCTCTTCGGTCGCCGAAGCTTACTCGGCCGTGCGGAGTTCGTTGACTATTGTCGGCAGTGACCATCAATTAACATCTCGCAACATCAATAGCAGCATGGTTTGGAGGCGCCCGCCTCAGTTTCTGGTAACGGTTGAATTTGAGGATATCAACGAAAGCGTTCTAGTGCGTTATGCGTCCATCGTGAAGCTCACGACGTTAATTTGAAATTTTTGCAGCTCATTTGCTGGCTTCTTAGTAGCCGCAGGGCGTTTATGAGAGCACAGTGGGCTTGTTCATTGTCTGTCCTTGTCACTGTCGAGGAGCGAAGTTGGAGGATAGTTGAAGGTCATGACATCGTAAATTAAATGATCTGAGTCGGTATCTAAAATCTGTTTCTTTCTGATATAATCCCATAGTCCAAACCCCCAAATCGTAAGATCGTCAATAAATCGACTGTGAAGGAATCTCTGCCGCAGTCGCGGGGTCCTCCATATAAGGATCAGTCGGATAGAACTCCATGATGATGTACCACTGAATCAAGGCAGCCATCAGAAAACCCAGTCCACCTGTCAAGAATAACGCCGCGATAGCCACAGCCGCAGTCTTTGCGAGAAGGGTGACAACGCCAACAGCCAAGAAAGCACCAGCGCCGACCAAATTCCAGAGTCCATTCTGCCAACTGGCGTCGAGAATCTTGGGGACGTACCACTTGTCCTGAGACAAGTAGATCATCAGAAGACCGGCGATCACGAAAAGACCGCCACCGATGAGGAGAGGTGATGTTACGAAAATAATACCGGCGCTCGGGTGTGAGAGGTCCAGAACGCCCGGAATCCCAGAGACGGCGGAGACGGTGAAGGAAGAGCCGGCGAGGAACTGAAGGATACCAGCTCGGAAGGCCAAACTGGGCAAGAAGACCGTTCGAAGCTCGTACCAATTGGCCCACCAGACCCATTCATCGCTGCCGAGTAAAGCTGGCTTGTACGCATCAGGCGCGTCTTTCTTTGGGTCCAACACGCCACGGTCGACGTTGAAAGCTGCCAGCAATCCCATAAGACCGCTCAAGGCGAATAGCGCGCCTCCCAAGGTCTTAGTTGTTTGAATACCAGCATCCTGTCCTGGGAAGTCCAAAGCAGGGCTCAGCAGAGGGATGAGAGTGAAGATGCCGTTGACGCAGAAGCAGATACTGCCGGCGATGAACACCATAGTTACGAGCCATCCCATGTCGCGGTACGGGTAAATAGTGAGCATGGCTCCTAGTCGGGAGAATCCACTGCGATATGATGATGCCGTTACGGAGAAGACGTCCGCGTCTCGCTCCGGCTTTGCTGCTCTTTCCGCGTCACATGCCGCTTTGTATGCCGCATAGTCGATGTGATTGAACGTGCGATGCCAGACGGCGGACGCGAACCGCTCGTCGGCTGATCTTGTTGAAGGTGGATATCCGATGGAGCTGAGCGAAGGGTAAGGCGATACCCAAGGCTTGGGCATGCCTCCCGTCCCCGGAGCCCTCAAATAGGACACCCGACGAGGGTTGTAAGCGTTCATGATGACTGATATTGATCGTCTTGCGATGTAGTGCCCCTTATTCCATTTTCTTTTTCTTGGCACGCCTTTGGTGAAGAGTGCTGATCGTTCGGCTGTGACAACCGAACAACATCAAGAAGAAGAGATGCGGGAACAGGTCCCTTATTTACGCCTCACGCATCCTTCGCCGGAACGTCATGATCCCTCATCGGGCTTCTAGCTTCGCACCATTTCCTGCAAGCCCAACCCCTCCGGTGGCCTGAGCATGAATGTTAGCCCACATCGTTTCAGTGCGTGCGTATTGGAGGGAACAGACGACATACGGGGGACGCGCCGGAGGAGGACCCAAAGGTTCACGCCGTAGAGTGTGTTGGTTCTAGGCGATGGGACACCTGAACACTTGATCCCCATGTCGCTCTCGGCATGCACGGGCGGGAATTTCAGACGACGTGCGTCCCCGCGTCCCCTCTCTGCTTCCTGGCTGCCTGTCTGCCCAAGGGACGCCCGACTTCTCCACGACTGACCCTTCTCTGAGACACGCATTGCCTTGAGTCCGGTTGATAAGCTGTCGTCCAGAAGTTTAGGACAGAGGCTGGGGGAGGAGGGCCGACGGCAGGGATTGGCCGCGAGCGGCGAACTCTGTCCGGGTTTGAAACAAACCTTGGACCCCCCCTCTTGATGGACCTGCTGTCTCTCACCAGCAGTAACTAGTAAATTGCATTGCTACTCCTGCGTCTGTATGCGCAGTTGGTCCGTGATCTCACGCCGACTTGGTCGAACCAAGGCCGAAGAAACTTCCCAGGTGAAGGTCCCCGACTAAGGCGGCGGCGCATAGCATGCAACACAGTAACCAACACGCTGCGCCTTCTCCTCGAACGGCCTAGCGGCAAAGCGGAATAATTCTCACTAGCTCATATTTGGGCCAGCTAAGAGGCCAGCCTACCAGTCCGTTCCGGCGCCCGCGCGTGTTTTGGTGTCGGCAGTACGCCGTTTAGTCTTTCGGCCGCCGCCTAGTGTCCGCAGCCCCTTGCAGGAAAAGGGGAGAATACAGGGGAAAATCCCACGTTCTTCTCCAGATCGCCAGATCGCCCTGGATCCAGTATTACCAGTCGCATTTCGATAAGTGATTGATCTTCGTCGAAGAAATCACGAACTGGCGCGATTTTGACTCTTGGAGTTGAGGCGGCGGTTGATTGAGGCCCAAATGTTAGTTCGCCCTGAGGCTTCGCGTCATCCAAACAAGCTGCCCTCCTTATCCGAAGTGTCCCCAACTCTGACTTTGGTCCTCTAGTCTTTTTTTTCACTTCCTTCTCGCTCTCGTGAATGAGGCTTCCTCCTACTAGCTAACTCCCACCTGAGAAAATCCGAAGCCACCACAGTCCAGGAATGCCTAGCTTGTTTCCAACCCATATGTCGCCTCACGCTAGAACAAGCCGTGAGGGTACATTTTCCGCCAAAAATGATTTGTTTTGAGTTCGGACTTTTTAGCCACCTTGTACACGGATCCCTGTCTAGAACATCGGCCACCACAGCCGGCGCGCACACACGCACGTTAGGATCACAGGTTGGTGCCTGTGGCTCTCTTCCTCTTTCTCATGGCGACCAACCTTCCCCCGACTCATGCAAGACGGGCGCTGGCCAGAGTCTACTGCTTGCGAGCTTCTCGGTCTGATGTTTTTGTCGAATGCTCCACCATCTTGCGCCCTCGGCCGCTTCCGCGACAGAGTGGAACGCTGGCTAACCGGCGCCGACGGGTAGCAGCTTAAACGCTCAGGGGCAACTCTGTCATCTCGGCTCCGGTCGATCACGAAAACGCAAAAAATAGCGAGAACGAAAAAAATGCATCGCGGGTAGTATCGTGCCGTCCTATTTGGCATAGGTGTCGTTAGCGAATTCATGTTGGCAGAGAAGCGTATGTCTTGTCCAGAGCCAAGCTGTGTTGCCTCCCCGTTACGAAGATCTGCGCTTGGAGGATTATTTATGGAAACCTCCAAGCCTCAAGCGCCAAGCGCCGCCAAGCACAGACTGAGCGCTGTTCGCATTGCTTGATCTGAGGCTCTCGAGGGAGTGTTCGTGAGTATCTGCTGCCCGTATCACGCCGCCAAGAGCACAGCCAAGGCGGGTAGACAGCCTTGGCGACCACGAAGAGGAAGAGAGCGCCGCCTCAACGCTGGGTTGACAAGGTTGGGCGGCCCTTTGATGAGACCAAAGGCACTTCAAGACAGGTCGGAAATCCAGCTTCTTGGTAGGGTGTCACTCGCTTTCCCAGGATCACTCAGGGATTACCACGCTGCGACAAGGGTGACCGCTGACCCGGCCCCCAAACTCTATTAGATCGCGATTGCACAACGGCCTTGATGATCCGTGCCGGCGGACGCAGCCCAGGGGGGAGCCAACCAGATGGCATTCGTTCCTGGAGTCTAGATGAATTCAGGCACTTAACGGTCGCAGGCTGTAATTCTTCGACGCGCTAAGGATTTAAGAATGAAGCTTGGTTGTTAAGATTATTGGGTAAGATTATATGTTTAAATCGATTTGGATTTTCGGTGCCTTGTTCCCGAAGGACTAGTCTGCAGGGTGGGCAGCTGAGTTGCCCCAATCATCTGGAGGGACGACCTTGTCCAGACGTCAAGCTTTCGTGAGGGCGGGAAGTGGGGAGGTTGCCAGCTGCATTGAGCGTTGAGCAAATAACCTTTGCCTTGAAAGTCAAGCAGGTATGTGCGCATGAGCAAACAAACCTGATTTCAGACGGTTACCTGACAAGTATCTGTCAATTCCAGAGTCTTGGGCTTGACTCGGAATCGCCTCCTCGCTTACGCTTAACGCCAGAGTCGAAAAAACAGGGCGGATTCAGGGCGTTCGATAGCATTTTGGTGAGGCTTAGACACGTAAGCTGCAGATAAGAGAAGACTTTCCTCCATGCTGACGGAACATAGCTTAGTCGCTCTCAAGAAAATGTAAGAACCAGCTTATCGTTGAAGTGGCCTATCATTCGAATGGCTTCATAGACCCTTGAGGCTCAGACAATCGCAAACATTGTCCCAAACCAGGTGTCCACATGGGCTGATCCGACATTCGACGGCAAAAGCGGCACTGTATAACTTTGGAGGGTAAACGGCTGAAGGGTGAAAAAAGCTTGCGGTCCGCCGCCTACCCGTTGGAAGAAGGAACTTGCCGCTTGTCATCCGAAGTTGGCTGTTCGTCCTGGGGGAGAGAAAAAGTGGGACACCTTGAATCGACCATCTCCTCGGGCTCACCACCAGCTTCCACAGCTCCTAAATCTCGTGAGAATGGTTGTGGACAGCTGGACATAATGAGCAATCTGTCCTGAGAAGGTGCGATGGGGATTAGTCAGCAACCGGAATAGTTTCAATCAAGTAATTCACTGTCAGCTTTGAGCAGCTCTGATGTGAGGGCTAACAAAGGAGGTTATGAGGCGTGGAAAAGCGTTTGGTCAGGCATCAACAATCACCAGTAAACGCGCCTTCCCTTTTGTCTACTGTTCGCCTTCGCGCTGATATCTGCTCTCCTTCACAACTTCCCTTTTCTCAAAACACTGTCTCCCTCACAAAACACACCTTCAACGCTTTGCTACCACGACTGTATTGTTATTGCCAGTCAAAGTTGTTTTACAGAAGACACATATCAAGACACATCTCATACAAAGCACCCCCTAGCAATTTGAACAAATATCCAAACCATGGACCGCAAAGTCGCAAACGAGAAGAAGACTCGAGAGGTCGCGATAATGGACTGGCCCAAGATGCCGGGCCACTTCCCCAAGGTCAGCTCGAGCTGAGACAAGCTTCTCTCCTTACTCGCACCTCCCGAGCTGACAGAAGGTTTTGTTTCAGGGAAAGACGGCCAGCTTCGATCTGTCAGAGATGCAAAAGACCGCGAACTCAACTACCAAGATGCAGGCGCCCCCTTCGCCCACAGTCACGATTGGTGACAAAGTCAACGAGCTCCTGCAATGGCGCGAGGGCGTTGACCAAAGGCTTGATGAAATCAACTTCAAGCTCGATCATCTGCTCAACGAGACGCTAAAGTCTCGCGAGCTCGAGAGCCAGGAGACAGCGATGGGCACGAAGCTCGGAAACGCTTGTTTCCGCCTTGACAGTCACCACGACACCATCCAGGGCATCAGCCAAAGCCTCGCGGCGGCGAACAGCCAGGTCCATCGCCTGACGAACGAGCTTCGAAGTATCAAGGAAGCCAATGAAGTGACTGTGACTTTCAAGTCTACCCGACCGTAGGTGGCGGCCCAGTAGTTGATCGGAGCATCCAGACTAATGCCCTTAACAGACAGTAGAATCGAGATGGAATAATGTTTGGAGTTTGGCGCAAAAAGGAGCACCTCACAGGAGTTGTAAGGGAGAAGTCTATGCATTTTGACTTGCAAGCGCTTTGGCATTCTGTTCTGTCAGGTTGCACGGATTCGTTCGCCCCAGCGTCGGGGTCCTGTCACGAAGTTTGGCATTGGGTGTTTTCTGCGACAGGTTGTGCACAGAGAATGGTGGAGATCACTTTTGGTTCGGTCTTGACTCGGTTCGGGAGCATCAGATTCAGACTTCAGGGCACATTCAGTTTGCTTGATAGTGGGTTGCAGCGAAGAGTATGCCGTTCGCGTCAAGAAGGATAGACATTTTGTTAAAACATGGAGTCTGTACCAGAACTATCTTTGCCTTGCGAACCAGATCGACGCTCCAATGAGGGGGACGATCAGGCTTGCCATTTTGAGACCAGTCTTCTTCCACGACGCGAACAGGTCCATTGTCGCCAACCTTTGGAACTCTGCGGTGTCATTGACTCTGGGGTAGGGGACGTCCGGAATGTCTTTGCCAATGAAGGGGCAAAGCTTGTCCCAGCCCAGGCCATCCTCCAATCTAACCACAAGAAGCTTCTCGGGAGGAATCAACTCCTTGACAGCTTTGTTACTGTGTGGCCGGTTAGCTTTCCGACACCTGACAGCCGAATTCCGAATAATTGACGGCGATCACGTCCGCGCGCGCGTACGATGGGCGGGAATAAACTTACTGCGCGTTGTACAGCTCGACGCACTCATCCAGCTCCCTCTCCTTGTCTCCGCCCATGTAGCCTCGGTAGAGAACTCGTCGGAAGCTGTGGCCGAGCTGGGTCAGGTAGTAGGTGTAGGCGTCGAACATGCCAATCAGACGCACGGAGGGCGTCATGAAGAAGGTCGCCATTGGCTGGAAGGTCTTGGCCACGGAGCGCCGCCATGCCTCGGGGTCCCGCTCGGTCAGGACGAACTTGGCGTCCGGGTATGCCGCCACGAGCTCGGGGAGGAACCACGCGGGCACGTCGGTGACGCTGTCGTAGTCCCCGAACCACTTGTCAAAGTCCTCTCGGGTGAACTTCTTGCCCTCGCCCAGGGACCCGGCACGGACCGCGTCGTCCATCATGCGGATGTGTGACACGCCATTCTTGAAGACTTCCACCTGGTGGTACGGCTTGTAGCCGAGGATCTTCAGGGCATGGTAGAATCCGTTGGTTGCGTTTCTAGAAATGACATTGTCAGATCGTTGGGATGCATTGGGGGCCGTCCCACTTGTTTGTTATGGCATAGGGTTGCGTACCGTCCGAAACTGAGTAAGATAACCTCCTTCTCCCGAGGGTTTGGGTGAACTGGTTGGCGGTCGATGAATCTAGACATCTTAATCCCTTGCTAGTTTTTAATTGCGTGATTGCAGGCAACGATGTCGTGATCGAGGAAGTGCGATGGTAGATATTATCAACGGGTGCAGCTCCCAGAGGCGACAGGGGCATCTCGGAAACCGCCTCGTTGCTGCTTACCTCCGGCCATTCTCGATGCACGACGTGGTGGACATATCACATACCCCACGGCTGATCCCCAGCGCTAATGCGGTGAACAACGCACATCGCCGGTCGGGGGAATCGTTCCGTCTGGTATATCGAACCACTCATGCAGTCTTCGTGGGTCTTGATGTGGTGTTGGATATGTCATTTTGCGTTATCTGCGAGGGTTGCTGCAACCAACGTGTCGCGAGTTGTGGGGCGCGGAGTAGTTTTAGGTCAACAGAAGCGACTATTCGCAGACATTGTACGAGCTTCACACGAGGGCGAAGGGTACTTGCATGAGAAATGCTACACATATCCACAATTAGATGTAAAATGAACACGCGGGATTACAAACATTTGTAGGTACGGAAATCAAGAAATATCCGAAGGCCGAGACATTTATGAAGAAAAGAATCCGCTTCGCTCGCGTCGCGAGCTCAACAGACTCTGCGGATTGGTAGACGAGATTCTTTCTCAGCTGCTCAGACCCTTGTAACTAGCTACCAGTTTCTTTGTAGCGAGACTATGGTATCCAAATGATTTATTGGCTTCTCTTGACATGATGACAAGCAAGAATGTTATGATCGGAATGAACATAGTAACAAAGACCCAGGCAGTTATTTTCCTTGAAACTTGCCTTTGTCTTACGAATAATGAAAACACTAAAACTGCAAAATGTGTGTATGGGTCAACCTATCATAAAGGTTGACGCTCCCACTGGCACTTGTCGTCCTACAGCGAATGAATGAATTCAATTAACCGAATTCCATAGCTGAGCATTTAATTCCAACCATCCTTCTTTCTTTTCTGAATGAATGTTCCAAATTAGCCTTGTGGTTGCCCTGAACTATCCTAAGACAGGGCCGGCACCGCCCAGGGCGACCAACTGTCAACATTGAAGTTATTGTATGTTTGATCGGTCCGGTAGACACTTGTCGAGCCGCCAGACTGCTTCAAGAGGAACTTGTTGATGAATGCAGTCAACTCGCTCTGCTGGGAGCTCGGGAAGCTGCAGTGCGCATGATTCCCAACCTGGCTGTATCCGAAGGTATCAAGAGACCCCAGGGCCTGCCACTGCTTTCTAGCCCCTCCCATGCAGCCATAAGTGCTCATCGTCCCCAGCCACTCGTAGTCGGGGTTCTCCATGATGTACACCGGTCTGGGTGCAATGAGACCAGCCAGCATGTGGTGGTCAAACGGCAACTGATTGACGTTGCTCGTGTACTGATTGAAGCTGGGGCTGAACCACGGGTTCTCCGTAACGATCTGTTTGGCGTCTTGAACTGTGAATCCGTTGCGGTTCTGCCAGTCGGCGATGCGCCAGCATCCCGCACCGCCGGCACCGGACTCCTGGGGCAAGGTAAGCGCGATGCGGGAGTCGAAGGCGCCGGCGACGAAGGCTCCCTTGCCGTTGCGGGAGCAGCCGGTCACTCCCAGCCGCGTGGGATCGATTCCGACGGATGGGGTGAGCTCAAGCGCGTCGATGATTCGGGAGACGGCCCACGACCACGCCATCAAGGCGCCCGCACTGTGTCCGCTGCCGTAGAGGTCGTAGAACTTGCCCTTGCCGCGAGAGGAGCCGCCTTGCTGCTGGGCGATCTCGTCATTGTTGAAAGTGATTGTGCCAACGGTGGAGGGAACAGGAATGCTCGCGGCGCCGTAGGCGATGATGGCGGGGACGCTGTTGCCATTCGGCTTGGAGATGGTTACGGCGAAAGAGATGGACTTTCCACCGTCCGAGACGTTAATGGTGAGCTTGTTTCCCGAGTAGGATGCGGTCACGGATTGTGGCTTGGGGGGCAACGTTCCAAGCTCCAAGCGCTGAAGCTGTGAACTTATCTCGGCCTGTCGGCAGCTCCAGTCGGCTTTGGTCGTAACCTTACTTCCGTCCTGGAAAGTAAAGGGGTCCGGCAACACCGAAGTGGATGCGCCGAGCCCGTTAGGCAGAGCGGGGCAAGCAGTTCCACCTCCCCCCGGCGCAGTGGAGGTACTGGTTACGGGGCTACCCGCCGAGGTAGTCGAGGTCTGCAGGGTGGTCGAAGGGGGCTGCGGCGCCGGGGAGGACGTCAGGGGTGGACTTCCGGGAACGCATTGTGAGTACCAGTCGTTTGTGTAGCGACAATAATAGCCGGTGATGCAGGTTGTTCCGCCAGTGTGCCCAATTCCACCACATTGAGCCCATGCTCCCTGTTGCGCAACTGCGTGTGGGCTTAGAACGACGACTGCCGCCGCGAGTTGAAGATATTTCATGTCTTATTTCTTCGGGATTTGAGATACGAGAGCCGATCAATTTAATTGTGAACAACCTCGCGAGATTGAGAACTAATTTCTTCATTTCTTGGGACTTTTTATACACGTCTGCTTGTCGCCAAGACGAACTTTTCACCATAATGATCAGAAGAAGAACGGAATGTGAACTTTAGCGTACCAAACATTCGTCCACCCCGAATAGGACCTGGACTGAAAAGCAGTACTGTAAACATTCAACTATTGGGACATCCCGCTTGTTGCGTTGCATTGAATCGATCGCGTGGTCTTCCGGGAAAACAGCATTTCAGGCTGAATGGAACAGTCTGTCTCGATAGTACCCCAACACTCCAAATGCGGATATATCCATGGTAGAATGGTATCAGCTGGCCGAGTTGAGCTTTCAATTGTACCTTCTGCAACAACTGAGTCTTTACGTTGAAATGTGTGCGTGGTAGGCAACGCTCCAGATTATGGGTGGCATGATCAATTTGTATGCGCCAAGTAGACCTCAGCCAAGACTTGGGAATTGACTCATTCTTATGAAACCTGGTTGGCTGAAGACTTTGAGGAGGTGCGCCCTGGCGATATGTAGGCCTTTGACACTGGACGCCAGCCAAGCTACCCAGCCGTGAGTTCCCGACCGAGGGCTTTGTTTTTTATGCTGTACGCAGTAATTCTCGCTTGTGTCCCACAATTTGGGATCCGCCGACCTCACAACAGCTCGCATCTGAAAACAAGGTTGCGAGGCCACCAGTATGTCAAGAACTTGCTCATGGGATCCCCACATATTCCCAAAAAACGTCCGAAATTCCCAAGAAACGTCCGGCAATCAGTTTGACGCATAGCAGGTCTTCTGCCAGCACGGCAGTGACGGCAGTCTGAGTTTAGCGGTCCGGTCAAAAGGTAATGATCCCACATAAGTGACTCTGCGTAGAGTCTTGCTTTCGGACATGACCCACATAAGTGTGCAGTTGCTTCAATGTTCCTATGCGGAACATACCGTCAAGTCATCACACGATGTCATTCTAGTCGAGCTCCAGTCGGAACAGGCCATGAGGTGGAATACGGATATCGTGACTAGACTAGAGCGTAGACAGGCTTAAAGGAACTTCGTCCCGGGTTAACTTTCACTTAAAGTCATCATCCGAGCAACCACAAGGCCAGAGTAGGCAGGTGGTAGCTCTACAAGTAAAGTTTACGGAGTAGTCCACCAGCATAGAGTTAACTCAGCAATTCGGATAAGTTGCCTTGTGTTTATCCCGTAATGTGGCGGTTAGGGATTAGGAGTTCCGGTAGCCGGCCCCTAAGCCCTAAGTCAGCCTGGAGATGTTTTAGGGGGTGGCTGTTTAATCCGGAACAGGAGTTGATGGAGCTCGGGCACGGCACCTCCGGAAAGGGGAAGTTAAGCATGTTCATCCGACGTTAAGGTCGCCCCGTCAGCATTATGCCAAATTCGCTTGCGGCTCTGTCGCCAGTGACATCCCATCTCAACTGAACTTCCTACCTATCATCTATGATGACATGAATCGCAAGTCGAATCGGTTGTGGACCTGCCCGAAATTTGGATCTGCGCCTTTGGAAGGAAGATGCCGATGGCTGGAGTGGGGCCATTCCGAGTCCCGAACCAACATGGCGCGGTCTTCCTTGTCGCCGTTCGATCATCTTGTGTTGACCTATCACCTCTTCAAGTTGTTTTGGAACCTTTGATCAATTCAATTCCAACCAGCCCATCCAACAATCAGATGAACACAATAAAAGAAAGTGCTGTGTTCACTAGCTATTCTCCTTTTAAGCACCATATGAAACTCAAAACTCTTATGTTCCGCCTATGCGCTCCCCGCAAAACGACAAAAAGGGTCGGACGATTCATGCGCTAACCCACAACTCCACAACTACTGTTATTTTAGGCTTCCCGATAGACATCAACTAAGTCTCGGCACGGGAATGTGGGAGAGTCTACCCGAAGGGCCGAAGGGGGATAAGCATTTGTACACATCAGTCAACAATCACCTGAGTTGTCATACCAGCACCACATGCAACCTCGATCGGGCCTCGATGACGAATCAAAGGTTGTCGGTTCCTGAAAGGTAATCTATTTAGCGTCCTTTACAACAAAGCTTGGCACCGGGTTGATATGCATATTGTTCCGTAGTCCATAGTGAGCCCACCGCTTTTGGCTGAGGCTGCGGGGATCGTGGGCTAGCACAGCCCTGCCGGGCTCCTCGCGGGCTGTGTTCCGGGTCCGTGTGTCAGTGTTCCATCCGGAGATGATTTCCCAAATGTCGTCGTCCCCGTAGATGCGCAGGTTTACAGCACGGGTAAGGTTGGCGATGGGGGCAACGGCATGAGGTGGGAGGAGAAAACAACGTCACAAGAAGAGAGAACATATGACGGTCAAGTTTCTATAAAGCAGGCGAAGATTCTCCTCCTTCAGACGATTTCTTTCCTCATCAACTCAAACAACTCAGTCAACAGTCACTCATTCGCTACCAACTCGCCAACCACCACACTCTTTCACAACCAACAACCACTCTTTTACCACATTCAAAATGAAGTCCGCCGTCATCTTCTCCGCCGTCGCCCTCTTCGGCGCCGTCTTCGCCGCTCCCCTCGAGTCTTCCAACGAGGCTTCCAACCTCTTCGCTCGCGTAAGTTACACACAGTCTCGATTTCACATCGTCCAGATTTGCTGACAAGGCTGCTATAACAGAAGCTCTGCGTCTCTGAGGACGGCATTGCCTGCTACTACGACAACAACCAGTGCTACTGGCACGACTGCTCTGACTGCAGCTGCGAGGACGTCTACAACGGCGCCAAGCTGATCCGCCGCGACTGCACCGACGCCAAGGACGCCGCCACCTGCCCCAACGTCCCCGACCCCAAGGCTGCGACTCCCGCTCCCGCTCCCAACCCCAACCCCCCCAAGGCTTAAGACAATGACTCCGGCTTAATGGGTTCCGTTTTGGGGACGTTCGACTAGATGGAAACGGGACTTTCCTTTTTGTCTGCTGATAATCAATAATACCTGAAAAGATTCTCGCAAATCCTCATGGAAGCTCTCATCCCTGCTTTTGGTGCCAATGGTCTGTGATCAGGCGGCGCTGACCCAATGTGAAGTCTTGCACTCCTAATTATAAAGGAGACCGCCTAATTTTCCTATGTCTGCGTGGCTACCTTACCTGTGTAGTTAATTATTTCTACTGAAGACGGTAGCAGAAGGAGTGATAATATGATAACGACGGCGACGACGATAATAGCAGCGACGACGACAGCAAGGTAGAGCACGTTACTATAGGAAAATTAGGCGCTTTAGCACAGGAAAAACAGGATATCTCTTACAAAATGGGGTAGCTGCCGGGGCACCTTGCCGAACTCTAAGACTTTCCATGGAAATGACAGATGCGATTGGTACGATCTTATATAGCTTGTCTTTCGAGTTCCGCCAGCCTTATTGGTACACACACTCTAGCAGAGAGGGGTGATGATGAGCAGTGAGTTGGGCGTGGCAGGCGTTCTGGTTGAACAATCACAGTTCGAGTCAAAAGTCCCAACCAGATTAGGTAGAGAGGACCTGCTGCCTAGCTGTGCCGCTCGCAACTGGGACTAGCGTCGTCGACACAACATCGCAATCTAAAAATCACAAATCAGATTAGGCAGGCAATCCTAATCGAGTCCGAGCTCCGCTATTTGAATTGTCTACTTAAGCTTCATTGTTCCGACGCCTTTAATTCAACCACAGATGCTTTACAAACCAAAACCCAGCATATCAACCGGCCATGGCCAAATTGATTCAACTCCCCGCAGAACTGCTGCAGAAGATTCTCTCGAATTTCCTAAACATCAACCACCATGTCGCTTACTTGGTCCTTCCCCTGTTCGAGCCGAACGCTGCCGACTTGGCGACTTTGAAAGCGGCTTCACAAACGTGTCGGGTCCTTCGCGATGTTGCTGAACCGCTCATCTGGAGACACCTCTGCCTGACGCAGCCCCGGCGTCAGGGCCACCCGACGACACGGCAGCTGATCGGCCTCATCCGGCTCTGGCACAATCGACCCGAGCTCGCAGGCCACGTCCACACGCTCTACTTCTCCGGCGATGACCTGCCCTTCGGCCCTCAAGTGATCGACGAGGACGACATCGCGTTTGTGTCGCAGGTTCTGCAGGAATTCGGCTTCCAACTGTCGCATCCATGGTTTCAAGCTCCAGGGGATGTCTCCGACCTACAGCCGTGGCATACAGCGTTCAACAACCTCAGCTTCATCACGGCGCTGATAGTCCTCATGGCCCGGAATGTCAGAGCGCTCGACCTCTTCGTCGGCGGCGACTTCTTCAAATGCATGCCCAGCCCAGGAGAGACGTCCGCCCGCCTGGAGCTCTTGGACCGTTTCCGGTGCCACTCGACCACCGGCGAGTCCATGGCCAGCATGAAACCTCTCCTCCGGCTTGCTCCTAACCTCAAGAAGCTCCAGGTCTGGCGTGCTCGCCTCGGTCATGACGAAGACTTAGACTGGAGTGGGTTCACGTCGCTGGAGCTCACGGACGCCGACGTGAGTGAAGCGGCGATCGCCAACGTCGTCAGGTCCTGTCGTGGGTTGCGGGAGTTCACATTCTCGCCGGACACAGGCCACGACCCGAACGAGACCATGGCGGCCCTTTTGATGCACGCTAGTACTCTTCGAAAGCTCGACATAAACTTCGGGGCAGAGGGGCAAGAAGATGGCCTTTGCGTTGGCTCGGTTGCAGCCTTCACCAGCCTCGAGGAACTCGGGATCTCAGCGGGGGAGATGGGGTGGGATGAAGAATGCACCCTGCACATGTTGCCAAGAAGTTTGAAGTCCCTCGAAATTCACGGATACCCTAGAGACGACGAATGCCGCCAAGAGATCGAGTGGCTGGCGGGCGCAGTTGAAGCGGGGACCTATCCGAACCTCAAAGAGGTCTGGTTATCGGGCTGGGAGTGCGACACCGATCATCCGGGGCCGTGTTGGGGCACTTACGTCGACGAGAATAATCCGTTCATGGAGGGCGTCGACCAGCACGGATCCGACTGGGAGTACGACAGTGACGAAGAGGAGGACGGATGCGATGGCGGAAGGACGGTGACTGAGCTTCGAGCGATTCTCCTGGAGGCGGGTGTTTCCTGCAAAATTAGACCACCGTGAGACAATATAGACTAGAAGGTTCGATTAATAGTTTCAAACTCAGCATGTTGCATAGCTGTTCTCATAGCGGTTTTCGTGGAGTGCGACGGAAATGGTATGCATTTGTGTTTGTCCATGTGGGCTGATCAAGACTTTTGGAAAGCGGCAACGTGGAAGGTCCTTGAAACTATCACCGGGTAGTCGGGCTCTCATTCATTGACGTGTTGAACATGTTCACCGTCAAAGCGTGATGATTTGACTCCAACAACTCAAGGAGCCAGTGCAATTGGTGGTGAGAGCAACGAAGAGGACAAAGAAGCTGGTTCGATAAATTCGAGTGTTGGTGGTATTTAGTTTCGCCAAGAGAATCAAATTCCGCTGCGATTTGTTCCAACGAAGACAAGTGATTCGAGAGAGTTCCCCAAGATCCGCAAGAGATACACCTACCTCTTCGAGACAACTCTGATTCTCAACCGCGGCGTTGGAGGATAAGTTGATGATATGTTTTGCCCAAACGACGAAGATATCGAAGACGCCCAGAAAAGCGCAACTAGATCGAGAAGCTCTTTGGGAGACTTGCCGCCAGAGCTGATCACGGAAATATTGAGCGCAGTAGACGACGCTACTACCATCAGCCGTCTTGCTCGCACATGCCGCGGCCTAGCACGCATCGCTAACTGCGCCCTCTACCGCAGTTCTTTCCAAGGGACAGATCCAATGACGTGGGTCATGGAGCGCGATCGTCTGGGTACTCTAACGCAGATATTGAACCATCTGTCAACGCTGAAATGGGCCATCCACCCCCGGGACCTGCGAGCACATCTCGTAGAAGCGTTAAGAACTGGCAGCTTCAGAATCGCCGACGCCCTCCTTAACGCGGGGGCTCAAATACTCTACAGCGACGGCTCGAGGCCAGAACTACGCAGCGAAGAAGTTGCAAATGCAATACGGACCAGCGGATCTCACGGGCACCTCGGATCCCTTGCCCTCGCCGCTCGCAGCCGCTATCACCTCACCTTTTGGTACAAACCTACCAAGCCGTATGCGTCCGAAGCTGAGTACTGGAGATGGAAGAAGAGGGTGATGATGAAGATTCTGGCGCGAATGAGGATTGACATTTCACGGAGGCATCTGAAGCATTCTGTACTCTTCTTCGATGGATACCACAGAGAGCTCGACATCGCGCTCATCGAAGCTGCAAACGCAGATGCCCACTCGATCGAGATGATGGAGTTTCTCTTAGCTGCAGGAGCAAACATCAATGCTGAGATGAACAATCAGTACGTCGGTCAGGTCTGGCGGAACGCTTTGGACGAGGAAGTTCCTAGCTTATTCCGCGCCAAGGTCGAATTACTCATGGAGCGCGGCATCAATACGAATAGAGTGTGGTCTTGGCAGGGGCCTCTGACGCCCGCAGAGTTCTTCCTGAAAAAGCTGCATTGGAGTTGTCTCTTTTCGGCGGACACATCCTTCATCGGCCGGGGTCTCTGGATGATGGACTTTTTGGAGGGTCGTGGCTGCCTGGAGTGGCCACTGGCTGCTTTTGAAGCTTTCAACACATGCGAGATAGCGCTGCAAGCGGAAGTTGGCGCGGCACGTGAGCTGGAGTTGATATTGAATGAGACAGAGGAATCTTTGAAGCCGCTACAGACGGCGTTGAAGCAGCAACTCAGCCGAAAGTTGCTCAATAAGCCCTGGGTGACTTTGAGGGAAGATCAGGGTCCCGAAATCATTGATGGCCATGCTAGCAAGCTAGATTTTGTTGACAAGGAGAGTCTGCCGGAACCAATATTGCGCCTGGAAGACTTACGCGAGGAATGGCTAGCTGAAAGATGCTCAGAGATGTGAAAAGTGAGCAAATGTTCGAGCCATCACGAAGCCTGGCTCTGTCATTTCAAAGTCGCAGGGCCCAGCAGAAGTTGTCCAAATCACATTTTAATCGTTCAATCTTCGCATGCAGTTCTTGAAGCAAGATCAAGACCGTGATGTAGCTGTATCAACCCCAAACGCAGGCCACGACTCGAGAAGCTCGCACTAGCTTGCCCGAACGAGCCATGTGGATTCCCATTCGCGACACGTCATTGGCGAGGAGGCCATGTGGAAGCAGCTGCAGAGTCGGGATAAAGCCTCCAGGCGCATGAAATACCTCCACATTGCACGCGTGGGATTCATTACTTTTTGAGGGGGGAAACTGGGCAGTGTGTTTGGTTCAACGTCAATAATCACAGGGAAACCCTGAGGCATTTTGCACACGCGACTTCAGACTCGCCTGCAGAGTGGTCGACCGGATGTTTGGTTTCTCATAAGCCGTGTGTGCTGTCCATTGCGGGTTGTGTTTGAACAGTGAGGCTCCACAATGACTCGCACGCGATGTTTCCACTGCTTGTGTTCTTATTGGCTGGACAATACGCGGAAGGATGCAGTGGCGTCGCGCCGGGCGGGCATGCGCGCTTCACTGCTGCAGGTGAGATTGATGGTTGAGACGAGATGCATGTGGAGGCGTTGTGGTGCATGACGGAATTGTATCGTATGCATCATGGATCCTGATGGAAGCCAAGGTTGAAGCTATTCGCAAAGTTCAGTTCAGGATCGCGGAAAAACAGAATAAAAGTTGGAGGTGGATGAATGTCGGCCGAGTTGTATGACGTAAGGACACTTTCTCGCCGTCATTGATTGGGCAGCTGGTTCGGGCTGTTCGGGTGAATGACCCCGGGCGGCACGGGTGGTGATAAAGGCTGCCGCTGACTGACAGGCGACAGGGGTTCGGTCACAAGGAACCCGGTCATCTCCTCGCGACTTCAACGGGAACGGCATAGCGGGATCCATGGATCTCTCTCCCACGCCGATTACACATCAAATTTCCACACCTGCACCTGCACCTGCACACCTGCGCTGCACTGCAAGAGGGAGGGAATGGGACCCAACAAGATCCCGTCCGTCCCGCCAACGCCCGCCTGCCCGCCCACCATGTCAAAGTCCGCAGTCCGCTTCAAGGCCGCCGCCGCCCCCGATCTTTTCCAGAGCGACCTCGCACACCTTGCGCTGCTTGCTGACGCCGGCTGACGGAGGAAATACGACCTTTTGTTTCCCCAAAGAGAAACCTGCCTGTCGCACACCGCCGACACAGATCCGACATCACATCTCGATAAAGGACAAACAAAAAAAGAGCACGATAAAACCACACACACACCAAAAAAAATATGGCCGATACCGCGACTTCCGACCCCGCCTCCAAGGTGAAATCCCACGCCTCGACTGCAGTCGCCGAACACGGCTACCCGCGCGGCCATCTGGGGCACCTCAACGAGCACGAAGAGGCGCAGCTCGTCGCCTTCAAGAAGCTGGTCGAGGAGAAGGGGCTGTACAAGCCAGGCCCGCCTGCGTCCCACGACGACCAAACACTTCTGTGAGCAAGCCTTCTCTGTTTTTTTTTCCCTCTCTCTTTTTGCGCCGGATGTCCCGGGACATACAAAAACTGACCATTTCCCCTCCAACAGGCGATACCTCAGAGCCCGCAGCTGGGTCCCCGCAGACGCCCTCACGCAGTTCAAGGACACGGAGGAGTGGCGCGCCGGCAGCGACATCGACACCCTCTACCACACCATCGAGCTCGACGCCTACGAGCAGAGCCGCCGCCTGTACCCGCAATGGACCGGCCGCCGTGACCGCCGCGGCATCCCGCTGTACCTCTTTGAGATCAAGCACCTCGACACCAAGGCCATCGCCGCCTATGAGAAGTCCGGCAAGGAGACCTTCAGCAAGGCCAAGTGGGACGGCAAGACCCCGCAGGGCCTGCTGCGCCTGTTCGCCCTCTACGAGAACCTCACCCGCTTCAACCAGCCCTTCTCGACGCAGCTGCAGGACCGCGACTTCAACGACACCCCCATCACCCTGAGCACGAACATTGTCGACATCTCGGGCGTCAGCCTGAAGCAGTTCTGGAACCTCAAGAGCCACATGCAGGCCGCCAGTCAGATTGCGACGGCGCACTACCCCGAGACTCTTGACCGTAAGCATTTCTTTACATTGTACCCCTACTCGCGCAGTCATTGACGTCACCCAGGCATCTTCATCATCGGCGCGCCCGTCTTCTTCTCCACCGTCTGGGGCTGGGTCAAGCGCTGGTTCGACCCCATCACCGTCTCCAAGATCTTCATCCTCTCCCCGCACGAGGTCCTCCCGACGCTCGAGCAGTTCGTCGAGCCGCGCAACATCCCCAAGAAGTACGGCGGCCAGCTCGAGTTCTCCTGGGGCGACCAGCCCACCGTCGACCCCGCGTGGGAGGGCGTCGTGCGCTGGGAGAACGGCCACACGGCCTTCACCGGCCGCCCCGCCGTCTGGCGCGAGACAGCGGACGGCGCCCGCGTCGAGTGCTTCGGCATCGGCTGCGTCAACGGCAAGGAGCAGGAGGAGCTCATCGCCTCGGTGCCGCGCACGTGGCCGCCTGCCAAGACGAATGGTGTCGCGGTGGAGACGACCACGACCGTGCCGGTTGACGAGAAGGACGGCGCCGTGACGGAGGGCACCCAGACCGAGCCTGTCAAGATTACTGAGCCCGAAGCCGCGACGACGAATGGCGAGGACGAGCTTTCGAAGCTGTCCATCTCCGAGACCAAGGAGATTACCGAGAAGCACACCAACGGCAGCACGACGGCGCCCGTGGGCCTGGCATAGACGAATTCCGAGTAGAATATAGAAAAGAGGGGGATGCATTTGCGGTAGGGGGCGATTGATTTTGGGTGTGGTTTGGGAAACGGCTTTTATCATATATATACCCCCGAGGGTTCGATGGTCCTATAATACTTTACATCTGGCTTTGGTCAGTCGTCGGACGACGGAGCAACAACATGGGCTGGAGTTTTTAGTTCTGAAATACCAAAAACAATGTTTGATTTCATCTCTAGAAGTGCATGGTATCAAGAAAGACGTCGCATCATCTCATCTAAAGCCAGAGGACCCTGAGATCAGATCTTGGTGTGGTCGTATCGTCCCGTCCCGTCAAACGTCTGGCAAACCCTCCCCGCGTCCGTGGAACTGGGATGCCCGAAACCTTACCGCCCCCAACGCCTCTATGTACTGTTTATCCTCGCCAATTTAATCTCTACCACTCTCGCCGCCACTCGTTCATGATGCATGAAGACCGATGCTTAACCCGTATACCCCCTCCTCTTCCTCCACTCCGCCACGCCCTTCTCGATCTCCGCCCAGCTCGTCCCGTCCCTTACCAAATGCATCGTCACCCCCAAGCTCTCCGTATCCCGATTCCTACTCTCATCATCGAAAAACAGCATCTCCGTAAACGGGATCCCCGTCTTGCGGAAAATCGCCTCAAAGTGCCGGATCTTACTACTCGGATAAATCTCCAACCCGCCATCGAAAAACTCCAGCGCCTTCCTTGCCTTCTCCTTCTTCCCGCTCCCGCCCTCCTCCGCGCTCGGCGGCGGCACGTGCAGCAGCTTCAGCATATCCCGCGCCAGCTCCGGCGCGCTGGTCCTCGACGCGACCGCGAGCTTCACGCCCGCCAGCGGCAGGGTGTACAGGATGCGCGGGACGTCCTGGTAGAAGGCGAAGGACTCGCCGTGGCGGTCCGTCGCGGCGGAGTGCGCGGCGTTCGCCTTGAGCGGGCCCGAGACGTGGGTGTCGACCCAGAAGGGCCAGAGGGTGTAGTCGAGGTCGAAGACGATGAGCTTGGGCAGCGGCAGGTCGTCGGTGAGGATGCGCGGGAGGGAGAGCGAGGCGGTGGTCGAGGTGGAGGGCGTGCCGTTGCCGAGGGTGGATGTACTGCCTCCTTGCGGGGTTTTGGAGAGCTTTTTGGGCATTGTGCGGAGGGAGCGCCCTCGGGGGACGTCTTATCTATCGGAAGACGTGAGGTGCGTTGGATTGGCGTGGGTGACGTCGTGGAAGCAGAACAAGAGTCGGGGTTATCGTCGTTATCGAGGCTGGGTGGGTTGTAGATGCTGACGGGAATTATTGTTCGGAGGGGCAGAGCGATAAATTGCGGCGGGCGGCTTTTTTCGTCACTGCCCGGGGCAGCTAGCGCATTGGCTCCAACGGCGGGGTCCTGCGGGATTACAGCGGTGATTTGACCCCCGGGCCGCGCATCGAAAACTCTCGGCGGGCAGGCCGCACGGGAAGCAAACGAAACAGTTAGATCAGACGAAGAACTTGGCGGAATGAAATCCGACATAAAAAGTCAACTCGGTACCATTGGCACAGAGACAGTAAAAACATTCATAACGGACATGGACGGCAAAAGGCAAAAGATGTCGACGTTGGCCTGATTCGAACAGACGCTCCCGAAGGAACAAGATTTCTAGTCTTGCGCATTAGACCACTCTGCCACAACGCCAGATGGGTGTCCATTGAAAGGCGGACTTGCTGAGGAGATCGAATTGGTAGACTATGGAGCGCAGTGCTCACATTCCATCATCATCAGAGACAGCTTCGAGATATTGACCCTGTTCGATGCCCAATTCCCGACAAGATCACGCCCGTAAACTCTTCCTTTGGGTGTGAATCCCTGGCACTCACACCTTGTGGTATCCCAAGTCCGACCGAGTGCCTCTTAGAGGTCGCCAAATGGATCGTAGTCGTCCGCCAACATCGCCTTCTGCACAACCCTCCTCCTGACGCCCTGGTTGCCGCCGTCAAAGATGGGCAACACGGCTGCCTCCTGCACAAGCCTGGCAAATGCATACTCGTCCGACCAAGACGCTCTGCATTCTCATTAGCACTTCCATTGAAAGAGACGTCCACAGGACAAACTCACATCCCAATGACCCTCATCGCCTCCGCAACGCCCTCAACCGCCACCTCGGACCCGTAGATCTTGGCCTGCGAGCACAGCTCCACGGCGTCCTTTTCGCCATTGTCCACCGCGTGCGCAGCTTTCCAGCTGATCAGCCGCGCCGTGTCAATTTTCGTCTTCAGCGAGACCAACAGGTCCGCCGCAGACTGCCTCTCGAGGACCTTGACGCTCCCGCCCTGGTCCTGTTCCTTGGCAAAGCGTAGCGCGGACCGGAACGCCGTGCGCATGATGCCGGCGCCCATGGCCCCGACCATCGCCCCCGTCGCCGCGAACGCCATCTCGACAATCCGCACCGCTTCGGCACCCGTCGCGACCACGTACTTCTCCGGCACGCGCAGGTTGGTGAAGGCGACGTGCGGGCCGCAGTGCGCCGTGAAGCCCGGTGTCTCCATATACTTCACCACCCGGAACGCGTCCTCGTCGTTCTCGTCTAATACGGCGCGCGGGATCGCAAGCAGCATCGCCGAACTCACCAGGTCGCCGCTATCACCATCGCCGTCCCGGCAGAACACAGTCTGCACATCCGCCCCGCGCCCATCCCACCCCGTACAGTTCCCCGCCCAGATCTTCTCACCGTTGACAACCCACCCATCCCCCCGGCGCCTTGCCACCGTCTGCGCGCCCCTACCTCCCTTCTCGAAGAAGTTCGCCGTGCCGCCGGGCTCAGACCACTGAAACGCAGCCAACGGGGCCCCCTCAGCCGCCAGAAACGGCGCTACGAGCTCTTTCTTGAGGGGCTCATCCGCAGATGAGAAGATCAGCGGCATGAGCCCCAGACTGTCCGTCAGGAGATTGAGCGCGATGCCGGGCTCCACGGCGAAGAGCTCCTCCGTGACGAGCGCCGACTCGAGGAGCGTGCCGCCCGTGCCGCCGAGGTGCGGGGGCACGAGGGACTTGATCACGCCGGCGCGGACGGCGGTCTCGAAAAGGGGCTTGGTGGAAAGGAAGCGGGTGACGCCGTCGTTGGGGAGTTTGGTGTAGGAGGCGTAGGCGTCGTGGAGGAGTTGGGAAGCGAAGGCTGCCGCGTTGGTGCGGGCTGTGCGCTGTGAGTCGGAGAGGGTGAAGTCGATCATTGCGTGTTGGATTGGCGATGGTTGTCGCAATTCGATTGAGGAAAATGGCTGGAGGTGAGCTGTCCTAGGTTTTGTAGGTGGACTGCTATCTTGGGCTGACCACCATCGCTAACCTCCTGGTCGATCGCAACGTAAGAGGATCGCGAAGACGCAGGTTGACTGCATGAAATTGATGCTCCATGGCTCATTAGGGCCTAGATGCACCAATCTCTGCTCTGAACATTCCATCAACATGGCCAATTGCTGTATAGCTTTGAATCAACCATGAGGTCGTCTGCCAGTAAGCGTTGATTCCTCGCTGTCGTAAATTCTGCGACGGTGCGTGTTTCCTCAAAGGACGCATTCGTATCGTTGAACTGTTATCCCAAAAGCCATTTCTCGAACTTGGCAAGGTGCTCTGTTTCGATGATCTAGGTACTTTGCATGAAGGTGGTCAGCAAACCGGAGCTGCGACCCAATTGGAGGAGCAGAGATTCTGCTTGTCGACCAAAGACACTCAATAGGACATGCAGAGACTCCATAACTGAGCTGACGGCATTGCCTCTTGGCCTCCAGAAAAGGATTACGCCTGACTTGAATCGGTGGAAACCTGTCCTAGTTCCCCGCATCAAAAGGAGTTAGACTGGAGTGCTGGTATCCGTGGCTTTCATCAAACACAGCTGCCCGCGGAGCCAGTCCGCATCACATAGGTAGGGGTTATGAGCTGCTCAAGCAAAATCTGGAGAGATTCAGAGACGCGGGGCTGGGTATGTCTTCCGCATGTCCCGGCCTCAGCGGGTACGACCGGCACTGTGCCGAAACGGGCAAGTGGAGATGATGTTGCGCGAGTACAATAATCGTGTTGGAAATATTGACATTGGCGTGGGGTAGGGTTTACCAAATCACGGCCCGACATCGATTGGTTTCTCGGCAGATTATCCCGGGGCAATTTTGCATGTTTGGCGGTGTTCTCGTGCCACGGCCCGGGATCGGCCCCACCTCTGCCCCGTTAATCCGGAGATGGAGGCCGGTGTTGTAAGGACGCCGGGGACCAGATTTCACTCCAAAACGCCATTTCCGTCGTGCAAAGAGCCGGAGATTGGTTTCCAAGAGTCTTCACAAGATTTTAGAAGAAGACGGCTTGTACTACGTCTTTTCAGCTACATCCCCAACAGCCTCGGCAGACGCTCTCTCCATCCCCAGCCACGCACAGTTTGTAAACCCGTAAATCCGTAAAACCACCATCACATCGAAATGTTCAAGAAGCCGATCCCAAGCAAATGCAGGCCAAACCTTGTGTGTCGCATCTCACATCGGAGGCTACTTTTTGATTCCGAAGCTATGGCCACACACATGACAGCTCCCCAGCTGTGAATGAGGAAGCTCTGATACACACGGGGTGCTTGTCCCGGGAACAATGGCCGGCAATTCCACTCGCGCAAACTTGCAAACATCTGACGCTTTTTGTCACAACCGATATGAGAGCTTGCAGCAGCCGCAGATTCAAACAAACAATACCTTTCTCGGCGTCTTCGGGAACCCGGGCAACGACGCCCTTCCTCGACCAAAATGTCCGTCCCCGACGCCACGCTCACCTTCAGCCCCCAGCGGTCTGAGTTTCTCGGCACGGCGCCATCTGAAGTTACCCGGCCACAGCAACCACCACCACAAACGCCACCTGGTCCATGAAAAGAAAAACAAGGGGTCTTGGATTGGTTCCCGCGGCGCCGGACTGTTCTAGTGCCACTGCGCAAGTACCGAGCGCTGCGTGACGTCCGATGGACTGTGGTGGGGTAGTGCGGGGGAATTAAACTGGCTGATGTCCTCCCACCCCTTTCACTCCACATGCCCCCCGTTCTCCAACGGCATTTGCGACGTAGTGTGAAGGGACGGATGATATAAAAAGACCCCGAAGCTTTCAAACAGTTCTAGTGTCCATTGACCCGGTCGCGATCCCGCCCATCAAGCTCACCCTAACCTTAATCACCACATCGCATTACACGAAGACAAGAAAGACGCCCACCATGTCTCGCAAGATCCAACTCGTGCGCATCGCGCACGTCTACTACAAGCACAAAAACATCGACGCCGCGCGCGCCTTCTACGACGACTTCGGCTTCTACGAGACGGCGCGCGTCGGCAAGCGGACGTACTACCGCGGCTACGGCACCGAGCCGCTGGTGCTCTGCGCGGAGGAGGCGGATGAGGACGAGTTCGGGGGTCCGGCGTTCGTCGTCGAGTCGCTCGACGACCTCGAGCACGCGGCCAAGACGCTGCCGGGCGCGAGCGAGATCTACGACCTGGGGGAGGTGCAGGGCGGCGGTAAGTGCGTGACGTTCAAGGACCCGGTGGACGGGTGGCCGTTCCATTTGGTGTATGGGCAGACCGCGGTGGAGAGGAGGGATCCTGGGTTTCCGAATTTGAAGTTCAACTTTGTGAGTTACTTGGGTGAAGCGTCATGTGTGGGAGAGCAGGGGGAATGACAGGGGGAAAGTGTTTGCTGACGTGCTGGTGTTGGTAGCCGACGGAGAAGCATCGCGAGGTCAACCACAAGCAGCGCTTCACGAAACGGCCCGCGCCGGTGCACAAACTGGGCCACTTTGGCGTGTGCCTGACCAACTTTGACAAGGCATACGAGTTCTACACGAGCAACTTCAACTTCTACCCCAGCGAGGTAAGAAAGCATTTCGTTTTGGTTTCAGACTTCTGAAGGCACAGGGGGGAAAGGGAGGCATGAAGACACCCAGACTGACTAGAATCTGCGCAGCTCGTACATGCACCCGACAACAAGGAAAAGAAGGTCACCGTCTTCTTCCGCCTCGGCCGCGGCAAGGAATACGTCGACCACCACTGCTTCTTCTTCTTCGAGGGCCCCAAGTTCCACGTGCACCACTCGTCGTTCGAGACGCACGACTTTGACGCGCAGGTGCTGGGCCACGACTGGCTGCGGCACCAGGGGTACAAGAACTGCTGGGGCGTGGGCAGGCACATTATGGGCAGCCAGATCTTTGACTACTGGTGAGTTTGTGTTGGACAGAGCAGAGGCTGAGAATTTTGGACTGATATGAGAGACAGGTTCGACCCGTCCAGCTTCATCATGGAGCACTACGTCGACGGCGACTTGCTCGACGACACGGAGGAGACGCATCATAACCCGGCATCACCGGATAACCTGCACGTCTGGGGTAAGTGTGTGTTGTTGATAGTATGGGAGTTGTTACTGACCTTTTGCCAGGACCGGAGGTGCCGTCTGACTTTTTGCAATGAGTTACTTGCATGATGTTAGATTCTGGATTTGGTGTTAGCAAGTGTGTGGGATGGGCAATCTGCTGAGAAGATGAAGGTAAATGCTTAGCCGACGAGAAAGATGAATAGCCATAGTGAATAATTGCCACACGTGCACATGGCCAACCTGATGTTGCAACCCGAATTAATTCACATGTTGAAGATAGCCCGGTCCTTGTCCTTGCCTGTCCTTCCAAATTCGTGCAGTGACATCGCCCAACTCGGAGCAAGGCGCATGCTCCCCTTACCTCCGAGCCGAGGACAACATTGAGAGACGTTCCATCTGTTTTCCCGAAAAAGAAGGCGCTGAACGATGAACCATAGACTGCTGCTTCGAATTGACGATTAGTTTTGCTCTGAGTTGTATGGTTGTCCCCGGCACCCTGCGGTGTTGGCGTCCTCCTCGACATATCCCACCCAATACTACGCGGTGACTATCACCAGCTGGGCGAATCAGCTCTCCAATTGACGTCACTGAAAGTGGCACATGAGACGGGCCTCAGCATGGCTGGTGTGGCTTTGCCCTTTTGCCATCTGTCATTAAAGGAAGAAGCACAGGCCAGGAGTCGGGCTGGGAGGCCTTCAATTCGGGGATGCCGCGGTTTCAAGAGTTGGCGATTGCTGGTCGCGAGCTGTGCAGAGCGGAGACTCGGGCTCAGCTTTTGTCTAAGTCGGATCACGGCAGCTGCTGTTGAATCATGTGCGAAGTCGAGAAAAGAATAATCAATGATTCTATCTGTAATCATTGTCAAGATAAAGTGCGCGACTTAATGAACGGCAAAGATACCCGAAAAGATGACGAGCTTATTGACCTGTTCAACTGTCAGCTCATCAATCGCAATTAATATCCAAGATCGAAACCTTGTTACTTGCTGACCACGCAGCACGCTAGACTTCACCATATTTTCCCCATATCTTTCACGAGTCAATCACGATGCAGAATACAACCGCATGTTCAGAAACGGCCAACCCCCAAGAAACTATTAAACCCGCTGGCTGCCGTTGGCATGAAGAGTCCCGCCATCATCCCTGCGCGCAGCGAACGGGAAGCGGCCCTGACCCCGGTCCCTCCCGTCCACGGTCGCATCCTCCATCGGCACTGCCTCCCCCTTGCGGCATCGGTGGCCGTTGATTTAATATCGACATGTCGAAATATCGAGAAGGTCATCTCCAACGTCTCCAACAGGCCAAGACCCACGTGAGCACAGCTCCGGCGAATGGCGTGCTTCCCCCGGGGTGTCAAACAGGAAGCTCGTAGTGTAGCTCTCAGCTGCGTCCAGTTATTAGTTCGGTTCGTTCGGTCGCGCTTTGGGGTTGGGCCTTTTGAGGGGGCGGACAAGGTTTCGTGGATTCAGGGGCGCCGCCGCGAACGCATCCTTCATTGGATGCCGCTTTTGCATCCTGCATATTGACCAAGCCAATACAGAATACGCTAATCTTCTCTTTGCGTGTTCAGCACACGGGGCCAAGCTCAATGATCGCCGTATTCCCTTCTACCGCTTGCAGATGCGTCATGCACCTGGGCGGTTGGGCACTTGACAGATGATTGACAAGGGCGGATGAGGAGGGATCACCGGTGGGCGTAGCTGTGGGCGAATGGCACGTGTCAGGCGTGGTTCGTGGAGAAGCTTCTTCTACCAAGGATCTTAATCAACCGGGGTGCCGGCCTTCATGGCCGTTCCAACTTGCCGTAGTCCGTTTACTTAAACTCGGCCGATCGCCGGCGACGTTTGGCCTCTTGTTTCTACTCATGCCTCCAAGCCAAACGCCCTCGGCCTCTCACACTCTCTCAAACCCCTCCCTCCCCCCGAGCCGCCACTCTGCCCACCTCAGCATCCCCGTCATCACGATGCGCGCCGCCACCACCTTCGCGCTGCTTGCGCAGGCCCTCGCTGTCCAGAGCATCCGCATCGTCCAGTCCAACGATGACGGCTGGGCTGAGCTGTACGCTCGCTCCTTCAACCAGGCCCTGAAGTCCTCCGGCCACAACGTCCTCCTCTCCGCCCCGGCTGAGAACAAGTCCGGCTCCGGTACGCCCTCCTCCTCCGCGACCCTCACATGAACCCTCCCAACTAACCCCAACCCCAGGCTCAAGCGACGCCGAGCCCGACCCGCGCACCGCCGCCTGCCAGTACGACAGCTGCCCCGCCAACAGCGGCCCTGTCGGCGTCAACGAGACGCAGACGGACCTGCGCTGGGTCAACTCCTTCCCCGTGACCTCGATGCGCTACGGCATTGACCAGTTCGCCGGCGAGGTCTTCAACGGCGCGGCCCCCGAGCTCGCCGTCTCGGGCCCCAACGTCGGCTCCAACCTGTGGCTGTCCGTGCTCGTCTCCGGCACCGTCGGCACCGCCGTCTTCGCCTCCAACGAGCGCAACATCCCCGCCATCGCCTTCTCCGGCGCCTCCACCGGCACCCTCGCCTGGAACACCTCCCCCGTGCCGGCCCGCAGCGCCGTCTACGGCGAGCTCGCGAAGCGCCTCGTCGACAAGATCGTCAGCGGCGGCGCGCCGTACCTCCCCGAGAAGGTCTGGCTGAATGTCAACTTCCCCGCTGTTACCGATACTTCGTGCAACAACGCGGACGACTTCAAATGGGTGCTGAGCCGCATCAACCCCGTTACTCTGAACCCGGATGTCGGCACTTGCGGCAGCAGCGATAGGTTGCCGTGGGAGAACACGGTTGTGGGCACCGCGGGATGCTACATCTCCATCAGTGTTGGTGACTCGGACAAGTCTACTGCGCCTAAGGAAAAGCAGCAGCCTGTTCTGGACAGACTTGGAAGCTTCCTGTCATGCCTGCCGTAGGGTGTGAACGAGAGGGACGATGGTGAACATGAGATGTAATGTGAGAGTAATTTATGAGATATGAAATCAAATACATGAGATGTAATGTGAGAGTAATTTATGAGATATGAAATCAAATACATGAGAGCACCTTTAAATGGCTAGAGGAGGCCTAATTGCAATCCTTCTTTTGTGACCTCGCAACGCTTTTCCCGATTCCAATATCCCGAAACCCGCCATTACTCTTTGCATGGCATCTTTTCCTCAACGGTAGGAACCTTGTCTGACTCTGCCTCAACCGCTTGAATAGTTCGAAGCTGTCTCTGCCACTCCCTTGACCGCCACGCAGGGACTCTCTCCTCAAACAGCTTATCAATCTGTTGAAGTCAGTAACAGGACCTATGAGCCAGGCCTGAAGACATGGGCCTTACCTCCGACCTTGAAAGCCCCGCAAGCTCCGGAACGCAGGTGTAGGCCCACACAAGAGACAGCACGGTCATACCGAACCAGATGTAGGAGACCTTGACCCCTAGGTTTCCAGCAGTCTCATCAACCATGTACGGCGTGACGAAGCCAACGAGCCATGTGATTATCCAATATGCCGTCAGAACGACGGACGATTGGTAGTTTCTCGCGCGGTCTGAAAATGGCTCTGCCATTAGTAGCCAACCTACACATACTGTCAGCCGCTTTGAAATAGCACAATTAGTGGTGCGGCTCTACTAACCCCCGATCCCCCAAGTCGGCGCATAAGATGCGATGAAGAACACCGCGCCAACAACCAGCATCGTCTTATCCGCCTTGCTGTCCGGAGCAGCGCTGTGAATGATGGCGGTCAGTAGTTGGGCGAGACCCATGAGAATACCGCCCCCGATCAGGGATCTTCGTCTACCCAGACGCTCGATGAGATACATGGACGGCGCCGTGAAAACGCAGTTGGTAATGGCGAGAATGAGTGATATCAAATACGAATTATCGACGCCTGCGGCCGCAAAGAAGGTCGTTCCGTAGCCAAACCAGAAGGTGATGCCGGTCGATATCGTGAAGAAAGACATGGCCACGCCGATGAGGGTGCGTCTCAGGTCCGTACCTTGGAAGCACTCAGCAAATCGCGCGCTTCCGTTGACGTGCTGATCTGCGACGTGAGTTTCAATATCAAGTATAGCCTCGTCGACTTCCGGTGAGTTCGTGTCTGCGTTGCGAAGGATGGCGAGGGCGCGCCGCGCTTCGGCGATCTTGTTCTTCCTGGCTAGGAGTAGTGGTGACTCGGGACAAAACATCACGCCGACGAACACGGTCAACGCCAAGACCAGCTGGAACGCGATCGTGATGCCTGTTTTCGCATCAGAGGCTGTGTATTGCTTCGGGCTCGGGATGACTCACGCCAGCTTCGAGAGTCGGCATACTTTGAGGTACCAAGGCTGATCGCGCAGGCCAGAACGTTGCCTGTGGTGAGGAACTGCGAGTAGCGCGCCATCAGCTGGCCTCTATTTATCGGAGTCGAGCATTCCATAAGGTAGGCCGGGACCTGATGCACGTCGTTCAGTGGCTCAATATAAACATGGAAGGGTGAAGGGGCCAGACCGTAACGGAGATGAGACCGAGGGCGACACCAAGCAATACGCGGCCCACGATGAATACCGCCGGAGCAAGCCCTGCAGTCTGAAGAGCCACGCCAACGGCGTAAGTGCAAGATGCCGCGTACAAGTTGCCTCTACGACCGACTGCATACATCAGCAACCTCCTGGCAACATGCACCGCCGACGAAACGGAGTTGATGAGCACTTACTCCTACTTGTGAGCAGCGGAACAAGTTGACAACCCACAAGAGCTCCGACGACAAACAACGCAGAGAAAGTGCTGCGGGTGTAAGGCGTCAAGTACATGGCTCCTGTATCGCCGTCTCTGATGCCGTAGATTTTGGTGAAGTCTTGGGAGCCGAGCACGCCATTGAGGTATCCGGAATCATAGCCGATGATGGTTGCTGACACGTGGAGCTCAGAAATGTTGATGTCAATAAGGGGACTGGAGCTTACCGGATGAGAAAACGATCCCATACACGAGGCTCTGTCTAGCGGACAACATTTTGCACAAAACAGAAACAAGTCTGAGAATCTCTAAAGGTCGTGTATTCGTATGATGCTGTCGCACCTAGTGCAGGCGGCATGCTTTAGTAAGTTCCAGGCATTGGTGTCTTATCTGAGTTCAAGTCTCTGAATGGCCTGTAGCTTTGAGAGCCGTTTTTGGTCAGAGTATGGATTGGGTAAAGTCAGGTTTGGGTGTTGTCCAGAGATAGGAATTTGTATTCCGCTTCGAGGCGACGTACCAATATTGCCGCTTATCTCTTCGGCGCAGGGATGTGGGCTGTCCAGGATTCAAGACCCCCAGCCCAGCATGTCGAACCCCGGGTTTGCAATAGCGATAGCATATATCTTTCGAAGTTGGATTCTATTACTTCAACAATTCGCGCGGTCTTGTTTATTGATAAGTTTGGCTATCTGAGCGGATATCCCCACTAGTTATCGAGGCCGGTAATAGGCACACCCAATAACAGGAACAACAATGACAATAACGACAACACCAACGAAAAGGACAAGGAAAACGAAAGCAAAGACGACGAGAACAACTACGGCGAGGATAACGACGACGACGACGACGACGACGATGATGGGGATAAGGAGAGGGAGAGGAATACGGACGAAGGGGGGGTAATAATATCATTGACATGCGCAGAAATCATAGACCTGATGTAACATAGGCAGTTCTCCGCTTGGTTAGCTGGAAGTATTTGCCTGAACAGCAAGATTCTTATTGATAGCTTGCCAAGGCCGGGTTGCGCATGTAACAGCTTCCCGCAGCTACAGGTTTGTTGGTTCTCGGTGCGGTCTTGCCAGCATGAAGCAAGAACACCTTGGTGGTACGGAGAACCAATCGCCTCGTATAGATTGTTAAAGAGATTTCGAGACGAAATGATTAATGGCCTGACCAATGCCCCGAATCACTTATCACATGTTCTCAAATCCTCGATTGGCTGAAGAAAGCCAACGGGCTCGCCTAGACGCACGAGTGGGGTGACAGCGGGAGGTGCATGCCTAGCCCGCAGGTCTTCCCGGCTCACAGAGGCGATCTCAGGAGCGGGAGGATCACCACATAGCTCTGCTAGAGCACTGTCCTTTGGCAGGGAGATGATCATCGACAACATGGATCGACATAGCCCCTCTCATGATCTCGCAAGCTCTCGTCTCACACTTGAGGTTGCCGAGCTTTGCACACTTGCTTCGCGTTGCATGAGCGTTGTCTACATGCTCGTAGAGACGTTTGGACAATATACATGTATCGACTCTTTCACAGATCGTAAGTAATAGGGGATGGATTGGCCAGATGACATCTGCCGCGGTCTTCAGTTGGTATATCGACGACTTCCGAAGCGATGGGAGCACATGGAGACCAGATTATTCGATCGACTCCCTCCTTGCCTCTCCAGCTTATGGCTGACTGCGCCGAGCCGCTGCATGCTGAGCGCGCTGACGACGATCTCGGGAGCACTTATCCGCAGCCTCCAACGTCGTTGTTACACTGCGTCGAAATTCACATCCGTTCAATCTTTGGCTTTCATTTTTACCCCTCACACGACCGTCTGATTTACTTGGCGAGCAACACGTATAAAAGTGGCAAAGAATTACAGCCCTGCCGAGCTCATTCTCTACGCTGCTGACAGAGACACTCAGCTATCGCCTGTACTGTTTCTTGGCGTCCTGTTCGCTCCTATCGAAATCGTTGTGCTCTGGAATTCAGAGGCAAGTAGAAGCAGAGATACATAGACAAGGATGCTCGAAGAGTTTGATTTTATCATTTGCGGGTAAGATGCCTCTACCGTCCGCCGGCGCGGGGCCATGGGCGCAGCTGCAGAACGGATGGCGCTGACTTGAAGTCACAGAGGCGGCACCGCCGGCCCTGTCGTCGCCGCTCGTCTGGCGGAAGACCCGAGCATCAAAGTCCTCCTGCTTGAGGCAGGCAAGGATAGTAAAGACATGGATAACATGCACATGCCCGCCGCGTATGTACTCGAGCCATCATCTCCCAAAGACGATCACTGACTACGTCTACGTCGTCACCCAGCTGGACTACCCTCCACAAAGGCGATACGGACTGGAATCTCAGGACGCCCGCTCAATCAGGCCTTGAAGGCAGAGAGATCCATTTACCCCGCGGGAAATTCTTGGGCGGTAGTAGCGGCTGCAATGGGACAATTTGTGTGAGAGGCGTCGAGCAAGACTACGATGACTGGAACTTTCCGCAATGGAGCGCCAAGGAGATGTTCAGAGCGATGAAAAAGGCATGCTTCTTGAAATCCCTTTCTATCAGTTTCTTCTCACTCCATCGTCAATAAACAACGACCTGACGCTCAAGGCTATCTCGAAACAGGCAGAAACATTCCATCCTAAGGATTGGTTCCCTCACGACGAAAAGGCACATGGATGGGACGGGCCCCTACACATTGAGCCTGGAAAGACGATTCCATTCACTGATAAAGTCATTGAATCCTACAAGTCCTTTGGGTTGCCGTACATACCCGACATGTTCAGCTCTGGCGTGGCGGCTAACGGTTGTGGCCATGCCATGAGGACCCAATACAAGGGAACCCGATCGACCGCGGCGGATTTCGTCACCAAGGACCAAGAGAAACCAAACATTACCATCAGGCTTCACGCAACTGTCGACAAGGTAACAGTCGAAGATGGCGAGGCAAAGTACGTAGAGTACGTCGGAGACGACGGCCAAAGACACAGCGCCAAAGCAAAGAAGGAAATTGTCCTGTCTGCCGGCACCTACGGGACCCCAGCCATCCTCTTACGCTCTGGTATTGGGCCTAAATCGCATCTTACCGAGATGGAAGTTCCCGTCGTCAAGGAACTGCCGGGTGTTGGCGAGAATCTGCAGGATCATCAGCTCATCTTTGTCTACTACGAACTAAACGAGCCCGATCTCACTGACGACGCAAGGGTCAGCCACGATCTAAATGCCTTCGAGAATGGGTACAAGGAGTGGACCGATACGAGGGATGGCTGGCTGGCCAGCTTTCCCTTCGGTGGGTTCGCCTTCGCCCGTCTCAATGACCGTCTCGAGGCGGACAGCGAGGAGTGGCGCAACTTTCCGCGGCAGCCAGGCCGTGACCCCATGGACCTGACCGAGACCCAGCCTAACCTTGAGTTCTTCCATACCATCTGCTACGGCGGCCCTCCCGAGTACACGGACTTTCCCAAGGCCGGTGAGTGGGCTTTCGCTATGTGTTGCTTCCTGTGCGGTCTCAAAGGACGCGGCGAGGTCCGATTGCGGAGCAGGGACCCCCGTGATAACCCCTTTGTTAACCCCAGATACCTCGAAGACAGGCGAGACCTGCTAATGATGGCCGAGGGAGTCAAATTTCTTAACGAGATCATCATGAATGGGGCCGGCACCAAGGACATCGTCAAAGGCGGCTGGCCGGCGGGCACCGAGCACCATCTCAACAAGACCAACGAGGACTGGCAGTCGCACGTGCAGAAGTATGCCTCGACGTCGTACCATCCGGGCGGCACCTGCAAGCTAGGCCAGGTAGATGACCCTATGGCTGTATTGGACGGAGACGCACAAGTCTACGGTGTCAGGAACCTGCGTGTCGCCGACTGTAGCCTCATGCCGACGCTTAACAGCGGCCACACGCAGATACCGGCGTACGGGATCGGGGAGCTTGTTGCCGAGTTCATTCAGAAGAAACATGGACTTAAAAGCAGGTCGAAGCAGGAAGTTTGATTGGTTCTGGAATTCAGAAGCGGCGAGCAGCACTGGGCTTCGTGGATGGACTCGTATCTTATGCGAGCAACCTGGTGGATAAGGGGTTGGCTGTGTATTGCTAGATTGGTAAGGTCAAAGGTGGTGGAAATAGGCTATGACCGATTTCTACCCCAGATGTGAAAGGCTCGCATAATAGGTCGAAACATCAGAAGTGATCCTCACGCTTATGAACAGTGAGAAAGACAGACAATCGTGTCGTTACCATGTCGCATTCCACAACATAACATGCTTTATACGGCCACTACTCATACAGTATACGTCAAAAGAGAAGTTCCTGTAGCCCAAAATTTCCTCTGCCCTTTTCGAAGCATACATCCGTGCATTGTCTTTTACCGACAGGTTTGACGGCAATAATGTCGGAGTACAGTCTACATCGGATGTTAAGTAGATACTCAGCGGATGTCTTAGGAAGGCTTACAGTAGGTTGTGACTAATTCTTCTTAGCAACATCCGTTGCGGGAGCAGCGGTCAATGATTTCGCAACGGTATTCTGGGTTGTTGTGGCAGTTGTCACAGCCAGTAAATTGGCGATCGACGAGTTTGTTCTCATTGTTTCCGACCGCGGCTGCCATTGCGCTGGCTGCGGCAACAAGAAGCATAAAAATTCTCATTTTGTTTGAAATTTAATTGATTCTCACGTATTGCAATGATCTTTCAATGACTGATGATGAGTGACGAAACTCGCAATGAATCTCGCGAATAAGGCTGTCTATTTATACTTGAACTCATAATCGACAGCGCGGACTTTCGGCCATTTCAACGAGGGGCACTACCTTATTACCATGAGCCAAGACCTTAGTTGATATTCCCAAAGTTTGTGTTATGAGCCGGAGAGAGCAATGAGTTTAAACTTGCCTATTCTATGCTTAACAGGAAGTTTTGTAACTGATATGGTGGAGCACGTGGAGAACACGATGCTCAGCATCATCTTATCAGATCAAATTTCTCTTGGCACGGATCGTCTAGGTTTGTGGACGGAAACTTTATCCCGAGTCATTCTTCATCCAAGGCACTTTGTTCTCACAGGGCGCATACATTTTATGGAAGTCTCACCAAGCAATCACCTGCAGATCCCGTCGCATTTGCCATATATCCTTCCCGCGGTGTACAAGCAGTCGGGCTGTATAGGGAAAGAAACTCAGCAAGCAATCCAATATCATATCAACCTTCCGACTACTTCCTTTCTTTCTCCATGTGTACCCCTCAATTCAGTGTGAATTTCTCGTGCAGATTTCCAAGAGTAGTCATCCTAAACCCGTTCACCCATAATTGTCCGGATATCCCGTAACACACTTGGCTCACAAGATCTCATCTATGCCGACAAATGTTTCTGCACAAGCAGGCATCTTATCTGATTGACCTAAGTCTCCTTATGCTTCCCAATGTCTCTGCGGTCCTTGATGTTGTCGCCTATGCACCATCTTTGCGTCTCTGCAGTCCCTACCGCTCTGTGAAAAGAATGCAGTAGCGTACGCAAAGTCTTCACAACTCTGACTTCAGAAAATCAAACTAGCAGACTGCGTTGTAACACCTAATTGTCAACATCTCGTCGTCACTTTCGTTGTTGCACTTCATCATCATTGTTGCATAGTAGCGAAGAGAAACTTGGCTTGGGTGGGCATTCCAACATCATCAGCAGGTCTTGATACCGGATGTAATCCAAATTTGGAGAAGTCAGCACACCTATCTTCAACCTAGCTATGTATGCCCTCGAAATGTTGTTGATCTTTCCATATCTTCCCCTAAAGAATACTTCAATGTAAGCCTTCAATACCAAGCTGATGAAACGCGCTCCTTTATTATCGCACTTTGCAAGTCGCATCGCACCGGGAGACCTCATCAGAAATAATATCGACTTCGTCCGATAAAAGACTGCAATCGCCAGTCAAGCTTACGTAGCAGATTGACTCAGGAGTTGATGCTCGCTACCATGTTGGCTAGCTGGAATATGTATTCCGCCTCGGGTTCACTTTGAATCCGCTGATGCTAGCTGATACCGCGAGACCCACCAGCAGCCATGTCATCGATAGAGGCCGGTATCTGTAGCGTTTATCAGGACGACAAGTGACGGGTTATCTCTTCTCATGGTCGAATGGAAGTTGAAATCCGTAGATAAGGACAGGGCGATAACGACGTTGCTTATAAGTCATGGTTGTGAAGCTAAGCGACCTAAAGCGATCATAGTAGGCGCGACGATTCGATGATGGCAATCGACTCTATCGGAGGCTCTAGTGGAAAATATATTCCGTCTGAAGTCCCTCGCGTGGGCTTACATTTCTATACTTTTCCCACCTCAAACAATCCTCGATTTCAAGTCATCTTGAAAATTTCAATCAACTCTACCACCGAAGTACAACCCTCCGACTTCTTGAGATTAATTCTGCAACAATGTCGCACTTGAAGTTCTTCGCCTATGAGGGGCAGGGTGTCGAGAAACAGCAAAAATTCTCGTACAGCCAAGCAGTGCGAGTTGGTGACCGCATCGAATGCGCAGGACAAGGTCGGTCTTCCGTGAAAACCTCAAACTTTGTCGACTTCTCTGACTGGATATTGGGATGCAGGTGGCTGGGATCCGATCACCGGAGAATTTGAAAAGGAGATCAACGCGCAGATCGACCTTGCTTTCGAAAACGTGGAACGGTGCCTCAAGGATGCTGGTGGAAAAGGGTGGTCGCAGGTCTACCGAGTCAATTCGTACCATGTACCTATCAATAACGAGGCACTCGCTGCTATGGTACGAAACTTCAGGAAATGGATGCCAGATAACCAACCCCTTTGGACCTGCGTTGGCGTGCCAAGGCTGGGAGAAGACGATATGCGGGTGGAGATAGAAGTCGTAGCACACACTGGATAAGCGCAATGGCGTAAAAGGGTTCAGAGGCCCCTGCATCTGCATTCGATATCATAGTCGGCTAAGAGTCGCCTAAAATGGTTTTTTGATGACAATTCATTGCGCAAAATACATGTTATCATCAATCAAATCGTCAGATTGCCGCCACGTTTTGCAAGAACTCCGGGCCCACGCGATCGGGCTGTTGCATGGTTTCCAGGTGGACGCAGTGTTGACCACGGAAATGAGTCCATGTCGTCAGATAGCAATCTCAAGAGATCAATGAAGTTACTTTCGAAGGGTTATGTGGTCCACAGGTAGGTGTTGCTGTGCTCCTTAAGTAGTCGCAGAATCCTTTGGCCTTCGGAAAGGCAAATCACGTCAGCAGAAATTCGTTATTGACAGCATGATTTGTTTGACCCATTTGGCTACGTTCTTGCAGGTTTGTAATCACCTTGCACTGCTTGCCCCGCATATGGGCTTGTGGCTTTGAGGCATCCCCCATAGAAACAAAACCTCACAAAAAGCTCTCTAGCAGTATGAAACCGTGGAACAGAAAGTCGCCATGAGTCTGTTCAAGAGACATAATGATGATGATGATGACGATGAATACTTAGTTGTCAGGCAGGAAACAAGCCAGTCAGTTTTATCCACATCTCTGCAAATGAGTATCATTAGCTATGTTGTATTTCCTGGTTTGCTAATCACTCCCGGTACCTGCCGAGCTGTTATATCATAATACGGGAAAGGATCACCTGACATTGCGAGTTCAGTGTCTAGATATCAGTTACAAATTTCGTAACGGCACTCGTGTACACGGTGAGAGGAAGCTTGAGTGGAACGAGCTCCCATGGGCACCGACCGGCAAGAATGGTAACTTTCGGGCAGCATCCCTGGCTTTTTCATGTTGGAAAGCTGCTTGAGAGGTCAAGTCGTAGGTATTATCATTTGTGGTACTCCATGATGGCCCACGGTTGTTTGTTGGCTTGAGATCAGTGTAAGGCGCAGGTTCGAAGTTCAGTACATAGGAGACAGTCAATTTATGGAAAAAGAAATATAGAGTATATTCTCAAGATTTCAGACATGTAACATTGACGGACCAGGCCCAGTGTGGTACAGGACATCGTACACGTCGAAATTGAGTATCTCCAACCCGCTCTATGTCGTTACATAACTCCACGTTCTCAGGAATCGATGAAACAACTGTCAGTCTGTTAGATGACTCGCTCCACATGTAAGATGGAACAGAAAATGGTACGCACGGATATTCTTTATTTGCAGATGCCATTGGTTCTGCAGAAGCCGCAGCAACGCTGGCCGTCGACCTTGCTGATGCAGCATTGGCGGGCAGTCAGCTCGCCGCTCTCAGAGGTCGGGTCGACGCCAAGAGGGCCGGCGGCGGCGAAGGCGGCGAAGGCAGTGACGAGGAGGACCTTGAAGTTCATAGTGATGGTGTTTTGGTGGTGTTTGGTTTAAAGATAGTGTTTTTGGTTGCGATACAGTGAATGAATGGTCGAGATGGATGAGTGGCACAAGGCAATCTTCGAGGCACGCAACGTAGACTCCTTATATACATCTAAGGTGACTAGTCCGGCCTCGTAGATTTGCGGCTGTAAGTTCTAAACTGGGGTAAAGTCTCTACGCAAATGACCATCGGTATCGCTAAAAGTCTCAATGTATCCTTGGTCTGTGTTTGAGTTAATTAGGGGGTATTTCGTCTCGGCGGGGCTGTACGATCCCGTCGGGTTCTAGTCATTCAACCCGACGGGATGTACGGGGTTGCCGACTATGTCGTTCTCTAGAGCTTAGAGTCTGTAACAATCAAAAAATCGCCGTGCATGTCTGCGGAGCCCCGCAGGCGTCTCAGACCCCAGGCCACCTCTAAAGGCAGCGGTTTTATTGATAGAACCTGCGCCACTTAAGCTGTGTTTATGTGTCTTCGCTTTAAAATATGGATGAAGTGGTATCGCTGGCTCTGAGGAAAAATTCAGGAGCTCTCTTTGACAGCTTTGTTGAGTGCAGAATGACGAGTTGCACTTTCATTGCGTTGGGTGAACGTGCTACGGATGGGACATGAACTATGCGAGTGAAGTCTGTCAAACTCGCATTAGGATGGTTCATCTGACTTTCCGGTTACCGCCAACTCGGAAAGACGGCACTCGCGATATGACGATTGCGAGTCAAGAGATTGAAAGCGGGCTGATTCTGAGGCGGATGTTGTCGATCAGTCAGTGCCATGCTGGAGCCTCCCTGCAAACCTAAAAATGCCAGCGGACATAATCGGGATGCGCGGCATCCAGATGAACGCCCTTTACTCGCCGATTATTGAACATTTGGAGCTTGCTGTTGCGGCCTGATCCATAAAAGTGTGATTGTCGCTATCGAGAATCATTGCCCGGGCGGCCATCACACAGTGCTGGTGAGAACAAGCTGCCGCAATGGACTCCGAGACATACCGCGAAAAAGGCAGGTTGCTCACGTGGTCCGACGATGATTCCAATAGCGAGGACCACACGCGCGGGACAAGCCGACGATCTTGGGCGCCGATTACCATCATAGCACTTTCGTGTTCAAACCTTTTCCTCGTCGCCCTATGCGCGTGCCTCGCACTGCGAGGGGTCGGTCAACCAACACCACACACCGGCCCGGACTCAGGGCCCTCGTGGCTTCCACCACAAAGTAAAGAATCTTCCTCTTATCCCTTTTGATGTTTCCCAGAAAGGAGAGGGAACAACACCGAGAGAATTTACTAACGCGAGGTGTGATACAGTACCGATGAAAAAGACGCTCATTTCCGAACCTATATATGGAGGCCCGGTTACGAATGAGAGCGAGAAAGCTTGGGATGATTTGATGCCGCGTATGTTCTCCAGCACCAGCAAGTTTCCAACGCCACGAGTTGACAAGTTATGCCAGTCGGCCGTGGGTTTGTCGTCATCAAAAACGAGACCGCGCTCCCGCAGGTGCCCAAGTTCAATGCGACCATGGGCGAGTATAAGGGAGTGATATCGGTATTCCACCAGCTGCATTGCGTGGTAAGTAAACAACATTCTCTACATCCTTAGAACTTGAATAGAAAGACCCGCGTTTCTTCAACGATTATGAGAGATTGATAACTTCAATAGTGGGCAACTCGGGAGGCCTTCTTTAAGTTGCTTCGGGAGGGCAATTCGACGGAGATCGACCTCGGACACCTGAGTCACTGCTGGGACTTCGTCAGGCAAGCCATCCAGTGTCGCGCTGACACCACCATAGAATGGCAGGTATCTGAGGAGCTCGGGGGAAGTCTGGGATGGGGTTACCAGCATCAGTGCTATGATTATGAAGCCTTGAAGTCTTGGGCTGAAGACCACAGCTGGGGTGATGACAACGAGAAAAATATTCAGTAGATGATTCTCGGCATAGAAAGCAAGTGAACCAAGACGAACGACCCTACCCACATGGTACTTCTCAAGTCAGACTGTCTGTGAGCTGGAATGAATGCTGTAGGTAGTGAGTAAGCAGCATCTGAAGTGGTGATCGCAAGATGCACAAAGGCCAACTGCCACCAATACCCATCCCGTGTCAGCTGCCAATCATCCGCTGTACCAAAGTAGAGAAGACACTGAATGCTCTATTCGTCATCCAAGGCAGCGTGCCTCGACTTCTAGTACGACATAGATGAGAGGTCTAGTATGCAATTCATATGATGCAACCTTGAAACCAAACCGAAAGCCCGGGAAAAGACTGAAATGTTGATGAAGGGAAGGGACACATATCAAACACACGAGATGAAATCAGCAGTCAACATGCGGCTCAGCACATCTCCCACAATGGGCGTGGCAAGACGGTGTGCTTGCGTGGGCCGGAGCGCTTGCTCGTCTCCTTCACCGTAACATAAACTACGCGGCGCTCGGGGTTGCCGGTTGTGACAGACCGGGACTCGAGGCCATAGTAGTCGGAGATGGAGTGCGTCAGCCATCGCCTGGAACATGTTAGCAACTGATCTTCCAACGAAGGAATCTGACGGCGGCGATGGACATACTTGAAGGAGGCACCCTCATCGTCGCCTAGTGAATCAAAGACCATGCCTGTGTCAACCTCCTCGCTGCCAACCTCACGTCTCGCCTTCTTCCATCCCTTGCCAGCGGCACTCATCCCCTTGCGCCCGACAAAGACAATCTCCTCGTCCGAAGAGTCACCCTCCGCATCGCTCTCCTCGTTGCGCTCCTTGAGGAAGTTCCTCACGGGCTCCTCCAGAACGCGCACCCAGCCCTTAACAGCAGGTGTACGCTTGGCCGTCTCACGCAGGTCGCGAGGGACTTCGCCAATAGCAAGACCAGTGGCCGAGCCGTTCTTGCGCTGCTGCTTCTTGCGCTGAGCCTGCAGCTTGGCCGTCTTGTCCTCGATGCGCTGGCGGAGGCCGGTGTCCCAGAACTTGGCAATGTCGTATGGGACGACCTGGACGGGGTATGTGGGGTGGACTTCCCAGTCGCTTGGGAGGGGAGGCTGAGCGTTGGGGACGCCGACGAGACGGTCTGCAAAGACGGGCGGAGAGGTTAGTAGAGGACGGAGACGCTAGGGCGGAGAATGTGGTGATGTCATGTGGAGCGGGTAGGCAAGAAAGGGGGTCGACCGACCATTCTCCCATCTCCGACGCTGCCGGCTGCCCTCGTTACCCTTCAGCAATTGCTCTCGTTTCTTCTGGCTGTCCCTTCGGCTCAGAGGCCTGCGGATGGGCGGCTGCTGGACGGCGGCCGCGTCGGTGGCGATAGTCACCGATGTCTTCTTGACCTGCTCGTCGATGTTGATGGCAAGCGGTGTCCCCGTGCCGCGAGCGATCGGGCTGACGCTGAGGGACTCCAGCGCCGAGATGGTCCACGCTTCGATGTCGATTGCGGTCGTTGATGTCTGGGAGGGATCGAGGGGGGCGGGAGGGGTCTGCGTCGGTGGCGGGGGAATCGGCTCGATCACGGGGGCGGCGGCGACGGCGGCCGAAGCGTCAAAGTCCTCCGGGGGAGGGACGGCACCGTAGATAGCCATGCTGGGCGGAACTTGTGTTGGATCGGGGTCGCGTGCGCGTTTGGAGTTGCGGTCGAACCTCGATGGACGGTCGTCGTTGAGGTAAGGTAGGGTTCAGGGCTGCCGATAAGGAGCGATAAGGGCGGCGATCGCGGGGTGGAGGCGCAACTGATAACTGATAAGACGTGCGCGCGGTGGAGAGACGAGGGGATTGGACGGGTGAGAACCCAATGCAGTCTAGATGCTCTTCTAATGAGAAGGAAATGGGATTCTAGAATGAGGATGCAACAGGAGACAACTGGCGGGGTGTTGAAGGAGGAAGCGAGGTGAGGTGGAAATGGGCGACGGGGGGTAGTTCGACGCGGACCGGGATCGTCTTAGCTCCGGGGTAAGAGGCATGACACATTCGACTCGTGAGCTTTGGCCAATCAGAACGCGAGCGCAAACCACGTCTTCGGCAAGTGATTCACGGGCCATTTGGTTCCTCACCCTGATTCACTTCGAGTCATCGCCAGTCATTTCCAAATATTGGCCTGTATTCGGATACGCACCAGCGAATAGCAGGAAAGAAGAAATGAGGCACAGATCCAAACACAGTAATGCGTCGCATACATTCGCATCCTGCTTAAGAACCCGGAGAGTGTGCCTCTCACTCATTGCCTCAGGAGAGCCATGTGCCACTCACATCCAAATACCTCCTTTTTATGGCATATTGCTGCCTCTCATGTTCATTCATTTGCAGTGACGATGTGTACTTATGCCTATATATTCCTGCATTTACGAGGCGGTAAATATGGAGTCTCCACTGTTATGGTTGAACGCAGATGATTCTCAGGTTTTCAGATTCTGAGGGATAAAATGATCCATCAACGCGGGAAAGGGAGAAACACAACATCGAACCAGAAACTCAAGTTCCTATCCGCATGTTAACCTTGAAGGTGCCATCGCGACCCTGCTTGATTTCTGGCTATGAAGTGTTTCTTACCGATGGATTATTTCGGCAACACGACGAGAGTTACTTATTGTAGCAAATACAAGGTACCCAAGAATGAGGCCTAGGTGAACGGAATGAAAACATTCAGTAGAAAAGCCCCATCTCGTTGATTTAGCATTTGTGGTAGATGTGATACTACACTGGTTGATTTTGCTACACGCCGATCGCACTCATGTTTTTCTACTCCGTGTTGTCATTCATAGACGGTACGTCTTCATATGAGGATATTCCTCGACAACATCCAACTGAGGATGGCTCGTCAGGTCATAAGCGCCTTGTAAATAGTCTTGCTATATTTCTTAAATCCTCTCTTGTTGAGAAAACGCATTCTTAAATCGTACAATAGTCATCAAACATGGCGTATAATGTCGAATCATCGCGGGCCAGAGGTGAGGGAGGGAAAGATGATTGAGTTGTCACTGCCTCGTGTAGAGTAGTTCTCCGTATCAAAGGCTCCGGAAGATTGAACGTCACGTTACATGAATGTTTCGTAAAAGTAGGTGGTGCAACAGATTGGAGCTTATTGCATCCTGCCTTAGACAATATTGAAGTGCCTCAATCAAGCCAATTTATACTAACTTGGTAATAAGAATTAGAAACATACTGGATCATCATGCTTATCGGCAGTGTACCTCAGTCAAAGTATCATCAGGATCCGTGGCCCGTTCAAAGCAAATCCCATATAAGACAATGTTCGGAACCGTAGACCGTCTCGTATGTGCAAATACCTCGTAGTGGGAGCCAGAGATGATACTACGCAGTTGCCGCACACTGTATCGGATGCGTTTTAGCTGTTTAGTGCGGTTCTCCGCTGCTGCATTCGTAATGTAGCAAACATCTTGCTTCTCTATCTTTCACCCTTGACTGCATTCCATAACCTTGTGAATAAACCACGAGCATTTCACGAAAGGGCCAGCTACTCACTTACCCAGTGAAATGGAGTGGACCTGTCCTTGAAGTCACCGATATCAACAATCGGGCTGACAAGTTGCAAAGTCTGACAACAAATCAACAGCCTTTGCCATCTGGGGTTGTCCGCTGCTAAGTGTTTAGGTTCCGTCCATCCTAGGGGCCTTTTATACAATCAAACGGTTCAGCGTGCGCCAGGATATCTCTAATCTCAGCAGCTCCACCCCTTTTTAGACCTCTGCCTGCGAACCCGGTGTACAGCTCATCCACCACAATGTGGCTTTTGTTGATATCGGCGGTGTCAATCTCCGATTCAAGCGAGAGCGCTGGATAGACTCGTCGAAGCCACTAGACACGCACACAGCTAGTGTTAAGTTCAAAGACGTCGCACAATCTATCAACTCACTGCCGTCAGTCGTTTCTGTCTGGGGTTTATTCACTACGTAATTAGAGGAGATCTTCGGCTGCCGCCGGGCCAGCCCCAACAACGCTGTCGATGGCTCCCCGAGCGTTAGAAGACGCAATATGGGCGACTCATCCCCGAAAAGCGATCCTCCGCTTGTCGTCTCCTTCATCGGTGTCTCTGCAAACCATACCATCAACTCAAACTCCTCAGCAAATCTATAGCCCAGGCCAAGGACGCCGTCAAGCATGATCGCAAAGCGCCCAACCTCAATAGAACAGACCACGAAAAGCACCACCCACCAAGGACCCTTCCCAGCGTACCTCTCCCGCAAAACTCCAACGTTGCCCATCTCACCAGACCAACCCTGCCTATCTTTCCTCAACCCTCCCTGCCTTTACCGGCCAAACCTACGCCCAAACATGAAGGGCCCACCAAGAGCACCCCTCCGCCTCCGCAAACTAACAGGAAAGACCAGATCGTGAACCCTCCCACCAAAAACACAAATCTCATCATCACCTCATGAAAACGTCACGAGCCTTTTCTGATCCCGGCCGCGGTTGCGCATCGGTAATTTTTCTTGTCTTGCCTTCATCTCATCCTACCTCACACGGCGTGCCCGGCCGAAGGGGGTACGAACACAGTTTACGCTCGGATCCGGCGTTCGCCCAACATTGACCATCGGAGTCATGGGCAGAGTTATCTTACAACGCCGTAGTTGGGACTGTGATAATTCGATGATGCGTTTTCACAGATGAGAATTGTCGAGAGACAGAGTTTTCAACGGGCAGGGAGTGTCAGAAGAGTGGATGTCATCTGCATAGCGTGCGTGTCACTTGGCTGTCACAACCGGTTTGGCAAGCAGATAACGGCGGTCTATGTGCAATAAAGTTATTTGAAGGGGCGGTCGCGATGCAAAATACTATTAAAAATCCCAATCCAAGGCTAAAAGAGCATAATCCGGCCCGATAGCCGTTCCTTAGTCATCATGCGTGGTGTTGTAGTTTTTGCGCGGGTCTCCGATGCCGCCCGGGCGCAAGAGAGGCCTCGTCTCTCTTTCAACCTGCCTCTCTTCTCTATCTTGCAAGTGCTCTAGCTCCTCTTCTGTATCGGCGTACCTTTCGGGATGGGCCGTGTAGGGACCAGGTAGACCCTGTTCCCAGCCTTCGGAGTAAGTTCTGATGGGGTTTGGCCGTCTGGGCTCGTCGACCGAGGTGCGTGGGGATTGCGGCGGCTCGGCATGATGCTCCTGGAATTCATAGTAGATGGCCATGGCAAGAAGCACGCCCTGCATGAGCGCGGTCAGGACGAAGACGCCCCAAGTGCTCCAGCCCTCCCAGCCCAACCTTGCGAACAGGCTGCCGGCGAAGAGGAAGCCACCAGGGGTTTGGATGCACATCATGGGAATGCTCAGACTGCCCACGTGCTTGATATGGTAAGTCGTCCAGATCTGGGGGACATATTGGATTCCCGCCAGGGCACCGGCCATGACCCCGAGAAAGTTTGCCCAAAAGTCGAGGTGGTCGCGGAGAGCCATGCTGAAGACACCAGTAAGGATGATGACCAATAGTCCGTGGATCAGGCACACGGAGCCGACCATGATGGCGGTGCCCTTGGAAGGGGGGTCGTCGGCGAGCTCCTCATCGGGGACATTGGCGTCCTCGTAGCGGAAGTATACGAGGAAGAGGACGAGGCTGCGGGTGCAAAGTTAGTTTCCTGTGGACGCTGATAGGCATGGAGGACGTACATTAGAGCAAAGGATATCCATTGCACGCCAAGCTGAGCGATGCCCAAGAGACCAGCAGCGCATTCGAAAGTTCCAAGCTCGCTGCAGCACTGGATATCTCGGCGGGACGGTGGGACAGTCAGGATGTTGGCAAAGCCCGCGGTTGCTGAGGTTGTTCCGAGGAGGACGAACCAGGGCGAAATGCCCTCGGAAGTACCTCTGGCGACAATTCGATAGTGCTGAGGGAGGTAAGAGACGAGAAGGCCGACAAGAATGATGCTGGGAGAGAGAACCTTAGCTGGTGCTTGGCGCATGGAGGATCTCCCCGGAGCTTGACTCACATGGAGATTGTCAGGTTGAGGAAGCCAGGAGAGCGCAGCTCCTGGCAGCGGTCGTCAAACAGCGTAGCAACCATTCTGGGCACACACAAGGCAAATCGATTGTGGCTTCCGTTGGTGCTTCACGAGATTTTGACTGTCCAGGCAGGCTAAAGTAGACGGCCGAGGCAGTCAATGTGGCGGGTGGTTGAGCAGTGTTGCCGTGCGTGGGTGGTCCGTCGGGTCGCGAAGCTGAGATGGCGGTGTTCCGGGAGCAGGCAGAGCAACAAGATGCACGAGAAAGCGCAGGGCTACCTGAGCATTGCGTAATCGTCGGAAGACTTCAATCGCAACTTGGGGTCACGAGATAAGCTATCACTTCGCTTCGCGTCGGTCGAGCGGTCGGTGATTCGGACGGGGGTCGAAGCCGAAATGAAGGAGGAGAGAGGTCGACGGACGGGGACGTTGAGTCGGGGAGGAAAGCTGGGACAGTCCGCGCAGCTTGGACGAAGCAGTGGTGACGGTCGACAGGGACGAGAAAGACGAAGAGCTGCTGGAGCTTCTCGAGCGTCGAATGCCGCAGCAGAGGAGCTCGCGGCGGCGTAGATGTTGTTCGTGGAAGCTGAGAATGAAGCTGCTGGGGAGGAATAAGGTCCGGATCCAGCGGGGTTGGAGATTGAATGCGACTCTGTGCTGGGGGAGGAGAGGCGGGAAGGTGGAAGCAGATGGGTATGATTCAGTGGCAGATGTGTACTATGTAGCGGGCACCTCAGGCAGGTGGGCCGTTCCTAGCGGTGCCCTGGTCGCTGGGAGGCAGGTGCCGCTGGTGCCTGGCCTGAGGTGGCTTGTGGTGCCTGCCTTCGCCGTTCAGTGTGGGTGCGGTCAACCAATTTGGTGGGCAGTTGAGGTGCTCAATGCTCACCTCAATCAATGCCAGTGGACGGCTTCAGTACAGTGTTTGCTGTTGCAGTGTGCAGGCGGCAAGTCCCACGCCAATCAGCGCTAGGACCAGGGACAAGCGGTTCCCAGTGCCGGCGGACCCCATGACGTCGGGGTCTCAAGCTGGAAGTCACTTCTGCATCGCTACAGTGGCTCTCAGCGTTCTCAGTGGTCCGTCTCGCTGTGCGCCTGCCCAAACAGGCACCCGACTCGAAGCCTGAAACTGCGTGCTTGGGGGGGATCTGTGTGAGGAAACTGCGGGTCTACAGGGAGGTGCAAGGGAAGCTGCAGCGTAAATGCACCATGACCACCACTCTGCTGCGACCCTGATGCACTGCAGTGTGAGCTCGTGGAGGTGCCGAGGTTGCCCCATGTCCTCGCCATGATTGGCCCTCTTCCGTCTCCACACACCGCCCGGAGCAGGAGGTGAGAGCTTCGGTGAGCAAGTCAGGTGGAAGGTGAGACATCCTAGACATACCTCACCGAGAATGGCCCCCACCACCAGGAAAACGCAGGTGCACTGGCCGTAAATTGTAATTGCTGCAGCTCGTTTTCATCCTCCAAGCTCGCCTCCAGTAGCTCAACCACATCACAACACATCACCAACACTCGTTTTCTTTTTTTGATGATCGACACGTCGGGAAGCCGCCCGCATCTGCACTCTTACAATCTGCATCGTTCGCTATCTCTCGCCACCGTCGACCTGCGCAATCTCTGCTGCTGCATTTCCTTGATTCTTCAACGCGTCTGCAAAAAAGCTCCCGCCTCACTTTGCGCCTCCAATCACGCCTTCGCCCTTGAGTAATGCTAGCGCATCTCGGTTCACTCCCGACCGCCAAACATGCATCCCGACGGAGATCAGCCTGCCGACTCCATTGTGACGGCCGCCGGATCGCCCAGCCAGCCAACCGATCCCTATCCGCCCAACATGGACGTTGTTGCTACTACCGACTTAGCCGCCGCTGACGCTGCACACCAAACAACAACGCCGTCCAGTTTCTTCCGCCGCGTCCAATGGTCCGCTGACGGTACTACGCTTGTTGCGTCTGCCTCGGACAACCGTATCTCGGCCTACGTTCTACCGGAGGACCTCCTTGACCCGGCCGGCAGACCCCGGACCCTGAGACCCCAAGGCCACCTGCAGCTCCCGGAGCCCTCCTACTCTACCGCCATTGCCCCTTACTTCTCACTGTCCGAGCCGCAGTCCCAGCTCGCCCTTGTTTCCTGCAAAGACCACCCGCTCCAACTATATCACGTCTTTCCCGCGTCCGAGTCGTCACCTCCGCTATGCTCCTACAAGCTCATTCGACGGGAGACGGAGGAGTACATTTGCGCCGAGTCCCTCCTGTGGTCTTGGCCCGGAACCCATTTTATGACCGGTTCATCCAACCGACTCGACTATTTTGACGTATCACGGACCGGTTCTGATGGCCCCATTCTCACCATCCCCACCATCCCCTCCAAGCGGCACCTTCTCAAGGGCGGCGGCGTTGGCATGAAGGGCATGGTGTCGTCACTGTCGAGTCAGCACCCTGATGAGTCCGGTGCGACAATCATTGCCGCCGGTACCTGGACACGCTGGATGGGACTGTACGACGTGACCCGGACAAACAAAGCCATTGCAAATTGGAGCATTCAGGGCGTGGCCGAGGATCAATTCAAACGCAACGTTGGCGGCAACGGTATCGTGCAAACCATTTGGAGCCCCTGTGGCCGCTACCTGGCAATCAACGAGCGCCAGTCCAGTGGTATCCTGGTCTACGACATACGCGGAACCGGCCAGCCTCTGAGTCTGCTCCTTGGCCGGACCGCTGCAAGTCAGCAACAACTGACGTGCGACGTCTTCCCCGGCGGGGAGTCAGCTGGGGGCTTCGAGCTTTGGGCGGGAACACAGACCGGAGATGTCTTGGTGTACGAAGGTGTTGGCACCCAGGCAGGCGCTCTTGACAAGTCCTGGGATTGGGCAGCTCATCAATCACCCGTGGGAAGCGTAGGAGTTCATCCCACTGGGTCAGTGGTTGCAACCTGCTCAGGCGCGTGGACGAGCCACGCAGATGGCGACATTGACAATGAGCTGGGGGCTACCGACGACAGCGGCCGTCCACTCTTGGCATCGACACGAATCACCGCCGAGTCCTGTGTCAAGGTCTGGACATTGGCGGCCAACACTACCGAACCCGCTGCGACCGGACAAGGGACAGAATGAATCGCAAGGGAATAGAACCCTTGGACGCCCTCGCGGAACGACAACATTGACGCTAAGTATAAGCGAAACTCATGTTTGTTGGTCACGATGGCCATTCCGACCCGGACAGCGACTTCAAGATGATGCTGCCAAACCGGCACAGTCCAGCCCGTGAAAAAATGCCCGCGCCGTGTCACGAGAGGTTCAGCATTGGCAATTGTATCACAAATCCTTCTCACGCGAATAGCTTCGTGCCATCTAGAAGGATTCCGCTGGCAAGCACTTGGATCCTTTCGGCATAGGCTCCAGGGCAATGGTGCGACTGGATGCTGGCTCGCCCGAACAGGTGGGATCGCTCAACGGTGCTTTCGGGTGGCTTGAAGCCAAGATCCACGAATAACTCAGATTGCATCCTCTTCCTGTTGCAGCACTCCCACACTAGTACGCCGGATACGGATTCAAATGCCTCCTCTCGCGAACCTGCAGGTCGTTCAATCAGCGATCACGACGACGTGCAGATACAAGAACACCAATGTGCGGCTTTCGAGGCGACTATTCTCAGCTCATCCGAAGTTCTCCATTGTCCAGACTGCCCAGCCACACGGGTTCTATTTTGCCCGGTGCATCAGATGAAATTCCAGAGGACAAGAGCTGGGAGTCGAAACTGGCTCAGGCCGTGTAGTGGGAGAAGAGGTCCGAGGGGTGGTCGGCGGCCTTCCGGCTCAATAGTCGGACGCGATTCACAGGCTGCCTCTGCCTTGCATACCCGAGTTCATCTCACGAACATCACGATTCCACGCATGGCGAGGCCGAGAAATAGGCTTCACATGCCATCGTATTGTTGGGCATGCAGACATTCCATCAGCCGAACGGTGAACATCAGCCCAATCCTAGAGAAGACGATGCTGTGTCGTCATCGCCGAAAGACCGATGACCGACAGATCGACTGAGCAAACACAGCGTCAGCTTACCTTGCAGCAAACATTCTCATCAATCTCCTTACCCTCGGTTTCCATCACGATTCCCCCATCTTGGCGAGCCCTGAACACAGACCCTCGCCGAAGCACTCAAACAACCCCGCCAGCGTGTCTGACTTGAACGGCGCCGCGACCAAGCGTTCCTTAACCAATTAAACTATTTCCCAATCTGGACACGTTTGTTCCTGACTAGCAGCCCCCATGCTGCGGTCTCAGCCCAGCAATTCGGAATTCGGATGAGAAGACCACCATCTCGAACCCTTCCTCTCCGCCCGCTGTGTAATCGGCAGCTCCCCGTTGGTCCTTTGCACCGACTTTCCCATTTTGGCCGTGCATATTCCTTCTCGAGCTGGTCATAATCGGCTGCACCCTTGGCTGAGAGCGGATAAGGCCCAATTCTGATCGTCGTGGGATTCGCCGCTGGACAAACAAGGTCTTCATGCTATGTCTGGCGCTACAAACGAAACAAGCTTAATAGCGCGGCCATGTTGCGGTATATGCCGTATCGACGGTGCAAACTTGATATTCCTTGGCCTGGGGAAACCGATTTCTGCCAATCATCTCGACGGACTAACAAGTTTCGACTTCCGGCCGAAAGCGAGAAGACTTCCTTAGTGTCACATAACGAGAAAATGCTTTGATCCTCAACTCAACGCACGTCTCGGCGATGTGATACATGGACGGACTCTGGCGACTCAACTGTGCAGCTGCTCTACCTGCACCTCCCCACGTCAGGAGTCTGACTTGAGATTACTGCATCCAAGCGGCCGGCAATCCGCGAGCCGGAAGCTAAAGAAAGAAGCCTCATCGAACAATCTCTAACCCGCCTTATATCCCATAAATACAACCGACGATGCCAGCCAATATCATGAGGCTTTTTGCAGGCCAGCACCCATCTCTCGCTTTCAGCTTCGGCATCTTTCGCTTCTAGCCTCTGCAGTCCTGACCTTCGGGCGGGGTGTTCGATTCGTCACAGTCGTTTATCAATCCTCTTTTCTTGTTCTTGTTGTTCTTGATTTTCTCAAGTCTAGCAATCATGAAGACCGCGTCTTTCATCACCGCCCTCCTGGCCGGCGTCGCCGTTGCCCACCCCGGCATGAACATGGAGCAGATCAGGGAGGAGGCCCGTCTCCAGAACCGCCAGTCCGGCGGCGGCGGCGGTTCCACCGAACTGATTGGAGATCTCGCTACTCTTCCCGATGCCAAGCTCACCAAGACGGGCCGCGAGATCAAGGCCATCTTGACCCTCCAGTCCAGCGGCCAGGACCAGGCCTCTACCTATGAGGCCCCCGGCAAAAAGAACTCGGCCGAGTGCAAGGCAGACAAGTGCTGCATCTGGAAGTTCATCGCAGACGACATGGTCAAGCAGATGGTCGGCAACGCAGGCCGCTGCAACAGCGTCGCCCGCGCTTCCGTCCGTCTCGGCTTCCACGACGCCTCCTCCTGGTCCAAGACCTCGGGTGGTACTGGCGCCGACGGCTCCATCATCCTCGCCAACGAGTGCCACACCCGCGACGACAACAAGGGCCTCGAGGAGATCTGCGACACCATGCAGGGCTGGTTCGACAAGTACAAGAAGTACGGCGTCTCCATGGCCGACATGATCCAGTTCGCCGCCAACGTCGCCACCGTCGCCTGTCCCCTCGGCCCCCGCGTCCGCACCTTCGTCGGCCGCAAGGATACTACCAAAGCCTCTCCGCCGAACCTGCTGCCGTCCCCCTTCCAGAAGTCCGACGCCCTATTCAAGATGTTCGCCCAGAAGTCCTTCACCCCCGACGGCCTCGTCGCCCTGCTCGGCGCGCACACCACCTCCCAGCAGCGCTTCGTCGATCCCAGCAGAGCCGGCGCCCCGCAGGACACCACCCCCGGCGTCTGGGACGTCGCCTTCTACGGCCAGACTCTGAACCCCAGGACCCCGCCCGCCGTCTTCAAGATCCCCTCCGACGTCAGCATCTCCCAGGACCCCAAGGTCATCGACACCTGGAAGGCGTTCGGCGCCGGCCGTCGTGGTCAAATGGCATGGAATCAGGTACGCATCTCACCTCCGTCTCATCCCTCTTGTATCCCCATCTCTAACACCTCCCAGGCCTACTCTTCCGAATACGTCCGCATGTCCCTCCTCGGCGTTCCCAACATGAACGATCTCACCGAGTGCACCAAAGTCCTGCCCCCCTTCAAGGGCCCCGACTTCCAGATGCCCGACCAGTCCGAGCTTGACAAGTTCATGAACGGCATCCTCAAGTCGCCCCAGGCCGTCCAGGCGCTCGACGCCGGCAACATCATCCCTCCCACCGCCCAATAGATTGATGAAATTTTTCACTGAAAGAGCGCGCATTACACAACACCACGTACATAATGTTTCAATTCGACCTTTTCTTTTCAAAATCATAAGCCTGTATAATATTACATGTAAAAGCCAGATGGATCTCCATGGCGTTTTCGGTGTTCGATATGCATAGAAAGGGAAGCATAACCACAAGGGCCGAGGCTGGCCGGAGCCTGGCGATGCGGCAGTTTGTGTGCGAAAGGGGGAAAACTCCATTAGCCTTGTTATCGGATGAATACCTTCTTGATTGTTTATTCTTCAATAGCACTCAAATTTTAGACTTGCATCTACCTGCATCTGCATGCACCTTCTTTCGGCATTCCAAGAGAGATAAACGTCCCACAGACACAGTCGGCCCCTCCCCGAAGAAACTGCAAACGCGTCTCGCGTCTCAAAATCGCCCCAAGAAAGAAAAATGTGGACATGAAGTCCGATCTAGATCACATGAGGAAAGTAGGTTGAAAAGAACCTTGTTTTCTTCCCGCCCGAGCCAGCAGGTCGTGTCTGCAACGTGATGCGAGCGCGCACGTCCGCACGCACGCGGCGACCACTGCTACTCAAATTCGTCCGAACGGGGCTGCAACAGCCGCAGATGGGTTCGTCGGCTTCCGGGAGGGCGTGCTGTCGTATTCCAGACGCGCACTGACTCTGTTCAGCACGTCGTGTCCTCTCTCCCCCAGGTATCGCCCAAAGACCTGTGCCTTTTGCGCGGCAGGCATCCTGAAGAATCGTACGAGTGGTTCTTTTTCTTGGGGCCCAAAACATCCTCTGAACAAGGAGATAATGAGCTGTGCCGCGTAGACGTTCAGTCCCACGTGTCGAAAGAATACCTCCCACTCGGTCTCATCCATCATCAGCATGGATCGTGCGGTTGCGATATTCTCTTTGACGTATGTTGATACCAGGGCGCACGTCCATGTCTCAAGGGTCTTGGGACCGCCTCCAATGTAGATGACTCTGATGACGCAATTGGTGGAGATGCCAACGCCAGAAGCGAACCCGACGAAGGAGTTGTAAGAATCAACATCGCTCTTCCCGAGCGGCCCAACATATTCTTCACTGCTGCTTTCCGATACCATGATAATAAGCCGCTGGTAGCGTGGTGCGGTTTTGGTCACGCGTTCACGAAGCTTTGACAGCTGTTGTCCGGAGTTCAATGGCGCCTTCTGGCCAACTTGGAGTATGGTGGTAATGATGATGCCAGTTGCTGGAGATGGTATAATGTCGGCTTCAAAAAAGAGCGGAGAAATTGCTGTCGATAGTTGAGCGCTGTTTGGTGACCAAATAGTGTTATTGTATCGGGAGAAGTCTCGGTCAATACTTTCTATGCCAGGAAGGCTGTCGATTGCGGCCATGATATTTCGAGGAAGGGTAGTGGAAATTACGATATGGGTCTTGCCCTCTATGGTTAGAACCGGAGGGAGAGGGGCAACTGTACTTGGTAATTGCCGTTCAGGCTGGGAGGTCGGAAGTTTCAGTGAATTCTCCGGGTTCCTTGCTCTCGTCATCGGTGATCTGGTACTTCGGTCTGGTGTTGGAAAGAAGTGGCTCATTGTCTCCGAGCGGGACTTGTTTGAGGGATGTAGCAGCAAGTGATTGTCCAGGAGTTTGCTTGTAGCATTGGGCTCGTTCTCGCCCAAGAGCAAGCATCCGCTGCTGTCTTTCGTTGCAATTCGACGTTTGGTAGTGCGGCGAATCTTGTGCCCGACAGTGGGAGATTCAAGCTCAGCATCGTGTCCGCCAACGAGCTCCGCCAGCTTGCGCTTTCTGATGACGCTCAATAAGTCGATTGCGGGGCCGTTTTCGAAAAGGTCCTCGTCGCCCTCGTGATAGGGCATAGGCAGCTCCTCGTCGTCGTCTTCACGAAGGACCTTCAGCCCTGACTCTCTACGGACGTAGTCGGCGCTGGTGGGTAGACGGGCGCCGCGGCAATCGAAGATTTGCTGAAGAGCGCAGTCATCGCCAACTGTCTCTTTCAAATTGACAGAACCCAACGACGCGTTGAAGGGTTGCCATTTCAGCTCAATATTCTCAGACCGCATCTTGGGCCAAGTTGGCGCCTTCCTTTGACCATCAAATTCGAGGCAGATCCAACGAAACATCTCAGACGCCCCTTTGGCAGGAATCCCAGACCATTGTGGCTGTGGGATACTGAAGTCGACGACCGGGGGCTGAAATCTGGCAATGGCATCAGCAACATGGATCTGCTCTTGCTCCGCCATCCTCGTCAACTCCGCGTTCTTGTCTTCGAGTAACAGGCTGAAGTCTTTTTCAAACTTGGCGTCTGCCTCATGCATGGAATCGCTTTCAACGTCTTCATCTTTGGACCCCAGGCATGGAACTGTGTTCAGAAGCGCTCGGCAAGAGGCTTCGTCTTGACTGGCCGATGGAGGCTCTTCAGGCTTGCACAAGATGGGCACCTCCATCTTCAGATCCTGGGTGGGCTTTGGAGATGGAAAAATATCCTGAAACGGGGGGTCGGATGGAAACCCAATCATCTCCGTCACGTCCACCTCAGGTTGGATCGTTTCCATGGTCATCTCATCCATCAATTTACCAGCTGTGTCCAAGTCATACTCAATGAGACTGTCGGTATCGGACAATGGCTCCAGTCTGCAAGCCTCGCTGGTTGGTATGGATTCCTCTTCCGGCTCCGAGTCAAGTGGCGGCGGCATCAGAGGGGGTGTCATGGACTGGACGCGGTCCTGCATGAGGTGTTAGTGCATTATCTCTTTGATGGCACGCGTCAACCCACCCGCTTAGACATCTCGAGGAAGATCAAGTCTTCAAGATCTTTGTTCGTCCACTCTTGATACACAGCTTCGGCCACGTACGTCAGGTCCTCTTCGGTGTAGTCGATCTCTTCGGGCTCGGCTCCTCTAGCGAGCTGATCATGGAAATGCCGAGCAGACTTGGGCAGCGTAAGACCTTCGTCCTTATCCTCGTCAACAGGCTCCATGACGAGGGGGTTTGGTCGGCGAAAGAAATCATGCAGCTTCGCCTCAGAGATGGTCTTGCTGAAGGCTTTGGAGTCATGTCTCGGGTCGGATCGGAGAGACGGGAGCTCCATCTTGCTCACTGCCGTCGCAAATCGACGCTGAGGATAGCTTGCTTCCAGAGCCAGCTTCATCATGTCGGCCTCGTCATCGATCCCGATGATCTTGGTCACCGCATTGTCGAGGTTCGCCTTCTGGAAGTCGGTCTCTGGAGGGAAGACCGGATCAGGGATGGCCAGTGCAGAGAGGTCGGCTGCATCCTCGATGGTGGCAGCAATCGGAAAGTAGGGCGACTTCTGCAGCTGGTCAAAAATGGCTTTAGTCCGGGTCGAGATGTGCCTGTTCGCGCTGATGAACAGGCCTTCGTTGCGGGCATATTCTCGCGGACTCGGCTCTGCCTCGTCCATGGCGGTGGATCGAACCGGTCAGGACCGTGCCTTGATTTGATTGCAAGATTGTTGAGATGGGCAATAGATGTATTGAAAGAATCGAATGACTGATCCGTGTCTTGTAAAGGGACAGCCGACGACGACAACATGCTAAGGACGGGGGGAAAGGGTTGGAATAGTTTGGCAGTCAAAAGTGTCGTCATGGTGCAGACGACCTACTTGGGCAAGAGCAGTTGAGCATCTTCCGCTCCATGGGAGGCAGCTCCTGCCCCTCGTGAGTTGAGTTGCGAGTGAGGAAAGAGCAGGACCTCGTTGCTTCTGTTCCTTCCCACTATTGACTGGTGCTGCATCTTCCTCCCCTTCCAAACTTCACCTTCACACAATAACGAGAAACACAGAAAGCAATCACGTCTCCTTGTAACCCGTCGTAAGTAAAGTCAGCAACATCTGAAGGCGGTCGCAAACTTTCAATATCAACCGTTGTTACGGGCCCCCAGCGTCTCGGCTCCGACTCTGCGAGTTGGCACCGGAGCCGATCATCACCCTCAACCCCCGACAGCCCCCGACATACCCCGACTGGCTGATGAACAATGACCGCGCTCTTGTGATTGTGTTGCGGAGGATGCAGCCAAAAGCCGAGCGGGCATCATCTCCGACGGTCCGACCAACAGTCCCCGCTCCGGATAAAGAGGGACAGCCTAACATCCGACATCCATCGGATCTAAATCGTCGATCGGCGCGGTCGAGGTTCCACCACTGCCCCATTTCTCTGTCTCCCGGACTCCATCTCCACCACCGTCAAGCAAACTTCCACTCTCTTTCAGCTAGACTTCCCGCTCCCTCTCGGCTCTTTGTGGAGTTTGCAAGCGATGCATCGGACGATGAACCATTTAGCGCAAGGGGCCGCGCTGGAGCCGCTGGAGACCGTCGCGACCCTCCGCGTTTGAGGTCCCGTGACGGCGCTGAGTAAGGCAAACAACTGCAAAAGACTGCAAACGGCAGCTGTATCCAGAGGGACCCGGTCCTTGCAGGAGACGACGACATGCCTATTTCGGGCCCTTTGCATACAAAGTATAAATGGTCGCGATCCGCACCTCGCTCAAAGACTCGGCAACAGACAAATCCACCTTCAACAGATCTGACCAGTCCGACTGACGACGCTTCCCCTGAACCTCCTACCAACCGCGACCCACAAGATTGAAAATGGCGACAAAGCTTGGCGACAAGAAGTCTCTCCGCATTGGAGTAATGCTCGAAGCCGTTCAGCTGAGCGACATCATGGGCATCGACCTATTTGGCAACATCTCGCTCGAGTACTACGACAAGGTCAAGGCTTTTGACCCAGGCTTCGCTCCTTTCGAGGGACTCGCGCCCGAGATCAAGTTCTACTTCATCTCTTCTACTCTCGAGCCCGCCGAGATGACACCAGGCCTCAAGTTTGTCCCAAACATCACCTACGACGACTGCCCGCGCGACCTTGATCTTGTCCTCATCGGCGGACCTCTCCCCTCCCATAGACCACCTCAAGCCGACCGCTTTATGAAGGAGGCTTTTGCCAAGACCCGCGTCTGGATGACAACCTGCATCGGCTCGCCGTGGTTGGCCAGTGCAGGCGTGCTGAAGGGAAAGAAGGCGACAGTCAACCGGGAGTTCTTGGCGTTTGCGAGGCAGGTACACCCCGACACCGAGTGGCTTGACCAAAGATGGGTTGTCGAGGAGAAGGAGTACGACGGCGAGGGCAAGGGCGAGCTCTGGACGGCAGGCGGGGCGGGAGCTGGTCTGTCGATGATCATCGAGTACCTTAACCAGAACTTCGATCCTGCTTACGTCAAGAAGATTGCGTTACAAGGCATCGGAATGGAGGAGGTTGAAACGAACCAGTTCTACAAGACAACATACGGATCGGGCTCGGTGAAGCCTTGAGTGGCTGATAATATTTATCCATTTGATCTCATCATAATACAAGACCTTCATATCCACGAACTTTAGCGTCCTCAGATGCCGTTGACAGGTCTCTACGCATCTACATACCGAACGAAGAATTCGGGAGAGTCGTACCGGTCCCAGCCCTCAGGCACAGTCCTGTCCGCCGCGATCTTAAGCGCAAAGATGCTGAGACGGTACCGTCCAGCCGGAACCCAAGACCCGTCAGCCAACGTACCGTCCCACGGGCTCGTCCAACCGATGGGTCTGCGGTATGTCACCGGGTATCCCGCGACATTGCCTAGCGTGACGACCCCGAGCCCATTGTCCTTCGCGTCAGGGTTCTCCTCCAGCGGAACAATCTCCACGCGGACCTCAGCGCTGCCCATGACCAGCCAGACAAACTGATCAGGCAGCGCGCCAACCGGCAGAACCAGATCCGTTGTGTTGAGCAGAGGCTGCGCCCAGTCGGGATGCTCAGCGGGGGCAGCAAACTGGAAGGTGGTGTTGGCTGCGACCTCAGAGCCAAGCGGGTCGTCGCTGCGGCTGAGCCAGATACGATTCGACGCCAGGACAGTGACGTTCTTCATTGAGCCCGCGGCACCGATATACGGCACGGAAAGTGCGATCTCGCCGTCGGCGTTGGTGCCGTTGATGGCAACCCAGCCGGAGTACACAGGCAGGGAAGCAGCGTTGAGGCCCTGGGGCGGAACTACACTAATACGAATTTCACCTGTAGCATTCGGCTCGAGGGTGAATGAGGAAGGCTCAAAGGTCAGACTGGCGTAGACCGTCTCCAGGTCCGGGGAGCTGCTGCGGTAAATATCAGACAGCGTGATCGCCGTCAGAGCCGGGACGTGGGAGACGTTGTACGTGGCGGGCGAGTCGCCGACGTTGGTCACCGTGAAAGATGCCTCGGAGACCAGGTTGTCGGTGTCGTTGAAGGAAAGACCTGCGACGTTGACGACGGATGTGGCGTAGGCTGCGTCGTAGGCTTGGACCATGCCGGCGCCCTGTTGCGGGACGGGGCCGAGGCCGGCGTCGATGTTGGGGACACCGTAGTTTTGGGAGAGGCTCGGCTTTGCGGTGGATGCGAGAAGACGCTTGATCAAGTCAGGGTCTCTTGTTCCTCGTGCCTATCGGTGTCAGCTGACTTGCACTTATGCCTATTATCGGGTTTCGGCCTACCTGGGAGACGAGAGCAACGATACTAGCCACAAGAGGCGTTGCCATGGAAGTTCCAGATGCTTCGGCATACTCACCAAGGGCTACCGGCCAAGTCGAAAGGATACCGGCTCCAGGCGCACCGAAGCTTGGAGCTAGAGTAAGCTCGAAGGTTGGGCCCCAGCTGGTGTAAGCGGACACCGTTCCGGGGCTGTCCGCGCCTTGGCTCTGGTATGAAGATACGGATATGACTCCATCGCCGGTGCTCGGCGTGCTGATTCCAAACAGACCCTCGGTGCCGCCGACCTCGTTGCCTGCTGCAAAAGTGCAAGGAACGCCAGCATCCACGATCCTCGCGACAGTAAGGGCAAACGCCTCGCCGGCCCATCCGCTTGGTCCGCCGATGGAGCCGGTGATGATGTCCGAACCATCCTCGAATGCCTTGATTACACCGGCCATGAGGACATCACCTGTTGTCTGGCCGTTGCATGCGAAGGTTCGGTACATGCCCAATTTGACATCGGGGCTAGCGCCAGTGAAGCCCATGGGATTCTCCATCGCCGCAATAATGCCGGCAACATGGGTCCCGTGGCCCAGGCAGTTCTCGAACGGGTCATCGTCTGGTACCGGGGTATTCGTGCCGTCATACGAGTCACCGACGATATCCTCGCCGTACTCTACCAGACACCCAGGGCCAAAGCATCCGCCGAGAGCTGGGTGGGTGTAGTCGATGCCCGTGTCGACGATGCCGATCTTGAGACCTTGGCCGGTGTACCCCTGGGCACGCAGCTTGTCAACCTGGGTCATGACATGAGGCGGCCAGGTATCGGTCGAGTTGGCCTGGCGCTTGTACTTTGAGGTGGTCGACTTGTCCTTTCCAGTCCAGGTGATGTCGAGCTTGGGCACAGAAATCAGGGGCACAGGCCAGAGTTGCTTAACCTGTGCCAACCCGGCAATCTTCGCCGCCGTCTCGTCGTTGGCGTTCTCGACATTGACGGAGACACCCTTGAAGATCTTGGAGTTGAGGGCCAAGCGTTGCGAGACTTTCGCGAGGCCAGCTTCCGTTTCGAGCTTTGCCATGAGACTGGCGGCATCCTATGCAAGTATTAGTATCATGTTTGTGGGAACGCTAGATGAACCCACCTGGTCATCGGCAAGCTCGAGGATGTATGCGCCTGGGACTGTAGTCTTCTCGATCGTAGGCGCAACCTCGTCCCTCTTCGAAGAGGCCGAGACGAGAGTCGCGACGCCGGCCAATGCCGCGACGGACGCTTTCCAAGCAACCATTTCGATCGATTTTCTTCGCCGACTTCAGACCTGAGAGTCTTGCAGATCAGGGCCTTGATCGCATTGTACCTGCATCTGCCGACCCCTTTATAACTTCCAGCTTACACCACCGAACATGCTGTGATGCCCGTCTTGGCTTCTGAGGTTGCATCAAGCACTATCGCCATGCCGCCGTAGACCCACCAACCCATCCCAAACTCGACGTCTCGGATGGACGAAGCGACCTCGATGCGGGGCAATACGAGTCGGCGTGAGAGCAATTGAGCAAGATAAGCAAAAAAGCTCATCGCAGGCGAATCTTGCGCAGAATTAGCAGGGCAATTGCGTCCGCGATGGCTGCATTCGATGGGATTGTTGCAGCGGCCGCTGCGCGGGTGGCATCATCGGACTCACGGGGGACGGGGGTAGAAGATGGAAGGTGGTATTTTGGAGAACCCTGGCGCTGCATGCGCTCGAATGGCTGCGTGATCTTGGCGCTTGAGGAGGAGAGGAGACTGCCCGGTTGGCGCGAGGGTTTGCTATCTCCGGGCTGGAATAGTAAGCTTATTTGCTGATCGGCGTGTTTTGTTTGCATGAGTGAAGTCCCCTGCATTGTCATGTATCTCGTTCTCGCTTTGGTGGACATGTGAATGCTTGGGAGTTGTTCAGTCCAGGTGAGTTCAATAATTCTCAATTGACGAGATAAGCTGTCCATCAGTTCTCCATATGAGACGGTACATTCGTCCTCATAGGTGACGGTGAACACCAGAATACACATTACGTTGTTACCTCTGCAGACAGCCTCCTCAGATCTGAGTTGCGTTGTGCGCCGACAAAGCTCCCTCAAGATACAGCTTATCAAGGGCATCCGCCGCGGTGACATTATCAACCTTCAGCTTCAACCAGAACTGATCCGTCACACCCTCGTCATACACCCACTCATTTGACCCATTAGCAAAGACGTGGTTGTACCCAAACTCATTCCCGTACTCGAACAAATCGCCAAGGCCCTCGATCGCATACACCACCGTAAGCGGGTCCCACGACTCCCTCGGCCGGTAGAAGTTGTAGTACACATACGCCTGCCGCACCGGATCCGTCGCGGGGCCCTCCGCCAGCAGCTTCGCGCCGGACAGCACCACCGACCCGACCTCCGTCCCGCAGAACACCACGCGCCCCTTCCAGTTGTTCACCACGTGCGCCGTCGCCGCCGGATTGTCCCCGAAGAAGTTGAACTCACGGCCGGAGGGGTACCCGCCGCCCATGACGACGAGCTGCTCGACCTTGGCCGCGATCAGCTGCGGGCCGGTGAGGTTCGAGTACCTGTCGGCCGTGGAGTTGAGCAGGCCCGAGAGGTTCTCGAAGAAGCCGATGGAGGCGATGGTGACGGGCACGTCCGCCTCGGCGAGGAGCTTGCGGTACAGCGCGACGGCGTCCCAGGCGTCCTCGGCAGCGCCGAAGGGCAGGGACCCGCCGGAGAAGTGGTAGGAGATCTTGCTGGCGTACTCGCCGAGGTCGTAGGCGAAGGTGTCGAAGAAGCTCTCGTTTGTGAGCGGGCGGCGCGCGCCGATGGGCACGGCGGAGTGGTTGTAGTGCGCGAGGATGGCGGAGGTGGCGGTCACGGAGTAGGAGGAGGGGTAGTTCACGTTCACGCCGAGCAGGTTGACCTCCGGGGAGGTTGCGGCGATGAGGAGCGCGCCGGTGTCACTGTCGCGATGTCAGGAATGGTTCTTCAGTGAGAGTGTGAGGGTTGGGGATCTGACTCGCAGTCACTAAAAATGTCAGTGTCAATGATGAGGTTTTTGCGGGCTGCCAGGGCCGGCTGCACCAGGAGCGCACTTAGGGCGATTTGCAACGTTGAGGCGAGCATCTCGTGATAGTCTCACCGGGCGCGTCGAAAAGGGACTTGATCGGCGATCTTCAAAACCTTTCGGATGAACCGGTGTTTGGGTACTTGTAGCCCGCCATTGTTTCTTATCTTGATGGATAACGGTAGCCGTCGTGTCGGGCGACTCCGATATTAGGAGGGAAGTGGAGTAAAGTAATTTTATTTTCTCGATGATTTCCTCGGGAAATTCGTCAACGGCAAGGTTCAACGTTGACGGATTGGACGGTTTGGAGATAAGAGATCGATCGATAAAAGATTCAACTACAGATACTGCAACCAAATGCGTTTAATGATTTTTGGTCAATCACGAAGGAGGATTGAATCGAAACCAAGGATTCATGAACCAGCCGAGTCAATGAAGCATCGCCACCATTGCATGACTGACCTTGCGTCGCAACCCCAACTGAACCGTAGCTAGAAGGTTCCCCTGCTTGCCATAATCAGAAGCGCAATCGCCAGCACAAGTCAGACTATTTTATTGAAGGCAATGCGCCGTGTTTCGTTCGGCTATTCCCCCGTTTCCTCAAGTTGCACTCAATAAAAGCCTTACTTCGTTCAAACCTGCGGGGGGGGTGGCTTTCTGTGCGAATAGCTCTCACTACCTTAAGTTATAAGCTGACGAGCAAGCCGGAGACGATCTCTCCTGCCGTATTTCTAGACCGCTCATTGCCGCTTTAAACTCCGGCCAGTTCATGTATTCACCAGTTTGAGTCGACGGTTGCGGTCATTGACTGTGATGCGTACTGCATGTCTCGCTACTCCAGCTGCGGGCTGTCACTTCAGCTAGCCCCAGGAATTCACGCTACGCCATTCACACTTGGGATTGTCGCCAAGGATGTGACATCTCATCTGAGGGGCACAAACAATGCCCACGCAGCCAGCCACGATCTTAGTCGCTGGATTATTCAACGGCTTTGACACTGCTCTTAAACATTTCCATTTGTCATAGTTCAGCCGATCTAAATACATGTTCTACTTCAGCTAACCGCCGGCAAGGCAATTCATAACGGTGATTTGCCCATTCACGAGCTGAACTGCCGTCCTCACAATGATGGCTGGCTTGGTATGAAATCACTGTGACATGGAGTTCGGTGGCGTAATGGGAGGACTTTTCAGGGTTTCCAAGGAGATGTCGAATATATATATATATATAGAGGGGTTGTTGTTCTTCGTGAGTAGAGTACGCACCAAAATTCATACATGCGCCAAGCTCAATCCCTCAACATCTTCTCTCTGATTCTCTCCAGCACTACATTGTGTCATCATGCAAGAAACCAGTCAATTCTATCCTATCACTGGTATCCAGGATGGGCTGGACACACCCACGAATCCTGAGCTCCGGATGGTTCCCCTTCGCTTGGAAATTGACGATTGGTTCGGGTCCAAGGACCTCGTTCACGAGGACCAGCGGGCTCTGTTCTTCCCTGCCTTTTGGAGGTTTTCCCAGATGGACCCCAAGCAGAAACTGTCCTGGTTTCAAATTGCCGGTACGTACAATGATGAGCAGCTCGTCGACATCTAAAGCTGACTACGAGTATCAGGAATCCATGGCAAGCCATACGTGGCTTGGGATGAAGACCCCCAGAAAGGCGAAACTGCTGATCGCGGATACTGCACGCACAACAGTATTCTGTTCAGCACCTGGCACCGTGCATACATGCTGTTGTGGGAGGTACAAGGATTAAGCTCCGCGACCAGAAAAGCATTGTTGACGAGTCATAGCAAGTCATTTACGAGCTCATGAAAGAAGAGGTCAAGAACTTCCCAGTCAATGAGCATGGGGCGCTTCTCGAGGCAGCCAGATCTTGGAGATTCCCGTACTGGGACTGGGCTCGCAAGAAAATCGACCCTGAGCAAGGCGGCAGTCCCATGTACGACATTCCCCGGGTGATTCGACAGGAGAAGGTGAGAGTAAGGATCCCTGGAGGTCCTGGGCCAGATAAGAAGTACGCCGAGATTCAAAACGCCTTCTACAAGTTTACCATGCCGCCCACGAAGAACAAGCCCAAAGGGACTCCGATGGGAGATGATTACCTCAAAGGGGATCCAGAGACGGCGTACGACCCGCTGAAGGACCTGCGAATCACGGAAATCAGGCAGACCGTGGGGACTGAGCCGAATACCAAGGAGGAAATCTTTCCGGTAAGTAACTTCCGTGATTGTCTTGTGCGAGACTGATTTATTGCAGTATAACGAATGCATTGGCACTAGCCGACATGTTGATGGTAGTGGTGGGGACAAAGCCTGGATCAATGGTGTTCAAAACAACCACATGATTGTCAAAAACCTTCGAGACTACCAACCAGCCTTTCCCGACAAGGTTAAAGCCGAGAGAGATGCCTCAAGGAAGGGTAATCTTACGGCGAGCTTGCGAGATGCGTTTCATCGCGTTCTTACAATTCAACGGTTCGAAGATTTTGCAACCAGACGCATGCCTGGCAGACGCCCTGAGGATCCCAATAACCGCAAGGATTACGCATTTGATTCAGCGGAGAATATCCACGACAATATGCACTTATGGTGTGGCGGTAAACCGACTGAAGCGAGTGCCAGTGGCGTGGTCCTACAAGGCCACATGTCTCGTGTTCCTGTTGCTGCCTTCGATCCAATCTTCTGGCTTCATCATTGGTGAGTTCTGCCCAAACTTCGACAGCTCACCATAGGTTACTGAGGGATCCACAGCAATGTTGACCGACTCATTGCCATCTGGCAAGTTCTGTGGGAGAAAGAGAATAATTGGTTTGTTGCTGGCGATGTGAGGAATAAGGAGCAGGGCAATTTCTTCCTTGAATTCGGCCACGATGCCACGCCCGCTGACCACCTGCGGCCCTTCCGCAATGCCACAGGAGGCTATCATACCTCCGAGAGCGTCCGCGAGGTCGCCAATTTGGGATACACTTATCCTGGTCTTGAGAAATGGAAGTATCTGTCCGGTGACAATTACGACAGGGATAGGCATATCAGTGACCTCCGTGAAAGCCTCCGTAAAGATTACGATTCATCCTGGTCAGCTGCGCAGAAGTTCAAGTTTTCGGACGACCCGGGAGAAGACAACGGCATCGGGCTAATGCGTCTGGCGGATTACGGCAGACCAGTGGAGGACATCATCGGCTTTGACGACTACGTGGTCGATGTTGTCTACGAAAAGTAGGGCCACCTCCAAACACCAAGACTGATGATTCATGCTGACATGAAAAGATTTGCTTTGGGCGGGAGGATGTTTGTTGTGGACATCTTCATTGGCAAGGTGCCGTTTCAGCCTCCCTACGACTTCGAAGAAACAGACTCTCTCGTCGGTCAAGTTGTCAATTTCTCATCCCAGCTTCCTGACCCAGACCTCGCGGGTTGTGGCAATTGCCGTGCCCAAGAGGCCGAAAGGGTCTTGTCGTCCGGTCGAGTTGTGTTGACCAACGCCCTGATCACCCGTTATAAGCAACAAAGTGTGCATACACCGCAGCGTCCTGATGGCATTCGCGTCCTAGGAGGAATGGACCCGGAGCACGTGGTCGAGTTCTTGAAGGACAACTTGCACTGGCGTGTTACCTCTGAGGGCGAACTGGTTGATATAGCCGCGCTGGACTCTCTCAGAGTTTCTCTGGCTGTCGGAAAGTCCGATCACTATGCTGATCCCAGGAAGATGTCCCGTTACTACGACTATAAGGACGCGCATGTTGTGACTGAGCATCGCCCAGGCGGTGCCAAACACGCCGACAAACTACACAGGGGTGACTGGTCTGGTAACGAGGAGTGACAATCGGAACGAGGAAGGGGCACCACAGTATGCTGGGGCTGGGGCTGGGGCTGGTGATTTCGTTTTTGTTTTTCAGTAGTTCAGATTGACTTATTTATTTACCTTGTTCCTCCGATATTAAGCCAGGCTTCTCGGTGATCATTCATCTTTCGCTTGTATCATTGAAGTCCTCGTCGAATTGGACGGGCTTCGTTCTATCGGAACATCTGAACCAATCCAGTGGCCGAGCCGATAGCGCAAGTAATGATACTAATGATCTGGATTACCCCGCGCCTCCAATTGTTGGTGTCAATGCAGGGGGAACTTGGATTCGCCTGCATCTGCCGAGGTCCAGTCCAGGTTTGAAATGTAAATGGCTCGGGCCTTTGTGCTTCGTCATCAAACGTAAAAGTTCATCCATCCATCAAATCAAGCAAACAAATCGAAAAGTGCCTTCCTTAGCGAGAATATCTCCAAGATGTCATCGCAGTCGCACGAAGCGCCGTGGAACCCAATCGCCCGCCGCAAACAAGCCGAGCGGGCAGCCCGCATCCCCGCAAAGTGGCATATCCCGACCAACGTCATCCCACGAGATCCACCTCATCTCCGAGACGGCCCCCAAAACGTCCTAAGCGTCCCCCGCCAGTTCCTTTCCGGGCTCGAGATTTCCATTACGGAGGGCTACACCATCGAGAGACTCGTCAAAGCCATATCGTCGCGGGCCTTTACCGCCGTCCAGGTCGCTGAAGCGTTCTGCCATCGCGCGGCCATCGCCCAGCAGCTCACGAACTGCCTGACTGAGCCTCTCTTCGATGCTGCGCTGGAGCGCGCCGCGTTTCTGGACAAGTATCTCAGCGACGATGGAAAGCCTTTCGGTCCGCTTCACGGCCTCCCCGTCTCCGTAAAGGATACGTTCAATGTTACTGGCGTCGACTCCTCCATGGGGTTGGCTTCGCTGTGTCATAAGCCGGCGACGGAGAATGCACCTTTGGTCAATCTCCTCCTCTCGCTGGGATGCGTGATCATAGCAAAGACGAACATTCCCCAGACGCTTGCTAGTTTGGACTCGGTGAACAACGTCTTCGGCCGGACCATGAACCCCATCAACCGGCTCTGCACTGCGGGCGGATCCTCGGGCGGCGAGGGCGTGCTGGTAGCTATGAAGGGCAGCATGATTGGCATTGGCACCGACATTGGCGGCAGCATCCGCATTCCGGCTATGTGCAATGGAGTCTACGGGTTCAAGCCATCCAACGGGCGCGTGCCGTACGGCGGGCAAGTTCGCACTGGGTTTGAGGGGATGAGTCGAGCTTCAGTGCAAGCTGTCGCTGGCCCGATCGGCAGAAGTGTTGAGGACATTGATACCCTTCTGAGAGAGATTATGCCGCGGGCATCATCATGGGGCGAAGACTGCATGCCAACGCTTTGGTCTCCAACTCCGCGCAACATGAAGGCCTCAGGGAGCGAGAAGAATGGCAAGCTTGTAATTGGCGTGCTTCGCGGCGACGGAAACTGCGTTATTCACCCGCCGATCGCGAACATGCTTGATGAAGTTGCCGCTTCCCTTGCGCACACAGCCAACATCAAGGTAGTTCCGCTCGACATTCCGAAAGCGCTCACCGCGGCGCAGTCTGTCATGAACAAGCTCATGGGTGTCGACGGTTCAGTTCCGATGCTTGACATGATCGAAGCAACAGGCGAACCCTTGGTGCCATGGACAGCGGCCCGAATCAAGAGAGGACAGCCCCAGCCACTCACACGCGTAGCCGAGATTCAAGCTCAGCGGTCACAGATCGAACGTGAGATGCTCAAGATCTGGGTTGAGGATGATGAGTACGGTCGCCGTACGCAAAGGGTTGACGCGATCGTGTGCCCCCTGGCGCCGCATCCTGTACCACCCATCGAAGGATACAATGCAGTCGGGCTGACCAGCAGCTGGGTGATGCTCGATTACCCTGCAGGCACCGTGCCTGTGCGAAAGGTGGAAGAGGGTGATCTGGAGCTTGGAAAGCCACAGGATGGCAAGGCGATTAGCAGCTGGGATGAGAGAAACCGGGAGCTGTGGGATGAGACTAAGATTGATAGACGACTGTACTTGGGGACGCCACTGAGCGTGCAGGTAGTTGTTCCCAGGCTCCAGGATGAGAAGCTTGTTGAGGTTATGGGTTTGGTAGATGCGGCGTGCAAGGGATATACTGGAAGAATGAAGCTGAAGTTGTAATAGTTTGGTGCAATTGGTTTGTCTATACCGATGTCACTATACCAAAGACCCCTGCACTTGGACTGGGCATCAACTCAAGACAACCGCCCATCGAATGGCATATACGGCTCCACAAAAGAAGCCATCGCTCCAGCGCCGGACCCAAGATCAAACCCGTTCATAACTGTATCCCAGTCCTGAGGTGCCATTGTGTGATCATAAGCCGAAAGACCCAAGTCACCTAGAGGTAGTGGAAAATCGTGCGCAGCTTGCTGGTCGTACATACAAGCAGGGATGGCCGGTGCTTCCGGGGGCGTGCCTTCTAGAACTGTCCGTCTGGCAATGGCAAAGCTAGCAAGCTGGTGAAAAGTCTTGCAGATGTCGTAGAGCTTCTTCGCGGATGGCGAGCTGGTCGATGTCGGCTCTAACGCGGAGACAGTGGCGGCGAGAAGTGCTAGATCATCTGTAGAAGAGGTCGCGATGGTGTTCCCAGCTAACACAACGAAAGCAGCAAACGGGAGCATGGAAAACATTCTATCGTATTTAGCAGTCATCCTGAACGAAGAGTCTTGAAGTCTACGGTTGCAACGTACATGTTAAGCAACATGGCCCAACCTGTCTGGTTATCATTGCCCCAATCGTTAAAGGCTTCTACCATTGTTGTCAAGGTCTTCCGGGCTGCGTCGATGCAGGCAATATTGCACTGAAGCGGGTTTGAGTTTTGTGCTTCGTATGGCACAATTCGATATGCGATCGTGACCAGGCTGTACATGATCATATCGAAAAGCATTGCTGGAGCTTTGTAGATGTCATTTGTTGGGGGACCATCGTGAAGCGCCTTAGATCATGAATTTCAGCAATTGTTTTCAGCAACATTGTTTTTCTCCGATGTACCTTCTTAATATCTTTGTTCGTTTGTAGAATCTTTATGGCGAAGGCCTTCGCTGTCTCGATCCTGCTCTGTTGTGGTTGTTGAAGGGCCCAAGCCGAGAAGAGCTGGATGTGCATGTCGCCAACGATTATGGCATAATCTACGTAGCCAGCATAAAGACTAATAATTATCACATTAATATTAACCTAATAGTTGCACATCATCACCATTGGTGACTTACTGTACCGGAACGCCAGGAACGTAGTCGTCCGGCACCGTTGGTTTCGGCGTCGAAACGTCACATGGATGGATAGACGGTGAACGCCCGAGGGTAAACGCCATTCCTTTATCATGGATATAGATGTGCCAAAAGATTTGCCGCTCCTTTGAAACCCTTGGTCCCTCTCTCGGAAGACGGTGCCAGCCAAGATCAATGCACATCCTGGAGGCGGCTGATATCATTTGCCAAGCGAGGGCGCTTCGTCCGGACTTATTGCAAAAGGTGTACTGATGCTTCAGCAAGACAATAGGGGTGCCAAGAAGGTTAAGGAACATACCAAAAGAGCCAGGGCTTGGCAAGCTTCCATCGACGGGTCATTGCAAAGCCTCAAGGACTGCATAGCAGCCTCAATGTTATCCTTCAACTGCTGTGAGTACTCATGAATATTTGCGTAATTGACGCCGATCTGTGTGTGAAAAGGCTGCTTCAAGTTCAGAAACATGTAGAATAGACCGATGTTGACGATGATCCATGACAAGATGGAGTAGTCATTCACTGCGAAGTAGACCCGTTGGCAAAACTCAGTGAACTCCTGCTCATCCACGACTGAGCAGTCCACGAAGAATCTCTGCTTCTCAATTTGCGCCAGGCGTAGAAGCTTGAGGACTTGGTCGATAGGAGGAAGGGACCTCCCCTCCAATTCCGGATATTGGACCTTGAACGGCGAAGGTGAATTCCCGTTGGAAGGCGGACTGCTCTCTTCGCTGTCGGCAGTCTCGTCGATCATGTGTGTTGTGGTGGTGAACGTTGGGTCGCCCATAGTCAACTCAAGATTTGACGCGGCGTCTCTCAGTGCATCAGTGACCTTGTGAACATGTGCTTTGAATGATGAGTCGCCTCGATAGCCCTCCGACATGATAGCAATATTTGATGGGTTGCTGCTGATGTATGATGCTGGAGAATCCTTAGGCAAAGGTCCTGACCCTTTCTCGTTGATCTCAAGGAGCTTCTGAACAGCTTGTGAAACCTTACGGAGGGATTGATCGACATTTTCCATGGCCTCATCGTATCGAGGGGAGATGAGAACCCGCTGCCGCCTCTCAGTGGCGCGATGAGATATCCGGCAATTGAGACCGGAGGCGATGCAGCTAGAGCATGGTGCCTCGCGATCGCATTTCGTCTAATATGTGGTATCAGTGTCGATGCCACGACAATGGGGCGCCATCAACTACCTTTCGATCTTTACATTGGTCGCACTTTCACAGATTACCGGTTAGCTCCGGGTTTCGATTGAGTATGGGGTTTCCGACGCCTCACCGCAGGCCGTTTTCCGCTAGATGTCTCCATTTCTTAAAAGGGCGCGACCGCTTAAGAGAGCAAACACATACACAAAGTTGAAGAAGATGAATTGTGCGTCGCACGCTGTCTTTGTCAAACCTGTGTTCAGGCATATGCGCTTTATCCATCTCGAACCTCAACACTGCTGCCTGTTTGCCAACAGAGGGGCACAGTACGCCTTACAATACTCATCCGAACGGTCGGCCGCCATAAGGTCTGGATGTACTGCCCTGATGATTGCCACAAATACTGCAAGAATGGCGACCGGAGGACTGTGATTGGATCGCATCCCTGTCGGTCTGTCAGATGGTGTCCAGCCTCGGTCGGGGAGAGCCGAAAGTAACACCGTTCTCGAGATGAGAGGCGTCAATGAGCTTTGGTATTGTCTTAGTGCATTACTTATTCGCGAACTTGGAGGTCGTTCCAAGGCTCGTACAGTTGAGCCTCCATCTCAAAACTCAAAATGAACTACCATGAAGCTTGCAGTCCAGCCTGAAGTGAGTGTCGCGGTACTGGCAAGGGAACTGAACTGTCATACATAAGATTTCACTTCGCGCTAGAACCAAAACTCACCTCGTGCGTTAGTGGCCGAGTTTACCATACATCCCTACGCTCTCTTCAGATGCACTGATCTCGGAGGGCCCGGGAAGTATTCAATCGTCGCCTCGAACGCGGTGAATAAACATGTTTCGAGGTCATCTGCACCTTCAATAAATCCTCTGATTCCACGCAGTTTAACTGGGTATCAACCCGAGCTGCAAGTTTAGTCCGACTGGAGACTTAACGGGATCTACTAACAGTGTTCCCGTTCCACGACGCCCCGACCAGCTGGACATTGTTGAGAAGCACTATTACCAAAAGGGTAAACATGCATGCCAAGGGGCAAACTGACCAACAAGAACCGCAATGGAATCCAAACAATAAATACATGCGCTCTCCTCCATCCTTCATGGGCGAACTTAGACGATCACTAGTACCCAAATAGGCAAATTTGCTTGTTCGTCACCACTACCTTACGTCACGTCATGTGGATTTACAGCTGATGATTCAACGATGGGTCGAATCTAGGCAACGACGTTCCTAACCTTGATTCTGCCATGCAGTCAGCAGGAATGACGGACTAATCGGACCAGCTCATTCAAAACGCCAACGGCTCTATTGCAGGGCGACACCTCTCTTTAGGACCCGTTTCGGGCCCTCGGGCCCGGAATGCCACGCTGCGCCCGGGAGCTCAGCCCCGCAAGGCTGTTGACAACCGGTTGCTCGAGGGCGCAATCGGCCTATTCGGGGATCGTCTGAAGGGGCGTATGCCATACTGAGTGTGGAGAATGAGATTGCAATGGTCGGCTTTCGTTGCACACTTCTTGCGTTTGGATTCGCGCCGCTGGCCTACATGTCATGTAAGTTTGTGTAAATCCTTTGGCTCTGACGAACATCAAGTATCCTAAGTATTGTATGCAATTGCCTCATGCCCGTGTTCGCGGACCCGAGGAACCGAGAACGGAACTTTGAATGCGGCTGAACGCAGAACAAACATTGCCTTCGATGCAAAGCCAGGGTTTAGTATATAAGTCTTGTAGTAGCCATGCTCTTGATACGCCTTTCGATGCAGCTTCAGTAACAGCGTTCTCCTTTTCAGCTTTCCTAAGATCAAACGCATTCATATTTGCCTCTACTTTTTCAAATTACACAGATAATGCTGCATCATATTGTCAATCTGGGCATTCTTGTGGGGTTAGTTGCTGCGACAAAACACATCTTGTCTAGTAATGGGATAACGCCAGAAACTATTAAAGGCGGAACGCCTCCAGTAAGTAGTATTCCATCACCTACGTCTTTATGCGGGCTAACTGCCACGAGTGTGACGCAATCATTGCGGCTGGTCTCAAAGACAGGTTGCTTCTTCCAGCAGATTCTGCCTATGAAGATCAAGTCAACACATGGTGGGCGAACAATGCGCGGCAACATCCCTGGTGTATCGTCCTCCCGCAGAGTGCTGACGAAGTTTCTCTCACTCTCACAACCTTACTAGATACCGGATATGGGGCTGGCGATTGGCACATCGCAGTCCGGAGTGGGGGCCACGGCTGGCAACTCAACAACAACATCGAGAACGGCGTCACCATTGACCTCACGCACATGAACTCGTCTGTCTATGACAAGGATGCGAATGTGGCTCGTGTTGACACTGGTGGTCACTGGCAGTACGTCTACAAGGACTTGGATGATCAAGGGGTCGTGGTTGTGGGTGGCCGGGATGGCAATGTTGGCGTTGGGGGGTTCCTCCTTGGTGGGGGCACCTCCTTCTTCTCTCCTGCTCGAGGATTCGGTGCTGATAACGTTGCGAATTACGAAGTTGTCCTCTCCAATGGTAGCATCGTCAACGCCAATAAATCTAGCAACGCAGATCTATGGAAGGCCCTCAAGGGTGGCGGCCCCAACTTCGGCATTGTTACGCGGTTCGATCTCGAAGCGATGCCTACACGGGAGCTTCACTATGAGGTTCGCTTCTTGCCTGGAAACGCAACTGATGCAGTCATCGATACCCTAGTCGAGTTCGCTGACTACGACATGTCCATGGCGGACAATGCTCTCGTCACATATCTGACGTACAACAGCACGCAGAGCACGGAGATTATGATCGGTACCATCTTTGTTAACACAGCTGGCGAGGACAACGTTACAACTGCGTACGACAACCTCAGAGATATCCCTGCGCTTTTGGAGAGCAGTCAAAAGAAAACCTTGGCTGAAGCCGCAGCAGGATCGCAAGTAGGCGGTGGAGTGTGGTAAGTTTTGCCCATACCGTCCTTGGGTGAGCCTTTAGTGTGTCTCGCGGCTGACCGTAAAATCAGGGCCTCTGGGGCCACACTTCTGTACAGAAATGATAAGACGATACTCCAATACGCTGCCAAGATACACGAGGACTTTGTTAAGTCTCTTCAAAACTTGATTGGAGAGGATGCATTTGATACTATGATCTTTCTTCAACCAGTCACCAAGGACTACGGACGTATCGCTCAGGAAAAGGGTGGAAACATGCTTGGACTGGAGAACATGGCGGGAAACACCATAATGTGGACGGCCGCCGTATTTGTCAAGACAAACGAGGCCGATTTCGCCATTGCCGAGCAACGTCTAAACGAAATGTCGAGCTTCATGAACGACTTCGCAGAGTCTGTCGGTGGGGCTGAAGATTTGGTATACCTCAACTACGCCAGTTCACGTCAGGACTCGCTAGGAAGCTACGGTGCCAAAAGCCTCGAGTACATGCGCAAGGTTGCGGAGAAATATGATCCAGAAGGCATTTTCCAGACGCGTGTTCCTGGAGGGTTCAAGCTTTCAAGGGCAGCCTGAGCGGCATGCCAGGAAAGTACAAACTTTCTCGTAATAAGGTTCTGTGGCATTTACCTCTTCGTATCCGAGATGACCGTGACATCACATTCAAGTGCGGATCATCGCGGTATCTTAACCGGGCAAAAGTGTGTATTTAAAGCCAGCCGATCTAAGAAACGGTTCGGCGCATAGATATTGAAGAATATAACAGCGGCAACGGACCTGAGTGCAACAGTGCTGCTGCCACCGGCTTCACCAAAGTCTTGTAAGGTCGCAAGCCCAGTGATGTTATGAGCAGTGCTAAGCTCGGACACAAGCCTCCGGGGCCATCAGATCTGAGGAGTATAGTCGTTGACGATGCCGAAGATGAACTCCTCGTAGTGACCACGACCCTCAAAGGTCTCTTGGCCGACAATGCCACCCTTGATAAGACCATTAGCACGCTGGTAAGCGCCCTTCTCATCCCTGACGATAAGCTCAGTGCTAATGTCCAGCGCCAAGGTTTCGCCGGTGGGCAGTGTGTAGTTGACCGTGATGCCCTCGGTCTCGAGCAGACCAGTGACAGGAGGCCAAGCAGCCTTGTCTCCCTTCTGGCGGACGACCATGCTGTCAAGGCTGCAGCTGACCAAGAGCACCTCGCCATCCTTGACGACGTGAGAGCGGCGGCTCTCGTTGCCGTTGTAATCGAGGAGGTTGTACCAGACGACTGTGTAGGGTCCAAAGCGGCCGTGACCCCAGTCCCAGTAGCGGGGGCCGTCGATGATAGACTGGTTGCCCCAGTTCTTGTCATGGTATCCTACTCCATCGGTGAAGCTGATAGCGGTGTCCTTGACTGTGAGGTCGACGGTCGTGTCGGCGTCGGGAACTGCGTTGGCCCAGTAAAGTCCAGGGAGGAGGTTCTGGTTGGCACCAACAGCGCCGCTGAGGTCACAGGGGTAGTGGGCGGGTGCGGTCTATTTACGTCTGGTTAACAATCTAAAATACCAAGCAAAATTGGTGGGAATGCGAAAAAGACTTACGGATTTGAAGGTAATGTTACCCTTGATATCCATGACGGAAGAATCAATGTTGATGTGGTATTCAACATCAGGCTTGTCCAAAGCGGAACCATCGAAGTTGCCAACTCCCTTCCAGTCACCAGTGATACCCTTAGGTCCATTGGTGAGGGTAACGCCCGAGTCAGCCAAAGCTTCATAGTAGAAGTCCGTGCCGTTGGCATAGACACCGGAAACTTGGACAGCGAGAGGGTGAGGGTATTGCTGGAATTCGCCAGTGTTGAAGAAGACAATGTTAAGAGTCTGATTGGTGGCCTTGGAGAAGACATCGAAGTACCAAAAGTCGGCAGACTTTCGCGCAGCTGGCGTCAGAATCTTGAAGCCATCAAGGTTGCCAGCGACAGAGAGGTGCTCAGCGGAGACCGTGCCATTGTAATACTGAGGGGCGAGCTCAAGGGTTCGAGTGGTGTCGTTGATGGCAGCTCCAAGAGAGCAGCCGACCATGGCGGACGCCGCAAGAAGTTTGTTGATGCCCATGATATTGGAACAATTATGATGTAGAGAGCGAAATACTAAAGAGTGAGTAATTGAATGAGTGTCGGATGGCAAAACAGATGATACTGTGACTGAAGGAGAAGAGAGAAGAGTCAAATCACATTGCAATCGGTCGTCCCTGGTTATATTGTTATCGTGGAAGGGGCCACTCCTGTTGCATATCTCCATCTTTTCTCAGCAGTCCTGAGCTATATGAAAACGCGGCAACAAGCAGAGCCCTTTACGACGCCTAGCTTGTCTCATTGGCTCCATTTGATGATATCCTAGCCGCGGATTGGATCTGTGAGGTCGAAGGTGTGGGATCGAGGCAGTGTTCCGATTGTTTTCTACGGGTTCTCCGCGATCTAAACGCCTCTCATAATCTCCGGCGGTATGCATCCTTGTCGGCTTGAACCGTGGTAAAGAACTTGAGAATGGCTAGTGGGTGCAGCGGTCAACACTCAGGTTTCGCGTTCAAGAATGACGCGTATTCGTATTACTGGCCAGTGCGCTATCCGAACACCGGCCACATGTGCCGCACGACATGAACCGAATCCCCTTTTCGAATGCAGTCATGGAAGAAAGTCATTGAAGAAAGGCTGGTGGAGAGAAATTGAGGTAGAAGTAATTTTAGGAAGACGACGACTCAATCGCGAAGGATTGAGTTGCTCTCCATTGCATGCTTGGAGTCAAAATAGTTGCGTAAGTGGGGTGGGGGTTCCCGCAGAGCCTCCTTGAGCTCAACGAATGCTACCCCTTCCGAAAAGCAGCTTCGCCTAGAGAGGCAGTCCTCCTTACCTAGTTATCGTTCTTATCCCCGCGCCTTGTAATAGTGGTCACGTTAGTTGGCAACAACCTCCTCCGTCTACTTTCTCGTATGGACTCTGTGCATTCTCTGAGGTCCTTTAAAAAGCTAGCACTGTAATGAGCATTGGATCCTCAAAGGATAAGGAACAATATGTATTTGGATGATAACAATTAGATTCGCTATGCAGTTCTTTAAGTAGTGACTGTTCATCATTGAGTAGCTTACTATGCTCTATAGTATGAGTATTTCTTGTTCACGAAGGCCCCATTTAACCCAATCTTTGCTGCCGTTCTCCCTCCCAATGATTTGGGCCAATGGGCGTGTCTGGCCAGAAATAGCAACATCTTCTTGAGAGTCAACAATTGAAGCGCTTCCAACAATACTGTAGTGCGGCTGCTCTCCAGCCGGCGGATTGACTGTGGGCCGCAGAATGAAATGCAAACCACAGCCAAAGACGATAGCACACACGTCGCCTTCCGCTACTTGGCAGTACCCCATACCAAAGAAACCATGATCGGTGAAAAACGGTGAGCCACCCTCGTTACGTTTCAATACTTTGTGCAACATGGGGAACTTCTCTTCGCATGCCCTGGGCAGGGAAACGTTGTCGCAGCTTTGCAACAACTTGACCAAAGCCTGCCTCTCATCAGCCCAAGCAGTGAAGTCCTCGTCGAATGGTATGCTTGCTGCACACACACAGTCGATCATGACTGCTAGCCTCTGCTCGGGAGGATATGCATTGCCCACATTCATCCGGTGCACTGTCGTCAACAGCTCCGCCAAAGTTGATAGCTCTGGTTTAGGCTTCAAAAAGTTTGCCCCAGCTCTTACACGATCAAACACGACGCCGGTCAATGTAAGTTTTGTTCCATCACACTCTCTAGTGAGACTGCCGTCAAACCTTTGACTGGGATTCAATGGTCTTCCCTGCCAAGGATTTGGTACCTGATAAATATCGTCACCTCTCAAATCCCAACGAGGAACCCAGGAAGGGAGAGTATTTCGAGTACCATGTACCTTGGAGCTAGTTTCCTGAGCGAAATGCAGGATTCGGATGTCGCCGTGGAGAATGCGCTGACGAGCAAAGGCGGTATACACCTCTTCCTTAGATTTTCCATAGTCCGGCTTCATCAGTCGGCCTGGACCTAGGTCGGCATATGTTTTTGACGTTGTCGCGAACAATGCGTCGCGAAATGCGCGCAGGACTAGCAAGAACGGATGGAATAATAGCACCATTACCCCCGGGTAAGTAGTGCACAGGAAGCCCAGTGCTGATGACATGAGACCCATGGCTACCGACCTTGCCTTCGGCGCAGAGTTCCGAGACCAGTTGGTGGCTATGAACACTAGTATGACTGGTAAGGGGGCCAAGTACAGTAGGGAGAGATAGGTAGCTCGCAACTTGGGTCTTTCTTTGTAAATTACCCCGTCACCACGGCGGCGGAATACTCCAAGGGATAAGAAGGCGAATATCCTATCTTTAGGATTCGTCATATCTGTCTCTCGCGCAAGGTTCAAAATCGCAGCGATATCCAACTGGTCTGTCGAATAGCGATAGGCTGCTGCTTCCATCCCGTAACTTTCCAGGTGTAGCTGAATGTGGCAATGAATATTGGAACGAGCGCCAATATACTCTTCCTCAACTTCTGTGCAGCGAAAAGCAACCCATGAGGCACAACGTATCAATTGGTCCCAGGCGATGGTTTTTCCTCCCCAGAGAATGTCGGTGCTCTGACCGAGCGCTGCTTCCTGGACGACCCAGCCACGATTGAACCAGGGCTGGGATAGCAATCGATTGAAGGATCTCCATCTCTCATCATTGATGATGTTTCTTCTCTCTTCAGTGCTCAGCTGTGGGAAACCGTACCGCATTGTTCGGATACGAGCCAGTAAACCGAGGTTCTGTCGAACATACGCATCTCGCTCCCGAATCAGTGATTCCGCTTTCCCCGCGTGGCCGTCGTCCCCGTCCGCCAGGTGAATCAGAACCCTAGATGCCCTGGCGTAGATTTGGCCCATGAGAGCCACCTGGTGGCTCTTCTCTTCCTCGTCGTCTTGGTTGATGCATAGCGAGTCGGCCCAAAGGACTTTCTGACCAAAACGCTCACGAATTCGATGCAAAGCTTCAAAAAGATTCCGCGTGATGTACGTAGTCTTGTCGTTGCAGAGAATGACTTTGTCCTTCGCATTGGTGCCCCAAACGTAGGAGATTGCGTAGTAATGAGGCCCAAACATGTTTCCCGGTCCACGGACGTCGTCCAGATTCCATGTTTCCAGCCGGCACCTCAGAGGTTCGGCAGACTGGCCTGCCTCGAGAACTAAACAACGAATGAAATTCCCATGTGGCAGCGACTGATACACTAGCCGCCCTGGAGTGTGCTCGCGATCCATCGACATTGGACTCGCGGAGGCTGTGGTCTGCTCAATTGGCTCAGATCGTTCGTAGGCTTGGTCCACTTGCAAACAGAAAATCAGCACCTAATGAAGATAGGAATGCAGAGAAAGCTCAGCCGGGGTCGAGAGTTGGGACAATCTTCTTTTTCAGCATTTTGGCGCACCTTCCCGGGGCTGTGTACAAGTGGCACTGCATGCATATTGTATTTTTCTTGCAGATAAGCGAGTGGCTGAGAAAGTGCCGGCACCGAAGCCAGCGTAGGCTTATCTAGGTCGCTAGGGCAGGGGTGCTTAAGCGCCCAGTCACACAGGTACTGGGTAGACTGATTAGTCTGGAGTTGTGATAGTTATTGTTACCTACTCTTGTCCGTAGATGGTGTGCTGCTTGGAATAGGTGTTTGGAAGGGCCATGTTGCCGAAGGTAGGCAGCCCAACCAGGTGCCCAGATGAAAAGCTGGAAGAGAGCAAGGAGCCTGGCCACCGCCCTACCCTCCAATCGGTCGCCCGCATCAGCCGCTGCAAAAATTTGCCCGTCGCCCTAGTCAAGGAATCCATCCCACAAGGGCTGTTCTGCGTCCAGGATACAATCCTCAGCGGTTGCAGCAGCCGTGAGGGAAGTGCTCTCTCTTTGTGATTCCTCATTAAATTAACACACGGTGCATTTTTGGTGAAAATGAACTTGCAGGAGATTGGACCATTTTTGTCTTTTAGCAGAGTGCCTTTTCAACTTACACCTGCTCAAAGGAATGGACCCAGATTCCGAGTTCGGGTAGCCTTTTCCATATACTCAGACGCTGACATCACCACTACGTATTTCCAAGAAGTCGTTTCATCATCTCTGTTTTTTACGATACATGTCTAATACCTGTCCATAGTATTGGTTATCTTTTTTGTATCTATCAAAGCTCAGCATCTGCGCGACCACTTTGTTGTCTCTGTCAACCGTTGGCGTGTATGAGCACCGGGTGAATGGGCGCTCCCGCAGAGCCTCCGTGAGCCCAACTGACTCTACTGCGAGTCATATCTGGTGGAGCTGAAAGATAGTGCTTGCACAGACAGAACATCTGAACTATGTCTATAAAGTTTCACTATTTTGAGTCGGCGGGAGGTCAGCATTAACTGCATCCATGGAGATCATCTTCAACATCCGCCCCACCATCCGCAGAGGCCCATCTTCTCCGCCGCGAGTGTAATTGTAAGAGATCCAGGGCAATTTCTATGGAATGTTATTTGCCCTCAACAAGTTACAGCACGAGTTTAACCCGCCTCACAGTTCATCTAATCTGTTGAATTATGTCTACAAGATTTACCCCTGACCAACTTCACATAGCTGGCAGACGAGATTGCCCGTTTTGGTGCAATACTACGTAGAAGGTATATCAACCGAACGGCCGCAGTGGCCTAATCCACTGGAATAAAAGCAACCCCAAGACAACGCGTAGCAATCACATCATAGTCGCAGCGGAGATAGAAACGTTCTTCGTGTAATTTGATACTACCAAAACAAATGACCTAGGTTGCTTCTGAAGCGATAAATTAACTCATCTCAGTAAGCAACACCAGAGTCGGAACAGGTGCAGCATTATTTCATTTCGAAATCGAAACGACCTGTCAAAAGCGAAGAAACATTCCGTATTTATTAATGATGGCATCTAATGCACTACAAAAGACCTGATCATGGGCCACATGAGCGCCGTGCAGTGTCCACACCCCCTTAACACCTAGACTGGACAGCCTTCCTGATATTATGACCCAGCTCTGGAGACACTCTGTCAAACATCCCTGCAATGAGATTCCAGTAAGTCAATCAGTCACTGTGCGTCTCAGAGCATAAGCACTTACCGAAAGCCTTCTCATGAACCTCCTCCCGGGCACTTCCGAGATGTCCGGCAACATTGGAGACGAGAGCCTCCTGCTCCCCGGGCTGCTTACCAAGAACAGACCAGAATTGACGGGCTTGGACAAAATCGTCCTCAGTGACCTGCGACGTGAACCCGCAAACTCTGCCAATCCACTCCTCGTGGCCCCCAATGGCGTAGCCACTCGCTCCCTGCTGGCCCACAAAGTTGACAGGTCGCAGGTCTGAGCGCACATAGTTCGGGTCGGCGCCGTAATTGTCACCAAAGGTCATGAACCCGTCGCGCTGATAAGGGCAGTAGACGGGGGAGACGGCCCTGTTGCAGGGGAGTTGCTGGTAGTTGACACCGAGACGGTAGCGGGCGGCGTCGTTGTAGGCGAACATTCGCGCCTGCAGCATGGGATCGGCGGAGGGGGCGAAGCCGCGGACCATGTTGGAAGGAGAGAATGCAGCTTGCTCAATGTCGGCGAAGTAATTGGCCGGCTAACACGGGTGGACGCAGTTAGATGGGTGAGAGATGGAGGAGATTGTGCGTAAAACTGGCGAATGAGACTTACGTTCTTGTTCAGGGTAAGTTTGCCCACGGGGATCAAGGGGTAGTCCGCATGGGGCCAAACCTTGGTCATGTCGAAGATGTTCCAGCGATAGGTCTCGGCATCCTTGGGATCCATAACTTGGAAGTACACTGTCCACGAGGGAAAGTCTCCCTTCGCGATGGCATCGTACAGGTCGGCAGTGTGATAATCAGGCTGTTCCCCAGCAAGTTTGACCGCTTCTTTCTCAGTGAGGTTTTCGACGCCCTGGTTGGACTTGATGTGGATCTTGACATAGTAGAAGGTCCCGTCCTGCAAGACATCGATCAGTGCGCCATTTTTCGCCAAGCACCGGAGATGAACTCACATCCTTGGTAAGCTTGTAAGTGTGTCCGCTGTAAGAATTTAGATGCCGGATGCTCCTGGGCGTGCCACGATTGCAGAACAAGTGCATCAGAGCATGGATTCCCTCTTGATTGTTGTTGTGGAAACTATACACGTCAGCAACTGCATGCAATAGTCGGGTGCAAGCAGACGCACTCCCAAAACTAAAATCAGGTCAGCTTGTGCGCAAAGATCCCTTGATCGCCTCAGCTTACCATAGTCGCATCCGAGCAGTTGGTTGCGGGATGTCGCTTGTGACTTCGGTTGACAGAGGGGAACTTGATTGGGTCGCGGATGAAGAACACAGGCTACCAAAGTCAGGATATCAAATGTCACTTTTCTGACTCGACATGTGATTACTTACGATGTCATTGAACACCCAGTCCTGGTTTCCTTCCTCCGTGAAGAGCTTCATGCCCCAGCCGCGAACGTCTCGAACGGTGTCGGCGCTACCTCGCTCAGGTCCCACGGTGGAAACGCGGAGGAGAACCTTGGACTTTTTGCCAATTCCGTTGAGAAACTTAGCGGAGGTGAACTGGGAGACGTCGTGAGTGACTTCAAACTCGCCAAAAGCGCCGACAGCTCTGGCGTGAACGACGCGTTCTGGGATGCGTTCGCGGCTAAAGTGCGCCAAGGTCTCAATGAGCTGCGTGTCTTGGAGCAGCATGAGGCCCTTGACTCCATTGCCGCCAAAATGCTGAGCGGTAGAGGGGTCGGCGTAGGGAACGCCTGGAACGATATAAGCCTCAGGGGCAACAGGGCGAAAAGGGACGATTGCCTACCTTCAGCAAGAGTGTACGTGGGTGCGCTCATGATGTATTAAGAGGTTGAAAGGCTAGAAAGAGGCTCTTAAAAGGAATGATTAAGTGATAGTAAAGTGGCAGGGCAATTGACAAGTTACTTAGAATATTCGGTCTTCCAGATGGTGGGTGAGTTTGGATTTGAAATGGTTGACACCGGAGTCGACGTGTCCCATTATATACGCATTCACGACAGTTCGACGTCACCGCTTCACATTTCCGGAGCATCTTATCGGTCGTTCACACAAAGTGCCCTCTCACGAACCTAAAACTAGAATTCAGTTGGACGGACTACAGTTGTGTCAAACCGGTTAGGTGACGGTTGCCGGTGCAATCCCACAATGATTGACGCACATGTGAACCCGAAATTGACCTCGAGATACCGATGCGAAAACCACTCGAATGGGGACTGCGGAGTGCGCTAGACAGCTGTTTGGATTTCTCAATGCCGAAGTCAAGAAGAAGCCTGTCGACATGTTTCAATGGCTCAGTGCTCAGAAGTATGCGGTCGAGGCTCGGCAAGTTAATGAGTTGAAAAGTCGACCAATAAGGGGCTTCTAATACTAACAGAGTTGAATCCCGAGATTTCTCAGAGCTTAGGTAATTGTGCTTTTTGTCGTGCTGATTGGCTGATGCAGCGAGAATAACGCCGAAGAGCGAAGGTTTGCCGAGACCGGGCCCGACCATGTCGGAGCCGAACGCCGTAATCCACCCCACCGGCCCGGCTCCTTGCCCTACGTCTCCGTCAAGTTGTGCGGCGTTCGCCGGCGACTACAATATTGAGGGTTGAAAGTCGGTCAGCTGGTGGGCATTTCAGACGCAAATCTTACTCACTCCCGGCGGGCACCGGCAACCCTGCAATGAGCCTGGTGAGGCTTGCTCCGGAGTTCCACATGGCCATGGTAACCGGCATCAACGAAAGACTTCGGTGATGGCTTACTTAGCGAGACAATAAGCTTTGTGCTACGCTTTAGAAATTCACGCAGTTTGCTTTCGGCATCTCGAACTTGGAACTATCGCCCGAATATTTGGCAGGATATCTCAGAAAGTACCAAGCCACCGGCGAGACTTCCGGTTGAAGGGTGCAAGGGTGCAGATGCCCCGTGCAGTCTTAGACTTCGGCGTCACACGGAATGACGGCATTCGCACTCCATGTGTGTCCAAGTTACGCTGTAAATACCTTCAATGGTCCTCAGTTTCGCGGTCTCTTGAGATGTATAAGTATGGCCTCGAGTTCCTGCATTTTGCCAACATCTGCCTCATCATCACACAGCTCGCACTCAACTCACACACACCTACCAACACATCTTTCAAATTCTAGAACTCACCATCTCTGGAACCATACTTTCCACTTAATCATTGTTCACCAAAGACTCATCCAACATGACTGCTATCAACAACGTCAAGGACTTCGACTTCATCGTCGTCGGTGGTACGTCTCTGATCTACAGCCTCTCTAACACAAACACAGTTATCTAACCCCTCATCAGGTGGCACTGCCGGTTGCGTCGTCGCCGGACTCCTAGCAGAAAACCCCAACGTCAACATCCTGGTTATCGAGGCCGGCGTCAGCAACCCCATCGACAACGAGGCCATCATGACCCCCGCCCGCGCCTTCGAGCTCCGCGGCAGCAAGTGGGACTGGGGCTACAAGACCGGCATGATCGACCGCCCCGACTACACCCGCATCGAGAAGCCCAACACCCGCGGCAAGGTTCTGGGCGGCAGCTCCTGCTTGAACTACTACACCTGGATCCGCGGCAGCGCAGCCACCTTTGACGATTGGGCCCCCTACGGCGGCGACGAGTGGAACTGGGAGGGTTGCAAGGAGTACTTTGATAAGCCTGCCACATTCCACGACGACCAGGGGTTGCTGCCCAAGTACCTTCAGCACATTGGTACCGACGGCCCCATCCATGTGTCCCCTGCTGAGCTGGTCGCTGAGGCCGCCCCTTTCCGTGACGCCCTGAAGACGGCCTGGGTCAGCAAGGGAGAGAAGCTGAACGACGAGATCTACGACGGCGAGATGCACGGCCTCACTACTGCGGTCAGCTCCATTTACAAGGGGAAGCGCTCTTCCAGCTGGCGCTACATCGAGGGCAAGAAGAACGTCACCGTCATCGGCCAGACTCACTCCAAGCGCCTCATCATTGAGAACGGCAAGGCCTTTGGCGTCGAAGTCCTCGGTCCCAACGGCGAGGACCTCACTTTCCGCGCCAAGTACGAAGTCATCGTCTCGTCCGGTGTCTACGAGTCGCCTAAGCTATTGATGCTTTCCGGAATTGGACCCAAGAAGGAGCTCGAGTCCTTTGGCATCAAGACTCTCGTCGACTCACCTCACGTCGGCCAGAACCTTCTCGACCACCCCATCATGCCCCACGTCTTCAAGCTCAAGGACGGCTACGGTCTCGACCAGCACCTCCTCCGCGCTGGCCCCGAGCACGACGGCGCTGTCTCCGCCTACCACTGGAAGAACAAGGGTCCCCTGAGCAGCGGCCTGCTCGAGCTCGTCGGCCTGCCCCGTATCGACGAGCGCCTTAAGAACTGCGCGGAGTACAACGAGTACCTCGCGAAGAACGGCGGTGTCGACCCCTTTGGTCCTGGAGGACAGCCTCATTTCGAGATTGACTTTGTTGTAAGTATCTCCCGTTACCGGAAACGTCAGTATCAGCCGAAGCTAAGGAGTTGTGACGATAGCCCATGTTCTGCGACGCCTTCCAGTGGCACATTCCCACGCCCCCGAAAGGTGACTACTTCACCGTTATCGTCGATCTCCTCCGCCCCCTCTCCAAGAACGGCATGGTCACGCTCAACTCCGCCGACCCCCTTGAGCAGGCCAAGATCAACCTCAACTTCTTCTCCAACGACCTCGACCTCATCGCCATGCGCGAGGGCGTTCGCTTCGTCGACGACATCATCATGAACGGTGAGGGCATGAAGGACATTATCGAGGGCGACTACCCCTGGCCCATGCCTCGCTCCTCCGACGAGGCCATGATCAAGATGATCCTGGAGCGCTCTCAGACTGGCTTCCGTGAGTGAATTCCCACATCTGTCACTTGTGACAAGTTTCTTGGACTGCGTTGAGAATTGTGAGACTAACTGTGGACTTTTCACTAGACCCCTGCGGAACCACTCGCATGTCTCCCAGCATCGACCAGGGTGTCGTCGACGGCAAGCTGCAAGTCTTTGGTGTCAAAGGCTTGCGTGTGATTGATGCCTCCGTCATTCCTGTCATCCCCGACTGCCGCATCCAGAATGCGGTCTACATGGTTGGCGAAAAGGGCTCCGACATGATCAAGGCGGCCTATCCTGAGCTGTACCAGTGAGTGATAACTAGTATCTTAGGGTATCAAGTCCTCACGGCCTGCGCCGCGAGTGCGATATCATTGTGATTTAGTCTTGGATATGAGTTCTTAGTAATACATGCGTTTGATTTCAACTATCGATGTTTCGGCATATCGCCTTTGTTGAGCCTAGTCTGATTGCGTTATTTTGAACCCCCCCGAAACCCGAGTTTGAAAGAAGCCGGTGGGATCATATGCCTGCGCTGTGCGATTCAAAAGGAACCTATCCTCTCCTATAGTCCACCACACGTCTTGGAGGGGATTAGCGTAATTGAGGTACTTCCACCTCGTACGCTGGTGCGTGGTAGCAGACCACAGGAATATGGTGCTTTCGACTGCTCGCTGAAGAGCTTCTGTCAACAACTCCTTATGCTCCGGTGTGGTGAGCAAAGCTTCAGCCTGAAGTACCATACTCGGTTCGTAACCCGCATCGTTGATACCGAGAATATTCTCGCCGTGTCCTGCGTAGTTGGTCGGCAGAGGCGTCAAGACAAAGATTATCCGGTCGTCTTCACCGAGAGTGTTCTCGAACTCCGCAATGAGGCTGTCAAAAACCTCAATAACCTTCCGTACCATGCTCACGGAGGAGTGGAATGTCAGTGTAAACCACACGTTGTAGAGGCCCAAACCTCCTTCGAGCTGTTTCACGAGACTCGAAATTGGAGCATGAGAGCGGGTGTCGACAATAGGGTTCAATTCTTCGAGTCCCACAAACGACGTCGAGTTCTCTACACCATCGATGTTGGCGAGGACGAATGCAGTCGAGGGACCCGTGGCAGGGTTCCATGACAAGGACACGAAGCCGTTCTCTGCGGGGTTCTCTGGGTTTCTTCGGATCATTGCGTCGAGCTTCTCCAACACAGCTTCAGCATGGTCGTATGAGAACGCTGTGATGCCACCGTAGGCGTCTTGGGAAGGGAACGTTCGCATGTCGAATCGCGTGACGAGACCCAGGTTGTTCAAGCCGCCCTTTAGAGACCGCCAGAGATCATGGTGATTGGTAGAGGTCGCAGTAACCACGGTGCCATTGGCAAGAACCACCTGTCGAATAGGTTAGCAGGGTTAAATTCATGGCATTTGTGTCTTCAGCACATACCTCATAGCCGACGACGTTGTCGCAGGCCATTCCATGCTTACCAGACTGCCAAGCAAAGCCTTTTGAATATGTTAGTCGGCGCCTTCAAGGCTTCAATCAGTCAACTGACCGCCACCGAGAAGAAATCCCCCAACGCCAACATGGCCTTCCCGTCCACCAGTGACCATGACGCCCTGTTTCTCAAGCTCGGTGTAGACATCGCCCCATCTGGCACCGGAGCCGATTGAGGCAATCCCACGACCTCTCTATTATCTCGTCAGACTCTGGCAACTGAACCAAACACAACCAAAACCGATTTGCTTCTTCAAAACCCCTACCTCGACATTTTGATCCTCCCTGTACGTGACCGAATCAAGCCGGCCAAGATCAATCGTCACACCATTCTGGGCATTATTATTCGGGACAGGCGAGTGCCCTCCACTACGAATCGCCACCGTCCAACAGCCGCCATCCTCAGCGCTGAGGGCTTTCAGCGCGGTCGCGACCTGCGCCGTGTTCTCCGGCTTGAACACGCACCGCGGGGTCACCTCCTGGACGGCTCCGTCGTAGTACGACTCAAGCGTCTCGACGTACTCGCTATCGGCCGAGAAATACAGTTGCGGTGAGAGGCCGGCGTGGACGAGAGCAGCGCACTGCAGAAAGAAGAGGGTTTGAGCGTTTCTTTTGTCAAAAGCAATGATGGTGGTGGGGATTTCTTACACCTCTGCCCAGGGTCTCATTGGCTTGCCGAGCGGCCAGCCGAGGGGTTGCAGATGCAAGACTGGCGAGGACGACTGTCGCAAGAGCGGACAGCCGAGGGAGTTGGGGAGACATAATTGTCGTGCGTTCACTTTGAAACTAATCACACACACTCGATCACGGAGATTTCTGGGATAAAAAGAGGCAACAAGCCTTTTATGACCGTTATTGGGGGCGCCAACCATTCTTGTTATTCGGGCGCGGGATCCATGCAACCTGGATGCAGTTAGACGGAACCGAGATCCACAGGCCCTCGCTGGGAAGAGCTGGGAAACTTCGCGTGGCTTGCAATCACACTCTCGCGTGCTGCAAATGTTCATTGGCAAAAACCCGTCGACGATTCGTCGCATTCGCATACGAACAATCCCCGCTCCATTGCTCGGGCGAAAATCACGTCAATGGTAAGATGCGATAGGTGGGGTTTCATTGAGCAAGCCGGGCTGCCGGAAGGGTCTTCCGCCAATATTTCGACTACTGCATATGCGGCCCTCTTCAACGGCCTAGTAATGTCTTGCCTTCGAGCGCCTGTCCCTCCCGTCGCCCTACAAGGTCAAAAGGTCATCGGCACCCCTGGGTCTGGGCAACCAAGATCGAACGATGTTCATGAATCGTTTTTTGGTGGGGGAATGGGTTCAGTCGGACTCTGTTGGTTCTGCCCATGTGTGCTATTGGCTGCTGGTCGTGCCCGGCTCCTCCGAGCCCGGAGATGGTGCTGCTCTGGTAGGGCGTCGCCGGGGTCGGACCGGGGTCGGGACCCACCCGGAGCGGCGTGGAGGGCTGGGAGAAGGGTTGGTGGTCTTCATCATGCATTCCTTCGCGCAGGCGATTATATCTGAATTTTACGGAATTGCGCGTTTGATTTTGTCGGTCCTGTGGGCTGCTCAACAGCCATCCTACCGGGGGTCGAGAAGACATGGATAACGGTGCTTGGATTCCGTGGAGTCCACAATACTCAATCTCAGATTCAATATCATAAACTTTGCAGCCCAAGTCCTGTTGTTTCTTAACTTGCGAACAACCGAGGTTGCTGAATCTCGGGGTATCACAAAACATCATGGCCGATAAACCTTCTTTTGATGAAGGGGTCGGCGGTCAACATTCCGAAAAACAACACACACGCAGCATCCTCTCTATTTCTCGCAGATTGTGCCGCTCCTGCAGCGACCGTCATGGGTCTTCTCGCATCAGAGCCCCCACGAGAATCCTCGTCGCGATACTGCAGCCTGCTAGACAACCCTTTCGCCTGTAAGACACATGTGGAGCTCCAAGCCCGTATCAATAATCATCCAGTCCAACCGGATTGATTATCGTACCGCCGCGCAACCTCACACATTGTGCCGACAGCATGCGTGGGATTATTTCTGGGTCCTAAACCCGAGAATAAGGAATAAGAAAGTTGAGACTCCATCGGCACCAGGACTGACAAGTATGACAGGCCTTACGTAAGATGTCAAACCTGTCAAAGATGGAGTCTTGCTGCATAAGCCGTATCCCGTACAAATATGGCGTGTCTTTCTCTCTGAGGAGCTCGGAGTGGCCAGAATGTGTCTCGCCAACTTCTGCTCAACGACACCGCCACAATGTCGGAAGGTGCAATCATGTACCCGATGCCCTCCGGGGACCCCTCCGTAGCCACGATGGTCCTCTCATCAGCCTGGACCATGGCCTCGGTGTCGACCATCTTCCTGGCTCTCCGCCTCTACTGCCGGGCCGCGCGGACGCGGAAGATGTGGTGGGACGACTACCTCCTTTTAATCGGCTGGATGTTCCTGATCCTGGCGGACATATTGCAGACGGTCATCTACCGGAGGGGGTACCTCGTCACGACGCTGACGGGGCCGGTGATCATGCCGGCGAACCTGGCTTCCGACACGGCGATGAAGCTCTCGCTGGCGTTCAGCAAGACCTCATTCGCGCTCACGCTGTGCAGGTTTACGAGTGGGTGGGCGAGGTGGCTGGTCATCGTGGTTGCGTTCGTGATGGACGCGATGTGTGTTGCGCACTCGGTGCTGGTGTGGAGGGCGAACTGCGGCGCGCCGGATCCGCATACGTTCCAGCCGTGTTGGTCTGCTGATAGTGGGCTTTGGATGAACATGGTTGGGTCGAGTAAGGGAACATGTTTCGCTGAAGGATTGGGAAATTGAAAGCTGACGCTATGGCACAGTTATTTCAGCGCTTACCGACTTCATCTTGGCCATGATCCCGATCAAGGTTGTCTGGGGGTTGCAGATGATCAAGCGCGAAAAGGCTGGTGTGGCGATTGCCATGGGAATTGGTTGTTTGTAAGTTAAGAGGCCGTGGGATGTCTAAGTTGCACAACGTGTACTGATACATCACTGTCATGTAGAGCTGGGAGCGTGGCCATTGTTAAGGCAGTCGAGTCCTACTGGGCCGCAAGAGCCGTTGGACCTGAATGTGAGTTTCTCAAACGCCCCGTCTTCCTTTAGACAGTTAAAGGCTGACCTCGACTCCGCAGTCTCCCGTCGACTCGCGGTTCTCAGCATCTGGATCCACGCCGAGCCCAACGCCACGATCATAGCCGCGTCCATCCCAGTGCTGCGTGTTCTCCTCCGGGACGCCGGGGCTTACTACGCGCGAAAGTACCGCTCGGGCAGCAAGTACCTCAAATCTGAGGGGGACTTCCAGAGCGGGACTACCTCGCGTGCTGCGGTCAGAGCATCGGGCCACATCAGCGACGACGGGAGTGAGGCGATTATACTGCAAGGGGGCAAGGTGCGGAATACGGTTGAGATCACGTCGGGAGGGGTAGAAACTGTGTTTGAAATGAACGATCGTTGGGATCGCCGTAATTAGGTAGACTCCTAATCATCGACATGTTCTTCAATTTGACAGAGTGCATGGTAACCTCCCATCTTTATCTAATGTGCCTAGGCACAACTGCACCAAACCGGAATGCCCAAAGTGTGCCTCGGCTAAAGGACGAAATGAACTATCATGAACTTTTCAAAACGCTTAGGTCTGACAGTTCATCATTCAGGGTCCAAACGTTCAATAACATGATTGGACGTATTGCTTAAGAAATGGGAGTGAAAGGATTTCTGTAAGAACCCCAGAACACTCACCGAAGCCGCACCGTGGTGCTATCCAAAGTCGAAAATCATCCTGTCCAATCAAACAAATGTTTCCGATGCAGCGATGCCCAACACCGGTTCGTCAACTTCACTGGGGCAGACGACCCCAAAGCAGCAAGGATTACCTGCATCCATCCCACGCGATCCCACCCCGCGCTGACAAGCCTCAACATCAGCAGCACAGCCTCATCTTCAGCAAGACTTCAACATAAAACCGTCTTGCACATCACCACCAAAATCTCACCTGTTGCCATGCTGTATCTCGTAATACGAAATCACCCAAAATGTGGCTAATCAACACCACAACGCTCAAACTCGCAGAGTTCCAGGGCGGGCCCCCGTCGCTGCCGTACGCCATCCTCTCGCACACCTGGTCCGACGGTGAGGTCTCCTTCCACGACATGGCCGACTTCGTCCACGCGTCCAAGAAACCAGGCTTCACCAAGATCTGGAAGACCTGCGAGATCGCCCGCGCCGCCGGCATCGAGTGGGCGTGGGTCGACACCTGCTGCATCGACAAGCGCAGCAGCGCCGAGCTGACCGAGAGCATCAACTCCATGTTCCGCTGGTACAACGACGCGCACATCTGCTACGCTTACCTCTCCGACTATCCCCCGTCAACCTCGCAGCCTCGCAGCAGCTTCTTCCGGTCCGCGGAGCAGCTGTCTGCTGCGGAGCTTTGGCAGTGCCGCTGGTTCTCGCGGGGCTGGACGCTCCAGGAACTCGTCGCGTCACGGGACATTACCTTCTTCGACAAGAACTGGAACGACATCGGCTCCAAGGCGCACCTCCAAGCCCTTCTCGCGAGCATCACCGGCATCGACCAGGAGGTTCTCGAGGACCCGGCCGCGGTGTACGAAGTCCCCGTGGCGCGGCGCATGTCGTGGGCCGCGCGGCGCCGGACGAAGCGCGAGGAAGACCGGGCGTACAGCCTCTTCGGCATCTTCGACGTCAACCTGCCCCTGATCTACGGCGAAGGCCGCAAGGCGTTTCTGCGCCTCCAGGAAGCCATCCTCCAGAACAGCACCGACCTCTCCCTCTTCGCCTGGGACTCGTCCGACGACGACACCCAAGCCTTCCGCGGTCTCCTCGCGCAGTCTCCTGATGAATTCGCAGACGGCTCGTGCCTCGTCCCGATCCAGGACGCAGCCATCCAGCAAACCGAAATCCGCATCACCAACAAGGGCATCCACTTCAAGCCCGACGTGATGCTCATCTCCCGCCAACACCTCGAGCGCCTCGCCCCCGACGACAACACGCCCTCCGAATCAGGCGACTCGGACGCAACAATGGGCCGCAGCACATCCAGCCTCCCCTCCTCCCTCGTTCCAGAGGCCCTCCTCCCCCAAGACCGCCGCGCCTTCGTCATGAAGCTGAACCACTACTACCTCGCCCCCTCCCGCCCGCCGCCCGACATCAACCACCACCTCTACGTCTGCATCGAGCTCTTCCGCACGCCCGACGCCTTCGTCCGCCGCCGCCGCTGGGTCCTCGAGTGGTCGCGCGGCACGAACCCCAAGATCGCAGACAAGCGCGAGGTCCACATCCCGCGGCACCTCTCGCCGCCGCAGTCGCGCGCCGTCATCCGCGAGGCCGACCACACCTTCTCCATCTCCTGCAAATCCCCCACAGGCTACCGCGTCAGCGTGACCACCGGATTCCCCGCGCACCTCTGGTTCGCCGAGACGTCCACCTTCTGCACAAAAGCCCAGCCCGGCTTCGTAGGCATGGTCAGCGTCAAGCAGAAAGCAGACGGCGACTGGGTCACCTTCACCCGCAAAAACGGCGGCGAGATCCACTCCCGGAAATGGCACTACCCCGACTTCCGCGTCTTCTTCGGCCTCGGCCGTCCCGGTTCCACCCCGGAAACATCATTCTCCTCCTCAACATCTTCGCTCCCTCCCCAGCCAGAAGCCTGGGTCTACGTCCCCACGCGCGCCGACCTCCTCCTCGGCCGGTCGACCCTCTGGGGCGGCTACAGCCAGAGCGAGCTCGACAACCCCGAGGGCCTGCGGCACCTGATTCGCCGCTCCTGGGATCCGAGCAGCTACGCGTACCCGCCGTACACGCTCGGCGGGACGCGGCAGGCGCCCGTGATCTCGGACTGCAAGGACGCCTCGGGCTGGTTCGTGCTGCGCGCGGAGTACGAGGAGGCGACGGGGATCGTGACGCGGGAGGACGCGGAGGTGCTGGCGGCCAAGTCGTTAGAGGTGCAGGCTGCGGTGACGTCGCATCGGTTTCCCAGCGGGATGACGGAGCATAGGCTGGAGATACAGGCGCGGCCGGTGAGGGATCGGTTTGATGAGGTGTCGATGTTTTCGGGGCCGCAGGATATGTGTGCGGAGTATCTGTGTCTGATATAGAAAGATCACCATGAACCGGCTTCGATGACAACATTGCGTATACCGATTTCATCATAGATGGCCTTCGATAATGTTAACCCTCCCTTCAAAACCGTCACCAATGTCCTAAACGCATCTCATCCAACGCATAAATCCACAGCCCCCAACTCATCCCATCCTCCCCCCAAAACATCAGACGACGCAACCTCCTCCAACTCCGGACGATCAAACCCAAGCCAACTACCCAATCGCATCCCTCCATCACCACCGGCTCGACATCAGACGACTTGAGTCAGATGAAAATCAGACGAAGATCACGGTCACAACTCTAAACAACGCCAATCAGCCATCTCCAATGCCAATCTGCACCCGTCAGAAGTGCCAATCTCGCCCGCAAGCCATCCTTCCAGATCCCGTCGCATCTTCAAACAAACCCGCAAGAGACACCAACCACCTAGCACGACTCATACCCGCCCTTCACCAAATCGTGTAAGTGTCTTTGCGAGTGTCCAAAGCCTCGGAGTTGTGGCAGCGTTGTCCTGGTCGGATCGGAGGTGAGGTGGTGATGCCGGCTTGGATGGTGCTTCTTGGGCTGGTTTCATCCGCGGACGAAGCCTTTTCCCCGGCGGAAGGGAGCACATAAACACACCCTTTTAGGAAATCCCTTCATCTCCGAAAAAACAACGTTCCAAGGCACACAGAAACACAATGACAAAAAATGAGCGTGGTGTTGGCATTCATTACTCGCGCGTCCAAGTACGACATGAACACACAAAGACTATTTAGATGTTTACTTTTTGCCCTCACAATCATTCTCTCCTTCACCATCTCCCACTCATCACTTCCAATCTCAAATATCCCCCGACTTTGCCTTTTTCTCATCCGTCCCCTGGTATCTCAAAAACAAAAGAAAGTAACGGACAGAACCATTTCATGTACCCCGTCCTGTCCTCTCACCCTCCCTCACAATCTTACACACTATCCCACCCTCAAAAGTTCGGCCGTGGTCATTACACCGTCATCATCCTCCCCAAAAACACAAAGGAAATCAAAAAAGTCATGACCAACACTCAGTCCGTATCAAAGAAGCTCCCCGTCCGCTTCAGCATACTCAAATCAACCAACCCCATCACGATCCCATCCAGCCTCCTCACCCTCTCGTCATAAATCCACCACAACGCGCACCCCGCCACGCCCACGAGCACCTGCGTCACCCCCAGCCCGACCACCGTCGCCTTCAGCCCGGCCCACATCACAATCGCCCCGGGCACCGTCATCACAAACACGCCACTCAGCAGATTCCGCCAGCACACCACGCCAGCATCCATGTCCGCCACATTCCGCAGGCACACGTTCATGTTGCTCGAGGTGAACTGCGTCGACCGCCAGATCACGGGCCGGATCGCTGTGTCGAGCGTCCCCACGCCGGCAGCCAGCAGGCCGAGCAGCAGCGAGACGAGCGGAAAGGAGAGGTGCGTGCCGACGCCGTCGGTCGCGAACACGTTCGAGGGCGCGGCGGCGCTGGCGGAGACTTCGGACATGACGTCGTGCGTCTTGAGGCCGAAAGCGAGGATGCCCGAGGATGCGAGGACGGTTCCGGCAGCGAGTGTGCATGCGATGCAGTACGGCGTGTAGTCCGACGCGCGTCTGCGCCAGAAGGCTGTCGCGACGACGGCGATGATGGCCAGGAGGAATGGCGCAGCCATGAGCGCGCCAATGTTCGACTCGGAGAGCATCCACGGCATAGGGAAGAACAAAAGGGACAGAGACTCGGAAAGACCCCAGAGGGTGCAGTACGGTAGGAAGGTAACCACCACGAGCAGCCCCGTCGTCGGCGCAACAAAGGCTCTCGGCGCCTGCAAGATCGTCCGCAAGTCCATCGTTCCCGAGAACGACATCGGCTTCATCGTGCGCAGATAGGCCTTGGCGTCCTCGACGCTGGGTCTTCCGAGCGGCTTCGGAGGTTGCGACGCCCACGGCGAGGAGGTAACGGATCCGGGAGTCGGGGCGGGGCTGCTGCTGAACCACCGCTCGAACGCGGTCTCGGGTGCGCCGAAAAGAAGAAGCGGAATCGCGATGAACTGGAAGGCGTTGATGATCTCGAATTGCACGGTGAAGCGGCCTGCGTTTGCGGAGGCGAGACCGCCAAAGAGGGGTGCGCCCCAGGTCGTCGCGACGGTGAGGATGTTGTATATCGTGATGCGAACATTGCGTTGATGTTCCTATCCATGGTCAGCATTCATAACTAAGACGAGCCAGCAGGAGTTCATACAAAGTAAGTATCCTGGATGGAACCGAGGATGAGCGTGTCAAAGGCTCCCCAGCCGAACCCCTGGAAGACACGACCGGCCATGCACCCGCCAAAGCTGTTCCCCGCTGCCATGTTCGCTATCGCGCCGATGAAGATGAGAACCATCGAGACGAGATACACTGGCCTCTTACCCCAGATCTTGGACGCCACGACGCTAAAGAGGCCTGTGAAAGCTGAGATTACGAGTGGCACGGCGGTGAGTGACGCGACGGCCGTGTATGAGACGTTGAAACGGACGGCGAGCACGCTGTTGACGCTGATGTACGCCGTCTTCATCCCACCCACTAGTCCAGCCGTCATCAAAAGCGCGACAAAGTTGAGCTCCTTCTTCCACTGGGGCCAGTTCTGCGCAAAATTGTCAACGCTATTCATCGAACGTGAAAGGTTGGAAACCCTACCAAGGGATCGTCCGGGTCATCGGTCGGCTGAGGACTCAGCTCCGTCTGTGAATGCCGCCCCGTGCCGTACTTGATCTTGCGCTCGCTGTACGTCGTCGAGAACGATAACCTCCTCGTCGAGCTCGTCATCGGCCGGGGTACGTCCTCCTTCGGCGGCGGCGGCGGTGGCGGTCCTCCGATCGATACCCTCGCCAGCGACACTCTGTTGCCCGGGTGTACGGCCAGATGGCTCTCCCTCGGCCTCGCAACCTCGCCGTCCCCCTTCTCCACGTCCTTCTCCATCTCGTTGACTGTGTATTACCCAAGTTTACCCTCCCTCAAGTCGTCAAAAAAAGGTCGTATTCGTAAAAAGATTTCGAGTCCAGCTCACGGTAAAGACTGAACCAGCAGTGATACACCAAGCAAACGTCGAAGAGAAGAGAAGAATAAGAAACAAGAAAAAAAGAAACAAGCCCAACCGGTGGAGTATGATTGAAAAAAAGAACGAGCCAAGCGAAGGGCAAAGAAGGGAATATGGTTGTTGAATTAGCTATCGGACGAGATTGGGGGCCGACATGCTCCAAGCCCTTGTTTGCCGTCCTGCAGCTATTGGGGCGCAAATATTGCAAATTATTGCATGATGAAGAAAGAATGGGAAGATTCACGCTCGAACGTCGCGGCCGGCACTGAAGAAAGAACATGTCAACCCAGGCCTCGGGCGGGTCACTCCCATGATTCCTCTCTCAACGGCTCCAGGCGACCCCGATGCAACCTCACGGACCTGACCTGGGCCATGAGTTGTGGTCGACAGGCGGCCTACGAGAATACCCCTGGCGGCCCAGGCATGATTGCTGCACGCGGCGAGGTGGGCAGAAGAGTTCGGCCCCTGTCACCGAGGGCATCATTGGACGAGACATGGCCCTTTGCAGGGATGTTGAGCCCTGTCAAACGGTCCGCCCATCCGATGCGTGCTTGGACCATGGCCGGCCTGGGCGGACTAGAGGCTGAAACCTTCCTGATGCTGGGACTGTCTCTTGGGTATACCATAGGAGTTGGCGATTATTGTACTTTCCTCATGGGCCAGTATTATGTGCAAGGACTGGCCACACGAGGCCGGCTCTCGAAGAAAGAGGCTGAAGAGGCTCAATGCTAGCGCGGGAAACGGGCGAACCCTGGGCACTTTCTGCGCCCGAACGTGGTTTGTGCATAATGTGGCCGATGTCGAAGAAAAGGTTATTTCAGCCAGCCGATCGTGGGCTTGCCGTGACCAAGACAGCCGCGCAGCCACATGGTGCATGATCAACAGTGATGGGAGTGTGATGCTTTCCCTGATCTTCGCAATGACAATTCAGCGGGAAAAAGGCCGCTGATTGACGCGCGTCCCAGCCAGATCGCGGCTCTCTCTGCACGCTCGGATGTGTGCACTACTGCAAGAGTCGTCTTGATCATGATGGAGTTTGTGTCGTCGCCATCTGTTGTCGTTGCATTTGGCGCTTGTCATCCGTCATGATGAGAGCTGTCAACGCGGCCCCCTCCCCTGAACTCTTAACACGTCTGATTTTGCCACGGCGACAACGTCTCGCTCCGCCCACGAAGCGAAATATCTGGACCGCTTTGTTTCTTCTGGTTCCGTGGTTCGTCGAGAGATTGGCCAAGTTCTTCGTTGGTCCTCGGTTGGCTGGCCCGCTGTGGGTTGGGGGAAGAACCATCCGTTGCAGGCCGTTTCGAAAACCCCCCGAGGAACAAGGACCCCTGTCGGTTCGTGGGAACCTTCAGCCAATGTCCCTGTCAACTTTGACGGCTTTGAACGCGATAACCTCGGGTACAGCGCATAATGTCGAATTTTTGAGTTAAAGTGCCCTCTCGCCCGAAGAATCGATTCGATTCAACCATAACGACCTTTGAACTTCCTGATATCAAGGAACTTGTTACTGCCGAATGATGCATGCGCTGCTGAGACTCAACTGTGACCAATTAGCTTTCGCTCACTCGCCAGGTTACAGCCATCGATCCTTCAGCCAACGACCGCAGGGCCATGACGGCGATCTCGACATCACGTCACTAACGTCCGACGGGATGCGACGGACAGACGAGTGAAAAAACGTGATGACCATGATTCCCTTGCAGCTCGCCGCCCTACGGCGTCGCGGCCGGCGTCTTCGGCAGTGTAGGAGCGGCCCCCGCAGTGGCGATCATACAATGGAGCAGTCGGATGTGTATGGGGCACGCCAGTGGAAGCAGTGACCGAGAGTTCATGGCATATGCTTGCTTGATTCGGCTCTCTCAGCAGCCATGGCGATCCCGTGTCGTCAAAGGCCGCCGTGGGAGGGGGTCTATAATGTTCTGTATATCCTGTTGACCATCGCCCAAATACCTTAATTCCCGTCCGCGAAGGCCTCGAAGGACCTTCTCCGCGGCGCATCCGTCCCGATCTAGATTTTCCTCCCAAAACGCCAATCTTTCAAATTCCCATTAGGTGTGTCCAGGCCATTTCCAGCCCAATGGTGGACTTTTGCCATCCTCCATTACTGCGAACGCATGATGATAATGCCAAGTCGCTGAAACGGTGACCTGCCGTTGTAATGCGTTGCATGGCTGGCCTGGCGGCCTCGACACGAACGACAAGTGAGACGTCTCGTTCGCCGGCGGCCCCGTCCGTCGAGTTCGTCTTCCGTCGGCGACCTCATTCCATCCCTCCAGATCGGCCTCCGATCTAGTCCGTCTACTTTGTATAAAGTTTGCTCGAATCCCCCGAGAAGTGACATATCATCACATGACAGCGACGGCCTGGGGGAAGAAGGGGCGCATGGCAGGTGCCATCAGAACGGTCTCGATTGCGTGGGCGCTCTTTGCGTCGAGCTGCATGACGAAACCTACAAATGGGGGATAATGGTGAGCATAATGATCAAGACTGTGTCCAAGATGTGTTCTGCGTATATTGCTGAGGCTGAATCGGTTCTTTGTCACATGGGTGGCCGCCACTAAGTGGTCAGACTGTGGGAATCGGTCCAGCCCAGCGGAGGGGCTGATCGGCCGCAGGTCAGGGCTGGGCCGGTGAAGGCCGCCCTGCCCTTGCTCCAGGGACCTTTCACCGGTAGCTCGGAAACTTTTCTTGGGCTAGTTCCGACGGTGAAGGTTGTTGGTAGCATTGGTCGGTGGTGAGTACTAAGGTGTTGTGTGTGTGTGAATAGTCGGTCCGGCCCGGTATCGGCCGGACGGAGGGAAAGATCCCTCAATAAGAAGCTATGACGATTGCTTTACCTGAGTCGACAATCTCCTGCACTGCTGACTTCTCCATGGCCAGCAACACTTGGCTTGTGCGAACCAGCAACTCTGATGTCATTGTCAGCTGCTTTGCTTCTCTCACATGTGACGACTTGAATCGTGGGAGCTCACCTTCGTAGCGAAGAGAGTAGGTCACAGGCGGATCCTCGTCTCTCGAGTGGAGGATAGGCGCCTGCTCCTGTGCGACCTGTGTTACGTGGAAGCGTAGTCCTACGTTCTTGGTGGCATCGGCCCACAAGATCGTGCTCTGGTCCCGCTGCTCCGGTGCGATGGCGCACTTGGCCGCCATGCGCTCGAGCCAATGCCTCCAGACACGCACCACACCGTCTTCGATGTTGCTGTGGCTCGCGAAGACGCCGGGTCTCGGGCCAGTCTTGACCAAGCTGGTTGTTGTGCAGAGCTGGGTGAAGGGCTCGCCCTCGTCCAGACAGAGCTCTTGGGTGACTGGCTCGTCACCGGCGTCTTCCTGCGGGGCCTCGGCGCCGGGCACGCGGCGGGTGTAGATCCTCCGCATGCGCCGGGTTTCCTCCGAGACCACCGGACGGAAGTGCGAGTAGAGCTGCGAGAGATCGGCCAAGTCCAAGTCGTCGTCGCCGGACCATGTGCGGCTGTCAAGGAAGTCGACTCCCAGGAAGCGACACGACATGGACGGGGTGGTCAGCTTGGCGCTTGGGTGGTAGCTCTCGAGCATCATCTCGTGGCCTTCCATCTCGGCGGTGTGGAGCAGACGGTGCTGTAGGATGGTGGTGGCTGTGGCATTGAAGCGGCGGTCGACGAGGGTCATGGGGAGCAGGGCGCGGGACTCGAAGGAGGACAGGATCGCGATCAGGATCTATGGATCGGTTAGCAAAGCAGTTACGGTATGTTAGACGGTAACCAAGGCTGACCTCGTTGGGTAACGAGTCTATCGGGGTAGTGAGCCCAGACATGATGATTGTTTGCAAAGATGTGATAATGGTAAAGATGTGGTGTAGAACAATGGCTCTTGCCGTTCAGGAAGGTCCGGAAACAGACCCGTTGGCCATGTCGAGGGCGGTCATATTTAAATGAATCGAATCATCCGTTGAAGTACACCGAGGAGCATTCGACGGGAGATGGTGTGCAGGGATACGAGGCAGGCAAGGTCAGGAACGAGAGACCTCAGTAGGTTGGCGAGGTACTTGGGATGGAGATTGATGGAGATGGAGATGCCGAATGCCAGATGGCCAATGGACGGGCGGCAAGGGGCCGACGAAGATCCTGCTCGTGGATATGCGATGATGTGTGATGTGTCTGCTGGTTCGGGTTCTCTGGTGGCGCGACTGGGCTGATGCTGATGCGAATTTGCTCGTGCTCGCGGCCGGAGCGATGTGTGGATGGGCAGCGGGAGGGATGTGAAGCAAGGTTGATGGACGCGGGAAGAAATGGGCAATGGGTGGGGGGCACTTTGAGGTGCGGCGTGCTCGGTGGGCCGCGGTGACATGTCGGGCACACGTTGGATCATGCTTCAGGGACCTCCCCTTCCTGCAGAGGCTGCAGGGCTATTTCCAGCGCAATACCCGGCCACCTCAGTGGAAGATACCGCCAACCTGGTGTCGGTGCGCCACTCGGGTTACCTGACTGGGCAGATTCCAACGGTTTAGCAGCCACTCACCTTGAGGTACTTCGTAGCTTCAGTGAGCTGACGGCAGTGTGGCGCCCAGGAAACGCTGGAAGCATTCCGGACGGGACAAGCTTCCCAGCGGGTGTGGCTGTCTGAGGTAAGGCAAGGGGGACGTCGGCACCCCCCAAGGGGACTAGCGCCTCGCTTAGGTGGCTGCCGAAGCGAAACCCGTGATGGCCGCCGCCCTGCACCTCTTGTTTTTCGCTTCTGCGAGTTCAGCCCAGATTGACGCTACCATACCAACACAACACACCCTTTTCATGATTCCTTTCCCAGACCGCAAGATCCAAAACACATCTCTCGACTACTACACTATCTTTCGTTTCGAAAATCAAAGCCAAATTGCAGCTCTGCACGCATCAAAACTAATCGCAAAATACAAGCCTCTCCCCAGCAATGCAACCCGGCATTGACCGCCGTCTACCGGTTTCGTCCGACCGGCCAGCGCCAGCGTCGACAATCAACGAGATAACATCATCATCACCCCATCGCAGTCATCTTACGAGACCTGAGCCTCCCGAGTCAGAATCCACTTTTCCTCGATAAAGAAACAGGCGGTGGGCAGAGTCTAGCGTCAGGACAGAGAGCCTCATTGCCTCATTGTCCTCTCCAATCTCGGTATTCGTCCAAGCTTCGCCATGTTGTCTGGACCACCCTTCCCAGCCCAAAACTTACTGATCCCCCCCTGCTTGTACATAAGGTATCCGCAGGCCGTGATGTTTGTTTTCTCTCCGAGTTTGGAGCGAAACCCTTCCCACACATCACCGAACTACTGGCGCATCCCTGTCGTCATTCCGCCCAGTTCCTGATCTTGCTCATGCCCCCTTGTCGGCCCGCCAAAGATAACAACGCTTCGTGGCGTGACTTCCCGCCTACCCGCACCATCGCGACATTCGACGACGTCTTCTAGACTCCCAATACTGCCGAACTTATATGCAGCATTTTCCCCGAATATGCACGCGCTGTATCTCTCCCCTGTTGCCAATCGTACTATACCCACGTCCACCGACTCAGGAAAAACAAGAATACGTGGGATGGAGCAAGCGAGAATAGGGGGTGTGAGAAGACCTTCAAAGCAGAAGCAAAATTTTCTGCCTCTCTATGCGAGCCAATCTCTTCCGTCACATGTTTCGTTCGCACGCCCTCCCTCTCTCGCGATACATACCCAGCTCAGCCTCCACTTGTCCCAGACCGGAGTCCAGCCGTATACAAACCATCGCACGCACATCATCGCATCTTTCCCAACGTCTCCAGCCTGATCTTTTCCCTTAGACAGACACCACGGCAGGTCCCGGGATGGTGTCCTCGTTGAACCCGCCGCCCCAAATAACGGCCTGGATGCCGGGGCCCGCTGCGCTGTACACCCCTTGGGAACCTGACGCCAGCCGGTGTCGCGCCGTCTCCGCCATACACTCGAATTTGCTGCAAACAACGTCAAAACGTATGTCAGTCTCAGTCACACACCTCGCAAGGAAACACAGTCCACCCACACACACCGTCTGAACCAGCCAACCACACAAACAAACACCAAAACAAAACAAAAAGGTATCCAATGTAGCAAGCTCACATAGCACGTCACATAAAACTGCACTCCGCCGGGCTGCGACGCCGCGTGCAGCGCAATGGCCTCGGCCCGGAGTAGACAGTCCCCGGCCTTCAGCGCCGGTGGGATCGTCGCCTTCAACCGTCCGCAATTCTCGTTGAGCACATCGTTGCCCGACGCTGCGTGTGCGGCCGTGCTATACCCGTACTCGCCGATCTTGAAAAATCCCCCCTCCGACCTGTCCGCCGTCGTCGCGTCAGGCACATTGCTAAGGTACACCATCACGGGGCCGTAGTGGTTTCCCCCGATGGCGGCCTTCTCGCAGCTGCGCTCGCCGACCCCTCGACCGAGACCTTGCTGCCGGCTATATCGGGTTCGCTAATTTAGCGAGCGGGAAACATGCGTTGCAGATGATGCATTGCACCCGCAACTGCAGCCTCCTCTTTTTCTACATGCATGTCTCATCCCTAGGTTACGAAAAGGGGAATACGTAGTGGGAACGATTTCCATCAAGAATGGAACCGGACGGGAAGGTCTCGGTGTTGTGGGGACGCCTCACCTGGGGCCTCGCCGGACACGCCCGCGGCTCCGCCGACATTGCACCGTAGATCGTTTGACGCGACGTCCGTGACGGGGCTGATGCTCGGCTGGACGTACGGTTATTCAGTGACAATTGTGGATCCCATCGCGACTCGGCCTACCGGAAGTCTCGCGCAGCTGCTGTCTTGGTCTTCGTTGCCCATCCACAGCTCCTAGAAGGTCGCATGCGGGCCGAGGGCTGTTTTCGCGGTACTTAGATGTGCGAGTGTTGCGGTGAAGGTCTTCATTTTTGACGATATGAGGATTGGCAGGGTTCATTATTTCGAAGAGTTATGCTTGCCGGACAGTGTCCCATGGCCATCCGGGCAGTGTCTGGTGTGTAATCTGCCTGCCGAGACCACTTGCTTTTCCTATACTGAAGCGAGTACGCTTCTCTCTTTCGTCACTACTATCCTCGTTCATCCCGTCGTCCCCCATCGTCGTCCCCCATCGTCGTCCCTCATCGTCGTCCCCCATCGTCGTTCATTATCATCGTCATCGTCATCGTCATCGTCATCGTCATCGTCATCGTCGTTATTGTCATTGTCGTCATCGTCATCGTCATCGTCGTTATCGTCATTGTCGTCCTCCATCGCCGTTATTGTCATCCCGCACATGGCTCCTACGGCTCCTCCGGCTCCTGAGGCTTGACTGGACGCGGTCTACCTCCGTTGTCACACATGGTCATGCGAGCGATGAACCGCGCAGAATCTCCGTTGGGGTCGCTACTATTGCCACTTTCGTTCGCACGCGCCAATCCTTTTTCTTTGACAATCCATCGAAGGGCATCACGGAGGACCGACTCAACCTGGTCGCAGAGAGAGTTGAAGAACTTCTTCGGGAGCCAACGAGGGATGGAAACGGCGCTCCAGTCGCTGTGGGCTCCCAAGTAAAGAAACTTGTGGCCTGATTCGTGCTCTAAAATTTCGAGCATGATGTGGCAAACCGCGCAACATCTCTTGTTGACTGCCATGGGGATGGGTATCTTTCGGAAATGATCAGTGATCTCTCGGCGAGGCAAAAGCAGAGACTTGTCGGCAGTCTCATGGTCAACGTTGTGATTGACCACCTCGTCACGAACCCGTGCAAGCACATGGGCACAAATTCCAATACCTTCTGCATGATAGGTCAAGTCTTCTGAATTGGCCGTCTTGTGGCCGTCAAAGAACTCAACCAGTGCAAGCTGCTCCTCGTTCGGCAGTGGCTTTCCATTCTTGCCCTTCAAGGAGGACAATAATTCAGCCGTGGTCAAGTTCCTCTTCGTCCAGTCAGGTTGGGTTACAAGAGGCTGTATGGAGCTATGCAGAACGAATCTAGCCACGTGACGCGAAGCGCGCATGATGTGATTGAGGGAAGCTTGGTGGCGGCACAAAATGCTCACAGCATCTGACACTGCCACTTCCCAGCCTGACTGGGCCGCCGTGCTCTCCAGAAGCCTAGAATCGTCAGTGCCCTCAGCATCAATGCCTGAGACCCCAGACTGATGGGTTGCGTAGAGCCATGTGCAGTGCGACTGCAGAATCTCGCTGAAGTCCTCGCGAATACCCGCCAGGCAGGAGTAGGCACGGACGGCGGCGTCAACGAGGTATTGAAGAGACTCGATATGGTATTGCTCCATAGCTTGGTGTGTGGAATCCTTGGTGCCTCTACTCGTTCTCTGGGCGTAGTTGGTTGCTTCTGTTTTGGCGTTTTGCAGTTCTGTGGTAGTATCTTTGACCGCTCTCATGACCCCAGATAAGAGCCTTTGAAACTCGGAACGACCCTTTTCGTCATAGAAAACATACTCTGGGTCCCCGTTCGCGTTCAGAGGGCTACGCTCCCAGGCTCTCTCGCCGTCTTCTGCAGTGCCACGACCATGCCGAACGTGCATCTCCTTGTAGACCTGCTTGAGTAGGGTGGATTGAGCTTGAGTCTGACCTTTCCGGAAGCAGTGTTGAAGTTCATCTTGAGGGTTTGTGGCACCTCCTTTCTGGAACGGCATCGATTCGATCAAGTCCACGTCAGTGAGTGGGTCTGAAGTTGACCGAAGGGACTGTTGCAACCACTTGCCCATGGAGGTCGCTTTGAATTGCGAGGCCAACTGATCGACGGACATCATGCAGATGGTGCCAAAGTTGTGCTTCTCAAATATGTCGATGACACGACCATGGAGCTTCTCGGTCATTCGCACGTAAACGAGATCATGCAGCAAGTTCAGCCAGTGAGACCTCTCATCGGACTTAGCAGCTCCATGAAACTTCTTCAACAGAGAGAGAAGATCCTGACAGTGTTGGAAAGTGCTGTTGTTGCTGCGTTGCTCCCGATCCTCTTTTGCCAGCAACCGGTATGCAAACTTGATGACTGATGAGGAATCAGTGCAATCCGGGACCAGAGATCCGTTGATCTGTGGTAGAGTGAGCTGGGGCTGCAGTCCAGTGTATTGCTGCTTCGCCTTGTCGTCATCACGGTGTGGGTTCTGTGAGGCAAAAATGTAGTGCGGGCCGGTGCTCGCATCCTTCAAAACGTGCTTCTGTCAGCTCACTGTGACATGAGTATTTAACACACGAAAGACTTACAGCAGAGCCATCGGGGAAAAGAGCCAAGGGTTCCGGGCTCAAGGCGGCGACGCAGTCAAGGTAGTCGTGTTGCTTTCGAACAAAGCGTCTCTCGGCGTTTGGCAATGTGAAATCGTCGCGTATGGCAGCTCTCTCGGGGCGCTTGAGATGCTTGCTTTGGATGTCGGAAAGCATGGCTATCATCTTTTCGAGTCTTTCGACCTCTTCGGAAGAAGGAACCTGCTGCGGGTGGGCGTACTCGGGGTGCGCCATGTTGTCGGAGGGTGACTGACGACGACGACGACGACGACGACGACGACGACGACGACGACGAAGACAGAGGAAACGACAGAGATCCGGAATGATGGTAGAGATCAAGGACGACGACGGAAGCCGAAGATAATCGCGTCAGAAAAGACTTAGACGGACCGATAGACGAGGCTGGCAAGGTTGACCCTCGAGACGAAAGCTGCTCAGAAATCACAGTCGCGGGACTGTTGAGACTGAATGAAGGTGACTACCTTAGCCAATGCAGTTAGAGCGAAACGGTTGGGTCAAACCGAGCAAAAGGTAGGTCCAGTAGGTGAATCTTGCAATGCGCACTCAATTCGGTCGTCATGAGTGTGATCGCAGAGAAATATTGACGAAGAGGAAGAAGTATTACCTGGAAGGACAGGCGAAGGGAAGCGGCGGTGTCGCGAAGTACCAGATTTTTAATCACCTGCCTACAGCGTACCTTCCCACCGAAAGAAAATAAGTTTGCTTCCAGGTGGGGCGGGGACAAAACGCGTGGGAAGGCACCTAGGACCGCAACTTCCAATTCTGTCTGCCTGTCTGCTTCCTTCCTTTGATGTGGCTACCGCATAAGGTAGACGTGGACGGCAAGTCCAGGTGGAGACCATGGGAAGTGCGAGTGAAGGTTCACTGCAGGTGAAGGGCGGCATCACCCTCCACGCCTACAAATTCCCGCTGGAAAATCTCACTTTCCGGAGTTTGCCGTTGAGATTCCCAAGACATACAGGAGAAGATCAGGAGGTTTGCTCTTCTGCCCATTCTGACGCTTTCTGTTTCTACGGAGAAAGTGGAAAGGTTTGTTTACCAACAAGTCACAACAATGAAGAGATACTGCTTGCTGGTTCTCCCCCACGCCTTTTACCGCAGTGCGTCCAATCTGTTCTTCACCTTGAGCGGCCACAAAAGAGAACATATGCCTTTGAAAAGCATAGACAGGCATCCAGAACAATAGAGAGAAATAGTTGGGCACACAAACAACCTTTCCAACAGTTCATATATCTCATCGTACATGTAAAACCACTTCATTACGTATTTATTACTCGGGCGTCTGATTGAGAACCAAGTGTTTTGGGAAGTAACTTGGAACTGCCTCTTGGGCTTACATGTTGCATGTCTCTGAGTATGATGTTTTATGAAACGTCTGAAGATGACAAAATTCAACACAATGTAGCAAGTACTTCCAATATCTTTGCTCCTGGTGATCTCACTACTCTCGATCTGCCAGCTTCTCAATATCGGTGTCGGGGACGCTGGCATTTTGTGGAGGGCTGCTGCAACGATGAAAGATGCGGTACGCTACTCTCTTCCGCTCCGCGCAAATCTTGAATGGATGGCAACCGTCCTTTTGATAAAATCCCTGTTGTAGCATGCCCCTCAATCTCCGATATGCAAAACTCGATGTCTTTGTCTCCGTATCTACTGCTCCCGCGGAGCTGATCCCGCAGCAGAGGCGCAAATCCGGGAAGAAGACATGCTCAAAGCAACCAGATGATCGATTTCCTCATCCAAGTGCTCCTCTACGCCCGGACTCTCAAGATGTAATAGAGTAGTGTATACTCTGCAGCGTCGGGTGCGTTGACGATAGTGCCAGGCTGTAACAACCTCCCTCGACATACGTGCAACAGTCGAAGTTATCTTTGGAAGAATAGCGGAAAAGAAACATTCAAGATATTATAACGTGCCATCAAATGACCTCTGTACCCAATAATCCTTCCACTCATCCTTCGACAACTCATCGGTGAATCCTTTAACCGCAAAGACCTGATATTCCTCCGGCACCTCGCAGCAGTGATAAAAAGTGTTGAGCGCCACCATCTGCTCCTTTTCACGAAGCTCTTCCATTGTCGGTAACTTCCTCTCGTCAAACCGTATCGCGTGGCGTTTGGAGAGTTTCACCGCCTTCAAAATCAGGCGGTTTACGTACTGCGCGTCGTTGTAGCGGTCGTTGTTGATAATCTTATCGCGCAGATCCTTGCGCTCAGGCAGCAGATACGCTCCCGCCTTCAAAAAGGCGACCATGTGGTCTGTCTTGTCCGTCAAGTGGTGGCCGTCGTCCCAGAAGGCCAGGGCGTAATGAAGCGGCGTGTACCCTGCATCATTGGTTGCGTTGACGTCAGCACCATGCTGTACCATCAGGCCGATCAGTTCTTCAGGGTCATCGTACCCCTCAAAACCGTCCAGGGCGAAGTAGTGCAGCGGGGAGTTGCCAAGCCAGTCTTTGACGTCTGCGTCTGCGTCGCAGTGCTCCAGCAGGTGCCTGGCGAGGTTCACATCTCGTGAGCCGCACGCCTGGTGAAGCGCGTGAATTCTCAGCGTTCTGTGCGTGATCAAGGAAGACCCGGCGTTGATGAGCATCCTGGCCGCCTTTCGACACTGTTGTCTCGTGATCTGATATTCTGGTAGATAGAGGTGGTCGGCGGCCTTGTAGCTGGGGATGAGGGCGAAAAAGAGGGGGTTGACCCCTTTGGCCAGTAGCTGTGCTATCTTGTCTTTCCACAAGCCAGTATACCGCAGATGGCGCCAAAAGATTGAAATGATTGAAGAAATAGGACCGTACAGTCCGGGTTGATACGCATCCACCTCGCATGCCGGGTCGGCACCTCGATCCAACAAGATCCTCATGGCGTCCAGGTCACAATGATACGAGGCCCAGTGAAGGGCCGTCATGCCGTGATGGAGAGGCTCCCATCGAGAATCCTTCGACTTGGTCACCTCGGTCTGATTGACGTCCGCGCCGTTATCGAGAGCCCACATCATACCATCCAGGCTGCCATACTTCGCGGAACGCACCAGAGCTGAGGCGTAGGCGTGCTTGACGTTCATGTCGTAGATGGTGGGCGTCATGCGATGGTAAAGCGTCTTGCAAGAAGCGGCCAAACTGACGAGGTCATGCCACACAGCAAACTGCAGACCCTTTTCAAAGACAACCCTTTTCACCCTGTGACCTTCTGCATTTGTATCGGCAAGTGTGGATTTTGTTCCATAGTTTTCAGCAATGTAACCGATAATGCCGAGTATAAGTTCTTGTGGTAGATCAACGCAACTGGCGTACGTTTTGGTAATCTTGTTGGTTCCAGTGGATAAACTCGGCGATGGTGAGCTGAGCCGAATGAGGCTCAGCTCACTAGAAAGGAGAATGGTGTTATTGTTTTCATGGTCTTGCCAAGTAGGTGTGGCGTCAGCCGCAAATGTGCGTTGCGTGGGATCCATGCTGATAATAGCAAGCTGGCTCATTTTGTGGTTCCTCGGTTCTGAAATGAGATGGAAATAGAAGTGCAGAAAATTGTGTAAGCTGAAACGGTCACAAATGGCAATGTCGGAACTTCCGTACTGTGGTGTGGAAAAGCATGCAGCCCACGGAAGGTGAAAAGTAATGATTTGGCTGAGTGACAGGGAATTTTGATTGCAGACAACGGCTAGACCGTGTCCGCGGCCAGGTACTTGTGAGTTGAGTCTCAGCTTCGGAAATACATACACGAGATACTTTTACGGTTGAACAAGTCACCAAAGAAAACCTTCAAGGTTAGTCACTGCAAATGAATCTCGAATTATTCAAGGGACACGACATAAAGAGATTTTGTTTTTGGAGAAAATGCGTCAGCTCAAGAGAGATACAACGAAATCGCGTAAGTTGATCAGCGTGGATTCTCAGAGAAGTGGTTGGAGTGTGCCGTAAATCATCGCACACTCAACAGTAGACCAGTCTCTCTACTTTTCCCGGCGCTATAGAGATTACGTTTTCTGTGTGCTTTATATCGTCGTCACTTATTGTCGTCATTTGTCATCGTCGTCGTCGTCGCCGTCGTCGCTTCCGTTCTTTTCTCTACCGTCGTCACACTCATTGACGTCATGAAGTACACAGTAAACCACCTCGACGGCTGTCAATATAACGAGTCTTGTCCCAAAAAGACTCCCAGTCATCCAAGCTCCAGCTGCTGGTAATTTGGGTTGGCTCCGACTGGCCAAATTTCCTACACCACAATTTGCACAATTGGACATTGACCGCTTTTGCTTCCTCCTCGCTGAGCTCCACCTCATCTTCATCCACATCCGAATCGTCCTCGTCAAAATCCGAGTCCGTCTCGTCGGTTTCTGAGTCATTCTCATCTATCCTCGATAAGTAGATGTTTTGGCCTTTGGTTTCTGCGTCCAAGACCATTTGTTTCCCTTCATCGGACAAGGGCCTAGGGCTCGTCGACAGATAGAAATCTAGCAAACGCTCCGAAATGATGTAAGCACCTGCGTCGAGAAACGCAAAGCATGCCTCAGTCTCAGCATGAGAGAATCTTGACCATTCAGAACGCAGAAAAGAGTGCAGCGGGGTGTATCCGGCTGCGTTCTCAGCGTTGATGTCCGCTCCATAACGGAGAAGTAAACTGATCAATTGCCTCACGTCGTTTCGGTAGGGGTCGTTTTGGTAAGGGTCATATGATGATTTGACGGCAAGCGCCATGTAATGCATCGGTGTGTTCCCGAGTGGGTCTTTGACGTTTGGGTCCGCTCCAACCTCTTCTAACAGGAACCTGGTCATCTCGAAATCGTAGCCGCAGCATGCTTGGTGAAGTGCGTGAAGTCCCAACCCGGTGTGTGTGATCAACGATGCCCCAGCCCGTATCAGTAGTCTCGCTGCGTCAGTCCCAGCATCCGCGCGGGCCCGAGATCTTTCCTCGTTCCTATCATAATAGTTGCAGCTGTAACTGGACGACTCCAGAAGGGTTAGATACAGAGCGTTGGCACCTTCGTCGAGAAGTGTCTCCGCCCGCTCGCAGGAGTAGAAACGGTCCCAACGTGTGTGCGATTTGTACACCGATTTCATCACGTTGGATGCGGGGCAGTTAAGCCGGGTATCAGGAAAAGGCAACTTCACGGGCACCACGTCATTAGGGCTGGCGCCGCGTTGCAGTAGAATATCCATGGCGTCCAGGTGCCGGTGGTACGAGGCCCAATGCAAGGACGCGAGCCGTAAAGCAATTGGTGTTCGGGTGGTCTTTTTCTCGCCCAAAATCCACAACTCGGTGCAATCCGGAGTGTCGATTCGTGCCCCGAACTCCAAGGCTTTCAATATGCCGGCCACGTTGCCCCTTTTCGCGGAGAGAAGCAGGGCGGAAGAGTTGAAGGCATAGTTATCCAGTCGGTAGATCATCGGCGTGATGCATTCGTGTATTCTTCTGCAGGTCGCAGCGAAATTGACCATGTCTCGCCAAATATCAAAGCGGTGAAAGCGATCGTCATCGCCTCGTGTCTCTTTCTTCCGATAACCATTTGCCCAATCTGCCCCACGGGAGCCCAGGCGCATGAAGATCATGATAATAAGCTCCATAGGGAAATCTGCCACGGACACCGCAAGGAACGGCCCAGATCCAGATGAAAATGGCTCCATCGGGGTCGTATTCCGTTTGTTCGGCTGTGAAAGAAGATATCTAGCCCAACGGCAGCTGTGTAGTGGTGTTACACAGGAGCATGAAGCTAATGCAACAAAGACAGAATCGGTTACTCCCTTTAGAAGGAGTCTTCGATCTCTACATCGGAGGTATATCTTGATTCAGAGCGATCTGGATGAGTCACCGTCAAAAGCGTCAAGGTGTGATGCTTGAGAGGTTCTCGGTACAATTGACGGGCAAACCTTGGCCACCAAGTGAAGTGGGGCAAAGCTTTCTCCAAACACACCGTTGCGGTGCAAATTGGACGATGTCGCCTGATCCTCCTGTGTACTAGGTGGCTTTGATGAGGAGGACGACGATAATAGACGACAACGACAGACGACGGTGACAAACGACGATGACAGACGACGATGACAAACGACGATGACAGACGACGACCACAGACGACGAAGACAATAGTGGCAATAATAGAAGCAACGAGAATAGCAACTATAGCGGCAACGACGACAGAGACAGCACAGGTCAAGTAGTCTCTCTAGCATAGGAAAAATAGAGGGTCTGAATTGGACGGCTGTCGTCCCATTAGGTGTGACTGGACGACACTACATTGTGCGTCCGCAGCTACCCCAGTTGCTCCAAATTCCAACCACAAAATTACCTTGCCCCCTCAGGACCCTGATACCACAAGAAACCTATCGATCTCTGTTGATTGGTGCTATCCCCGCATGCCCCATGCTGTACTCGTAATCCACGTGTACCTGGTGAGTTACCCAGCCGACCCAGTCCGACAGGCCGGCGCAGGATCGGCGTCAGGGGCAAGCCCAGGGAAGGGAGTTGCGGTACAACCACTCGCCAACTTTCATTGAACGAACATCCATGGTTTGATTCAGAGCTAGCTGTCAGTTATCAGGTGATGCACTCATACGCAGTGCAATTGCTCTGAGGAGAAATTGAGGAGGTGGACGACATTCTTTGGTTCTCTCGATTGATTGCCAAATTACTGTCCGACACGAGCAAACACAATGCTTGTTGACGTCCCTGAAGAGGCGTGGTGCACTGAAAGTCGCCCTGTGGCAAGAAACTTTTGTTTGATTTGGATGGACACAAGACTTTTATGCCTTACGTGAAGCTATTTTACTGCTTGCCCAACTCGTCGGCGCGATCCGTCGCAGCCTTGACGGCGCCCTCCACGATCTCCTTCAAGCCAGCCTTCTCAAAGCTCACAAGAGCGGCATGCGTCGTGCCGTTAGGGCTGGTTACGTTCTTGCGCAACTGCGCAGGCTCATCAGAGGACTCGACGAGCATCTTGCCCGCACCAAAGCAGGTCTGCTTCGCCAGGCGGGTGGCCTGCTCCTCGGAGAGACCAAGCTTCGTGGCGCCGGTGATGAGGTGCTCGACGAAGGCGAAGAAGTAAGCGGGGCCGGAACCTGATGAACATTAGCAATGCCCCGATTCACTTCATTGGAACCCAACTCACCAGACAGTCCAGTGACAACATCCAGGAGCTCCTCCTTATCAACCCACTCCGTCGCCTTGCTCACACTGCCCATCAGCGCCGTAGTCAACGCCTTCTCATCCTCCGTCACGTCCTGGCTGGCATAGATACCCGACGCGCCCTCGCCGACCAGCGCAGGCGTGTTGGGCATGACGCGGACAATGTGAGGCGCGCTGCCGCCGCTCTGCTTGAACCATTCGGCGATGCTCTCGACCTTGTTGCCGGCCGTGATGGAGATGACGAGGGGCAGCTTCGCCGCGCCCTTCCAGCCAGCGCCGAGCTCCTCGCACACCGTCTTGCACACCTGCGGCTTGACGGCCAGGATGACGATGTCGGCGTCCTTGGAGACCTCAAGGTTGGAGGTGGTCGTGCGCACGCCCTGCGCGGCCATCTTCTCGCGGTTTACCTCCCACGGCTCGGACACGAAGATATTCTGCTTGGGGATGTCCTTGGCGAGGAGGCCGCCGATAATGGCGGCGGCCATGTTGCCGCCGCCGATGAAGGTGACCTTGGCTTGCTGGAGGCTTGGAGTCATGTTTGGGGTCGGGTTTGGTGGGATGTGGAGGGTGGTGGGTTGATGCGAGGTGAGGTTGGAACGTGGGGTTAAATCAATTCAGATCGAGAGAGTTGGAGACCCGATAACGGTCCCGCAGATCGGGATGCCCCTCCGACGATGAGTCAGCCTGTCAAGAGCGCCACTTCCGGTAGTTCGCGGACGCGGATTGGTCAATGGGGAAATGGGGCTGGAGACTTTGAAAACTGCCCCCTCCACTTTTCTGAGTTGAACATCTCCCGAAGACTCTGCAACTGCAACTCTATGCACGAGGTAGAGTATGCAAATGAGTATACAATGCAGTTCTGAGGCTTAACTCGTGGAATGTACATGCGATGCGATCTCAGAGTTGGCTAATAAAACATATGGCAGCACACGTTACATCGAGGGGGGTTTCTTTTTACTTTTTCACATCATTCACATCACGCTCTCTCAACTACTCCAGCAGTCGCAATCCTCGTGCGCTTTCCGTAAAGCCACAGAGGAACTGTGAGAAGAGCAAAGATGCCCATCAGCATGCCAAATACTCCAAATGGCTCTGCGGCGCCCCGATCTTCGACCCAGTGCGACACAAAAAACGTCCATGCGAAAGCGATGATGGCGCGCATGATGGTGACGATGACGAAACAGTCTCCTGAGAGGCGGCCGTAGGAGTCGATCAACTGGTTTTAGACTGTTTAGTATGCTTGTGGCATGAACAAAGATCAAGGGGATTAACTCACGTAGTTGAAGCCGATTGATGGGACTTGCATGAGACCAAATGCAACCATGGCGTATCCGAAGCACAGCCCAACCCAGCCGTTCTTCGAAGGATACTGGGCCACGAACCCGAAAGTAAAGAAGCCGCCCGTCGCAATAACGAGCGCGGGGAACATGGTTGGCAGTCTGCTCTCGGGCTCCCCCAGTCCACCCTGCGTCTTGACGGTCTTCTTCAATCGAGAGTCGGACAGGAGATACGTATACAATGCACCGAAGAGCGTGCCAAGAATACCGCCGACGTTGATGAGACCGACGTTCGCGCCCCAAAGGTACGGGGGCTGGGCCATGATCTGAGGTCCGATGGTCGAGATGGTCACGATGCCGCCAACCAATCCTGCGTAGTGGAACATCACCACCCACGTGCCGGGGAGCGCGAGAGTCCTCCATGGCGCGATGAAGTTCCGAAGGACTCCGCCGCGGTAGTGAGTGAAGCCAAGGGATCTCGCGAACGTGTACGGTTTGTATTGCGTGACTTGGCTTCGGGCGTCTTCGACGTGGCTGTCCATACCCTTCTCGTCGATGACGGGCATCATGCCGGGGTCGGTCGGGGAGACGACGCGGTCGTACAGCGTTTCGGGGATGAAGAAGAAGACTCCGATGATGCATGCTGCGGAGATGGCGGCGCCGACCCAGAAGATGTAGGTCCAGCCGAGTTGGAAACCGATGTACCCTCCTGCAATGCCGCCGAGGAGAGGACCACCCGCGAGGAATACGGTGTAGATGGCCTTTGCGAAAACACATTGTTAGTGTGTATCAAAGAGACACTTCGTGTTCTTTGGATGTTTCAAACATACCATTGCTCGACCGCGCTCATCAACGAAAAAGACCTCCCCAATCAGAGCTGGAGCAACTGTCTCAGAGGCACTGCCACCAATAGCCTGAAAGACTCTCGCAGCGAGGACAGAGTTGTATGAAGTTCCAACGGCACACCAGACTGAGCACACAGTCATGATGACGGTTGAGACAAGTAGGACTGGCCTTCTACCGATGATGTTGGACAACGGAACCCACCAGATATTCGCCGCGCCGAGGAACAAGGTGCTAATCTAGAACGAAGGTCCCATGTTAGTCGATCGAGGTTTCAACTTCCTCCTTGACGTCTTTGGGTAACGTACGGCAATGAAGTAAGTCAAGTCGCTGAACGGCCGGTGGTCCGTGGGGAACTCCTTGAACCAGAGTTGAAGCGCAGGAGCGATGCTGGCACTGGTGAAGTTTCCGGCGAACGAGTAGAGGCCGACGGTCAGCAGAAGCCCAAACTTGCGCCATGTTGGCCAGTTGAGAGGGTCGGCCGGGTCTTCTGATGGTTGGGGGAATCGGATGAGCGAGGCTGATGATCTTCGGGACCCGCCTGAGGATTCACTTTCGTCTTGAAATTATGTGCGTTAGTTAGGTGCAGAGTTACAAGATGTTGGATCAACAAATGGAGTTATTAACGGAAGCCAATCTTTTGATGGATATCGATGACCAGCCCAGTTTGACGACATTGACAACACAAAAATGACTCACACATCAACTTCGCCGTCCCAGGCGGCGTCGCCTCCAACACCTCATACTTGCTCAACGAAAAGGCATACTTCCAGCCCGACATGGCGTCGCTGTTTGTCGAATTCGATGTCAGTGTTGTTTGTAGTTCAGTGTTTGATGATTTTTCGAGATGACAAGTTCAAACTGTTGACCCGTCATGGCCTGATCTCGAAACTCTGGCTCCTGAGTCGTCCCTTTTTAATCAGATACCCTCGTCCTTCTGCAAGAACAAGTCGCTAGTCTGGAGCGAGAAACTGTCGTACTCGCACTACCCCGGGTTCCCCAGGAGATCCACATTAGTCGCATCCATGCAACCTTAATCCAGTGGCTGCCGGAGTGGGGGACGAGGGGCTTCCGGTGGTGGGGGATCCTGGCCCCGGCACATCGTGACGGGAATGCTGGGCGCTCGTAGGTGACTTAGAACTTGGAAGTGAGCATATCAATATTTTCATGTGCTCGTGAAGGTGTATTAGAAGAATGATCTGATTCTTTTGCGAATTTCTGGTCATTTTCCCTGGTGAAAAGCCACATCGCCCACCGGCTCGAGTCCATCCTCATCACACGAAACATCCTGGCGGGTACCAGCACATGCTCCCAGACTACACCGGAGACATGGACCCTTGATACAGTGGAGAGGCCAAGTGAACTATTGATATTCGCGCATCTGCCAGCAGCACTCATGGCCAATGGCAAGCCTGTCAGTCCAGATGACGTCGGGCTAATTATCTAGGGCCGGCCCCGCTTGCTCACCGGCCAAAGGTGGGGTTCCGATATATTCCTGGCCTCCTTCCACATTTCTGCCAAACACAACCGAACATCGTGTAGATCAGCCTGGTTTCACGGTAGCAGTCGTTTCAGAGGCGGAGGGTTGGGACGCAGCATACCCGCGCAGCGTGGGACAGGCATGGCAGGGACCGGTTGCCGCGCGGGATGTCCAAGTCATTCGCCCGCAGCGTTCATGGTTCAGTGGACGATCGCTATCAGTGATTGGAGTCGCATCTCAGAATCGTGAATATGCGGATGTGGAATGTATGCTGTGATCAGTGATCAAAATGCAAACATCAAAGCATCATCACGCGGGGATTCAGCTCGGAATCAGAGTTCAAGATTACTGACCTACCCCGGATTTGCCGGACCGACGGGATGAAATGAAAGATGCGGGGAGAGTTTGCAGCTGGGAGCGAGGCTAACGCTTAAGCAGACTCGGAGTACCCGCCAGCGCAGCTGATAAGCAAGATCACGAAAAACCTCAACAGCATGCCAAGATCACGAATCACGACACGTCAACGCCGACCGCGGCTGTGCGTTATCACGCATCTTGGTCCCATCGCGCTACACATCACAGCCTCAACGTCCCAGTATCACTGCTGCCCAAGCCTGCAAGTTGAATCTTAGATTCGTCGCCAATCTCCCGTCGAAGATCTTGCCATGGCAGAGACTATCGCGTCTTCCCCCACCGTTCCGACGTCTGGTTGTAAAGGGGCTGGGGCTCGACTGTGCGGGTCTGTTTAGGTCCTAAGGCATCCAGCAAGATTGGCGTCTGAGGGCCTGTCTTGCTGTCACGAATGAACTAGGTGGCGGCCCCACGGAGACTTGGCCACCTTCTGTTCGAAGAAGTGGCGGGGCCGGGGGAAGTAGATATCCATACATATGACAGGGGCGGGTCGTCGGATTAGAACTGCCGAAGACATGGTGACGATGTCACCTGCCGGATGCAGGGAAGAAAATGCTGTACTTGCTTTACAGAAGCCAAGAATCTGAGAAGTGAATAAGTATCAACGGGGTCCTCTGTTCTTAGTTGCATTGCCGCGACCTGCCAGGCGCGTGCTATCATGTGGAACCTTGGCGCAAGATAGCCTCAAGATGTACACATCGTTGTGGGCTCCTACAAGACTTCGGACTGGGCTAGCAACCCGACCCATTTCGGCTACAAGTTTATGGTTGCACGGGGAATATCACAAAGCCGAAAAGCTCGGGACGTTTCTTCCTGAACTAGAAACGACTGTGAACACGCAAGGCGCATCATCAAGCGTCATCCGCTTTATCTTTCTCTTGCGTTTGGGTTCAATCACAACTTGACGGCCTCTGGCTCTCACTCTTTCTTATCGAGCCAGTGGATACTAGTGCAGGTGCCGAGATGGACGTGAGTTGATGTGCATAATCTCGACACCTTATGAGCCTGCCACGGCAATGACTGGTAATGATTGGCGCCTACGACGCCGACCCACCACGAAGAATATGCCTCAGTTTCATTTCTGAAAAGGCCAAGAAAGCTGCCCGGTCAAACACCAAAGTAAAGCATGATTCTTGACTTTCTGGATTTAATCTGTTAAGAAAAACACACAGTTGCCAGCTGAAGTAACGGGTTATCGTGGCTATCGCCAACGGCCACGTCAATCACTTTGTCCACGCCTCCCCGAAAGTCACTCTCTTGCGCAATTATCAGCAAACCCTTCAGAATGCCGCTCGTAAGGGCAAGAACAACGCCGAAGAAACTTATACACCTCACGTTAAAGCTTACGAGTCAAATATCTTCCACCAGAATGAAGCTTGCATCAACTTGCAAGCACAATCTACAAACAGTGAGCCCCTGACAACCTCTCAGCGGAATCCCACCGCTATTGTACTACTCGGCGAAACAGAGACCACCAGTGTCTGTGGCGACGAGAGCCCACTTTCCGGGCTAAGAATAGCGTCCCAGTGAGGCCGGAAGACATCCTCGCCCTGCGGCGTCTCCAGCCAAAGCACGCTCTTGACGTGAAGGAACGCGTCATCCCAGTTGCCCAGCTCCAGAGAGGCGGCCACAACCCATGCCCTTTCCACGAACGAGTCATAAAGGGGCGTGCCGGCCGCCGAGACCATTCCTATCGCTTGAAACCAGGCGTCCAGAGAGTTATATACCCGTGGTAATGAGTCAAGCCGTGTGAGCTGCTCTGTGAACCGCGTGACGATGGCGTTTAGTATTACTGCGTGTGAGTAGTAGGTTGGTCCGTGGACATTAAACATGTAAAGTATTGTGGCGTAGCGTATGCATTCGGTGAGTGGCGATGATGCAGGGTCGCTTGGATCTGGCGCTTCAAGTAAGAGGCGGTGTATTACGAAACATGTGAGGTCGTGAAGTCGGGTTGTTGGGAATGGAACCCGCCTAGCCCGCTGGAAGACATTTCGTAGCCGGATGAAGACATTTAATACCGCGCATTCAACTTCCTGATCGGCAAAGTCAAAGAGATCGTCATCGTGAATAGTTGGTGCTTGTTGCCATTCGGGGATCGGGGGTATGCCATGCCCAACGCCATCGTCATCCTGGGTTTCGAACTGAGGATGACCTTTTACAATCATCGATACCCTTGAACTCACATAAGTACCATGGTACTGGAAAAGGTTGAAGCTGACTTACCAGCTAACCATTCGTGCGGTAAGTGGGCTGGTCTGCCTCACTGAGTTGATACCGCCCCGCATGTTGACTAGTCGTGCGACACCATCAACGTGCATTTCGCTCACTTGAATGTTTCCCTTGCCGAACTGCATGACATCAGTAAATAATGCACCTTATGAATGATATTTCGCGATGAAAAGGAGCACGTGAAGAAGCGGCTCACTTCGATTGCTGCCAAAGTGATGACAGAGTTCATTGTTCCGTCTTGCACGGCTAGCGATGTGTCCTCAACCTTGCGACGGAGCAATGCGACCGAGTCAGCCATAAGAATCTCGGATGCTTGGAACCCTTTCTGGGCCAACATCTCTTCGTCGAGACATGCTGTTTGTAATGAGACGTGAAATAGTGCAGGATCGCCCAGCGCAAGCGGCCACCAAGACACGAGAAACGGATTTGAGGTTGCGTTCAGGTCGAGCGGGTAGTACTGAAACGCGATCTTGTGGAGAACTGAATTGGTAAGCCGGCCATCCAGTCTCTGACCAACCAACACCTCAATGAGTTGAGCCCCTACGTACAGCTATGAATCAATCGTTGAACATGTTCTCTAGGGAGTCGCGTCTGCGGATATGAGTCGAAGGGATCAAGCGACCCGATCCTGTAGCTGGTCAAAGCGCCGGATCCATGGCGATGTCTCGCGGCTCCGGTAGCATCCGGCCCCGGAGCAGCCGGAGGCGGCGGCGGTGCGGTCAGGGGTTCGTTGGCGTAGACGCACAGGATCTTGCGCTTGACGCAGCGCGAGCAGCGCGGTGTGCGGAGATCGCAGCTGTGTTTTGATTTGGCGCACGTATCACAGGATCGGCGGAGAGTTTGGCGCATCGTTAGGAGGGGGGGAAAGGCACGAGAGATTGAACAGACGGATGTTAAGGCATTCTCGAATGTCAGAGTGAGCAAAGGAGGAAGAGTGCTGGTGGAGATGGGCTGAGGAGCGAGCCAGAATACGTACGGGTCCCCATCGAGCCCTTTTCCGAATGGGGACTAGACTCCGCTGGGAGTGTCGGGTCTCTGGAACGTCTGCACGACTTTCGGAGACTAAGCCTGATGCGGTAATCTGGGCTGCTCAGGTACGATCTGGCGGGAATTGAAGGATTGAGAATCCGCAGGTCCAAGCGTCATTGAGGGACTGCTAGATGATGATTGGAGTAGGGGGATAAGACGGGGATAATTGGGATGTTGACGCACTTCGATTGGCCGTCATGGGGTCTCTGGATATTGAATCAGTAATAATTTTGCAATGTCAAGAAAGAAATGATCGTATCATCAAGCCCAAAATGGCAAGGAACAGAAATGAAATTGAGCCGTGTGATGCGTCCAAGACTTCTCGGTCTTTACCAGTCCTGACCAGGCAAGGACCACTGCTCAATGGCTTGATCGTACGCATTGGCGAACGTCAGCTTCCGCTACTCAGCTGGAGGGTCATCTGATGTTTGTATAAGAGAAAGACGATTGCCGTAGTCTTTCTGTCTGCAAAGAAACAAGCTCATCAACTCGGAAATTGCGCACGCACTCGCTATGGCTGCTGAAGTTTTGAGAAGCTCGGCGTCTCAGCCAGAGCTGAATCAAACATGGCACTCGAGTACTTCGCAGTTCCAGACTTCCCTACCTGACTTTCTTGCTGGATGGTCAACCTGGCAATATGTTGTGACTATTCTTCTCGGTGCAGTTGTCTACGACCAAGGTATGTAATTTGTTTACCCCGGTGCCGTAAGGCATTAGTTAACGTCTTCCAGTCATGTATCTCAAGCGAAAAGGCTCCATCGCCGGACCAACCTTCAAGATCCCGATTATGGGCCCCTTCCTCCAGGCCATCCATCCCAAGTTTGACGAGTATCTCGCCCAATGGGCCAGCGGACCCCTGAGCTGTGTCTCTGTTTTCCACAAGTATGATTTGAACTTCATCCTTCATCCACATGCTAAAACGTTTTCCTACAGATTCGTCGTTCTTGCATCCGATCGCGACATTGCCCACAAGGTCTTCAAGTCCCCTAAGTACGTCGAGCCATGCCTAGTGCCTGTTGCCAAAGATATCATCGGTCACAAAGCTTGGGTCTTTCTTCAGGGTAAGGACCATGCAGAGTACCGAAGGGGTCTGGCTCCTCTGTTCACCAATAAGGCCATGGCGACATATCTCCCGATCCAAGAAAAGGTGCTAGCCGACTACTTTGGAAAGTTTGTTGCAGACAGCACGGCAAATGGAGGTCGCCCCAGGGAGTTCATGACCCTTTTCCGCGAGATCAACTGCGCGCTTTCGTGTCGTACCTTCTTCGGCGACTACATTTCCCAAGACGCCGTCAAGAAGATTGCCGACGACTTCTACCTCGCGACTGCTGCACTCGAACTGGTCAACATCCCTCTCTCGATGTATATCCCCTTCTCCAAGGTCTGGCGCGGTAAGCGCGTCGCTGATGCCGTTCACGTCGAATTCGCCAAGTGCGCGGCCGCTTGCAAAGCCAACATGGCGACGGGAGCAGAGCCCAAGTGCGTCGTCGACCATTGGGTGCTGCACATGATGGAGTCTGAGCGATACCGCGAGCGGCTTGCTGCTGGGGAAACCAACGTGGAGAAGCCGCCAAACGTCATCCGCGAGTTCACCAATGAGGAGATTGGCGAGACGCTCTTCACTTTCCTCTTTGCTTCCCAGGATGCCTCGAGCAGTGCGACGACATGGCTGTTCCAGATTCTTGCCCAACGCCCCGACGTGCTTGATCGACTACGAGAGGAGAACCTGGCTGCACGGAATGGCGACAGGAACAAGCCCTTCGACCTCCCTATGCTGGAGTCGCTGACGTACACTAACGCGGTCATCAAGGAGCTTCTCCGTCACAGGCCACCAGTCATCTTCGTTCCTTACCTTGCGACTCAGGACTTCCCGGTCACGCCGAACTACACTGTCCCGAAAGGTGCCATGATCATCCCGTCGTGCTACCCAGCCCTGCATGATCCAGAAGTTTACCCCAGACCAGACCACTTTGACCCCGACCGATGGATCACTGGAGACGCAGAGTCAAAGACCAAGAACTGGCTTGTCTTTGGCTCTGGGGCTCATGACTGCCTCGCCCGAAGATATGTGCCGCTCTCCATGGCAGGTATGATTGGTAAGGCGGCATTGGAATTGGACTGGGAGCATCATGCCACGGAGAGATCGGAGGAGATAAGGGTGTTCGCAACGTTGTTTCCAATGGTAAGTATCAATCAGAATGCATCATGATACTTGCCTGGCCATTCCACGTACTAACAAACGAGCAGGACGGGTGTCCACTAGTATTCCAGAAACGGTCATGAAGGAAGGGCCTGTGGTACCGAATTTGTTGTCAAAGTGCACGTTAAGGAGGCGTAGGTGCATAACCAAAATATAACATGGCGCAGCCATTACGTGACGTAGACTGGATAGGTACAAGTCATGACTTTTGAAGTTTAATTGCATAAAGGTGATTTAAACTGCATGAATTGGATAAATCACACCACGCTCGTCGTTCTTCACGTCACAGTTTGGCATACATCGACACAACTCTTAACCTCCTTTGAGCCTGTGAATAGAGGGGGGTGTAAAGGTTTCCACAACGAGACTGAGCGCCTTGACACAGCCTAGATAACTATCTCCGCAGCAGCTGCCGGCTGGCATCCATGTTATCTCATACGGATTCATGTGAGGTAAGACACTTCCGTGTGCCATGTGACGGGTTTATTTCTCCATCTAAAGAGAAGACAGGTGGACGACCCCGGTACGTTGTGATTGGAATGGCGCTGTGCACGATGTATGAATTCGACGACCCCGTCAGACCCTCGAAGACTGCCTCTTTGTGAACACATGCCATTTCGACTTTGCCTCACTAGCCCTCTCACCCCATTCATGCCCCCAACCTCGTGATCATTATCCTCGCCGAACAAGCAGAATACACAATCATTGCTTGGAATGGCTATCCCGGTCTTAACCTGAAGGATTCCACTGGTATGTCCCCAGGTTTCTATTGATGGTCTCAGATGGCCTCGTACATGTGTCCATGAGGCTGGCGTCTTAAGACATTAATTGTCTCTTTACTTGGCCAACCTGAGAATAGACGCCATCCCAAAGTGTGCTCTCTAGCATTCGGAGTTGCACAATTCATATCCTAAATGATCTTGAACTTTATAGACGCATCTAGCTCTATGGCTTTACTTCACTTCATTGAATGACCTTACGCCTTTCTACCGAATGTTCCTCCATTCCGGTAGGAGATGAGGACCGAACTATACTAAACAATACCTATAATTACAACAGATTGCAACTCCGTCACTATTTTATAACTTCCACATTATCACAACATTTCAAGATCAATGTCCCACTTTTTGCCAACTGTTTCCATCCACTCTCTCACTGAGATCGTCTGGCTCTTGTCTGAGTACCAAGCCTTCCAGACTTTGCCGCTTTCGACCGTCTTGGTTATTCCGGCTGGCTTTGCAACGGTCATTCCAGTCGGCCCTACAAACGACTCGTCTCCTTGTGCTGGTATCCAGAACCATTCGTGGTCTTTATTGCATAGCGTTATCATGTTGTACTCGGGATCTTGTAGACATGAAAAGCACTCGGCGCAGAAGTCTCGGTCCGAGCAAATGATGCAGTGGTAGAAGATAGTTTCAAAATCCGATGTCTTTTGACACTTGCTACCGTTTCTCAAGCGGCCGTCGCAACTCTTCAACCTCAAGAACTTAGGGCCTGAGCTGTGCGTCTTTTCGAGATCCAAAAGAAGGATTCCAAGAACCACAAAAGCTTCATAAATAGCAGAGGCGTCTGTGCTTGGATGCTTGATATCGCCACTGCCATTAACCTCGAGGTGTTTCTGACTCCCCCCTCCGAATGCTGCTAGTTGTGACTCAACGTAGGACTTGGCGGTTTCGATACGCCTGAGCTGTAAGTTTTGCTCAGGCACTTTTGATTTCGCAAAAAGAACGGTGTCTTCCGCTAGCCTGGGAAGCAAGACTTGGGAATCTTTGCTGAGTTCGCCTCCGAAAGCTTCAAGGCTCCTTAGTCCTAAAGCCTCTGTTAAAATGTCCGGTTGATTCGCCAAGGACACAGCCACGGCGAGATTATCGATGTCGCGGGACTGTCCCATCATTGACTCAAGAATGCAGAACCCAATTATGTCATTGTCGGGCGTTTCGTCGGAAAGAACTTCCAGGGCGTATCGAACCGTTGGTTCCAAAGCTTTTTTCATCTCTTCTTTTTTGTCGTGTTCCAACCATAGCGCACACAAGAAGCTGAGAGAATCATTGATCACAAGATCGAAATTCCCTTCGTAAGCCAGAGCTTTGAGCTCCTCAGCGAACTTCAAATCACCTCTCTTCATCGACTGTTGGAAGTAATAATTCGCCATTGACGAGTTGAGGTTCTGCCGTGCAATTGAGGCGTTGCGTCCTCCGACCTTTTCAAGTCTCTTTCGGCTCTCCTTGCAAAGCCGAATTCCTTCATCTTCTGGAGAGGTGTCCTTTGGTGAGATGCCAAAGTTGAAAGATGCCATGGCTCGGTCATATAGAAGCACTCCGTAGACATCGTGCTCATCCTTCTGCTCAATCATACCCAGCGTCTTTAACTCTACATCTTCGCGTAGAGAGAAAGTTGGCGTAGCTGCCGCCATGATCTCCACAACCCTTTCTAGCAAGGCCTGTTCGACGACAGAAAACATGCTTGAGACGAGATCATCATGATCCTCGTCCCGGGCTATCATCTTGAACACGTTAACCATGCTCTCGCTACGGCTGACCTTGTTCAGGATGATCTCCAGCTTCTCCCTCCTTTCTGTCACGCTCTCAAGAGACAATGCTGCTTTTATATAACCCAGCGTCCCCTCTTCATATTGCCTGTCATCGTCGCTGACATGCACAGTCTCAAAGTATTGCATTGCTTCCAACATGTCGCAATTCGCGTAGGCATAATGCCCCAACAATAGGTGCATGCCAATTGTCTCTTGACTGTTTGGTTCGCATTCAAGCTTCTGATCAGAACGTTGATGATAGTCGAGGGCGATTTTGACCTGGGTGATTGCATCGCCTACTTTGCCTTGTAAATAGTATGCTTCTCCCAGGCCACGGTAGCACATCCAACTTGCTTCGTGGAGGCTGATGGCTTTCTGATAGAAATCGACCGTTTTCGCACAGTGGGATTGTAACCATGCAGCTCCAGCAAGGCGTTCATACCATAACGAGTTAACACTTGAGTCACTCACATCTAGGATGGTTTGGCACCAAGTAATGACCTCAGACCAGTGATCATCCACAGAGGTACAAGAGAAAAGTAGTTGGGCAGCTTCGTTAGGTGTCTGAGGCAGGTACTTGCGTTTCGCATCGGAGTCCTGCACCCGAAATAATGTAGGTGAGCGAATTGTCGAACATGTCGAGAAACGAAGTATAATGTGAACTAACCATGATCATGAATGTAGAAAGCCACTGCCATGCAGCTGAAACCTCCCAGTCTCTTTTATATAGGAACTGTTCAGCCACAAACCTGACCAAATGTGCGAAACAACCCTGAGTTGGCCGAGTATTAGAGGTTCTGATGTGTTCACGCCACTTCCTGTCTTCAACTCTTTTCATCACGGAGGGATCTATCATCCACTCTTGCATCTCCAACATCTCAGCAGACGACCAAGACGCATTCTTGAGGGCTTGCTCATGACGCTCAAAGATGGTTTGTCCGTTAAATATGGTGTGAAGATGCTCCCCAATCTCATGTTTGTCATGGGATGGAAGTTCAATCCTCTCGCTCTGGCTTTCAAGTTCGCGGAGTCGAGAGAGATGCCGCGGAAGTTGACGAATCAAATACTGTCCAATTTGCTTCGTCTGCTCTCTGGTCTCGCTGTTGAGATACACGAATGCCTGGGTAACTATCGCATGATGAGACTCAAACTCATCCACAGAAATACTGCGAAGCACTCTGTTGTGTGGCAAAATGTGAGGGGAAGTACTGTCAAAGTTGAAGCTTTCGTGGATAGTTTTGCCAGTAAGATCCCACAGAAAACGCGCGCATTGCTTTTGGTTGACGTTGGTGATGTTGATCGTCATGCTGATCTTGGGATCGTCTGCAGGAAGTGTCGAGAGCTGTGAGGATTTTCCCTTCTCTCTAAAGTATTCGGCTACACCGTCTTGCGGATTCACGTGTTCACCCTCAAGCTGTAGGACTGCTGAATATTTGTTTCTGATAAGGAATTCCAGAGACTGGAAATATTCATAACTCGAAGATAAACTCTGCATCTAATTAGCCTGCATCCAAACCTCCTTCTGATAAGATCACTCACCAAGAGGGACTGCAAGTCATCCAAGCTCATCCAAGCATGGCCGAACAAAACCAATTGAAGCAAAAGTGTCACTTCGGCAACTTCTTCATCATTGAGGTCTTTTTGCATCTTGTCAATGGCCCATTCCCTGCTGCTAATGACGTCATTCAGCATGTCTTCTACCATGTTTGTTGTGCAACGCCCCCTAAGGAGACTGATGACTTGTTCCAAACCCAGCATGAGGAGGGAATAACTTCCTTTGTTTCCCGACAGTTTGTCAATAATACTGTCTTTTAGATGCTTCTGCTTCGGGTGCGCGTTGTGCCTTGGGAAGACGCCGAGATTTTCTATCTCAGTTTCAACAAGACGTGCCATGTCTTGCTTGTTGTGGTCCTCCATGCGGATTCGAAGGCTCTTAATAATGTGTTCGTCTTGAACAGAAAACTGGTCATCTGTTCCAGAAACCAGTACTCGAACACGTCTTGCTTGCTGGTTGCACGATTCGATATTGCGAATGAAATCAAATAGGAGCCTACCCTGCTCAGCGTGTAAATTCTCGAGGCCATCGAAAACAAGGTAATATGTCGCGTTGGATCCCGGAGCTCCAATCTGAAGTTGTTTCCATAGATGGAACAATTTTGGAGCGGTAATCGCACCCAGGAAGTCGTTGATGACAGCGTCAGATGTGTTTTCCAGTGCTTTCAGCACAGTTGTATCCACCCGAGCAATTTGAAACAGCATTTCCTTCAGAGCCGTCCTAACAGGGTGGTTATCGTCATCAGACTTCTTGGCTTTGATAGAAAAGAAGTGGTGCGCAGTGTAAACCCGCCCGCTTTCCTTTTCTAAGTTCCTGGCGATAAGGGCGCTCGCGATCGTCTTGCCAGAAGACTGCGAGCCAGATAGAATAAGGATGTTCGGGGATTCCTTTCCCGCGGTGGCGGTGGTCCACTCAACATACTCATTGGTAACCCAGATCCATCCTCCGGTGCCGCTCAGGTGCTTATTCCAAACATCGGTACACGTTTGTGTTGTTCGGGCGTCAAGGTCCACTCGCGACGGCAACTCGAAAGTGCTTAGAATCTTGGACAGCGCCTTGGGACGGTCCGAACTCTTGATAATGACTTGGACGTCATCACTGGTTTTTTTCGCAGCTCTCTGAATAGCCTCAACCCCCTTTCGAACCTCCGCCATCGGCTTCTTCTGAGCCACAACTTCCATGTGTGTATTCGTACCCTCAACCTGATGCATAGCCACCAAGTACGCCTCAAACGCTGTCTTTTCTTTGATAATGTCTGTATCTTTCTGGAACGCGATGAATCGGGCGATCTTTTTCGCCCTATGGAACCAGCTGCCTTGAGTATGATTGATGACATGAGCACAAAGCTTCACAAAGCTAGCCAGTACTCGGTGTATTTGTGTCACAAGTGGCAGACTGATTCCGTCAATGCACCTGTACATAGAGATCTGCGAAAGCGCCGAAGAAACATCGCCAAGAACACCCTCAACAACCTCTTTATAGATCTTGACGCTTCGAGGGACGTCGAGTATGAAACATAGAGCTTTGCAGATACTGCTCGTTGCTGCTTCGGGAATTGGCAGCTAAAAGAGCCGATTTGAGCTTGCGACGCCGAAGTAAAAGATCAATGAAGTTCACATACCATAGACGAAGCTGCAGATCCATATCCAAGAACTACCTTCAGGTATTCGAGGGAGTCCAATCCGAAACTTTTGGCTTTGTCTGACGTGGTAGTCGGACCAGACTGGTCATCGAAGGATACCTTGCCCCTTTCCCGGACCTTTTTTAGTACATCTTCAAAGGTCTTCACTTCCCCAGTCTTCAATGAATCGCTACACAATTTGTCAAACATTTTTGATGCTTCGGCCCAAATCGCTTCCAGTTGTCGATTGCCCTCGGTAATGGCCGATGGCACCTGAGGTGACTGTTGTGTGGTCATCATGGGCTCGATGGTGAAAAAGTTGAATCGGCGTGTCCAGTGGCAATAGCGTGCAAAGCTGTGAATGCACGGCGTCAGGAAATTAGCAAAGTGATGGAAAACGTTCAAAGCCCTTGCGATGAGAGAGCGGATGTCCTGTTCATGATTTTCAACCTGATCTAAAACGCAACACGGTCAGCTCTTTTGGAACCCTGCCGCAATTATGTCAAAAGAAAGGAAACCAAAAGGACACCCTTTGCATTGGGTTGGCCAGACGTGGCTGGAAGGTCATGCATGAGCTGAGTGAAATATTGAGGCGATCGCCCTTGGCACACCACTCGAAATAGTTTACAGAGCAACTATTGAAAACTTGCAGGCCCACTTACCAGATGAGGATTGATAAGCACTCGTGATCGCGAAGCTGCCTCTTCTCGGCTACGCTGCATCCCTGCCTCTGAGCTTCGGAATGGTACGAATGATTCAATTCGTTGAGACATACGTCAGTCAGATGTTGAGGAAATACGGATGACACAGATTTGCGTTCATAAGGCAAAATATTCTATTTCTGAGACAGACTGGACGACGCTTACCGCAGATCGGAACATCTCATTCAATGGCAATCTCTACTCTAGCCTTGCCCAGCCCCCGAGATTTGTCTCGGAGTCTGAATGCATGGCAGCCAGCCTTTGGGGCCAGCGATCGTGGTTTATGCGTAGAACAACTATCCTTGGGTAGCTGAAGAGAATCCCTTAGATTACGTCGCAATTGACAGCTTCTGCACTTTAATATCAGCACTTAATTAACACGAATTGATATGAAATTGACCTGACTTGTTAATAAGAGTAACAAAAATCGCCTCTTTCGTTGAATGCCGACTAACCGCTTCAGCTAAATTGCTGACTAAGTTCTTGTTTTGGCTAGGGTTGATACTCGGCCCAGGCCTTGTTTTTGTTGTGAGACAGTCTAATAGACCTGCTTGCCAACCAATACAAGTAGACAGGCTATTGAAGAGCATAAAGAAGTTTCTGAGACTACAATTTCGATGAAGGTATGGAGAATTGAGGCGTCTAGGCGGCTCAAAACCGTAGACTCTGCAGATTTTATTGCCCGCTGTCAGAAATTTCTCCAGCAGGTCTTTCAGCGGCTGAGGTACGAAGCTCATTGACAGAATGGGGTCCCTGGCTTCTCTGGGAGCTTGGTGAGGTCCATTACGAGCTATCCAGATTCTATATCGACGAAGGACATCATGAAGCAGGTCTTCGTGAGCTCGGCTCCTGTGGCTATGTTGGGTAGGGATGTAGAATTAACGTCGTTCTTGTATCCTAGAGTATGTCAGTATAGGAGTCAGCTGGTTCAGCGCTGGATGGATCTCGGAGAGGTAGAGATAGCGAGAGATTTGGAACATGAGCTTTCCTCCAGTGGATATCTGCAGGAGACCAACAAAAGATATGGCGGATAGGTCCTATTTTGTTATGTCTATATTGATGTCTGCAGTCGGAATGGCTGGATCTGGAGTATCAGATCTGGGTATTGAGCGAGGTGTCTGATTTAAAAGACAGCGAGAAGGTAGGGCTGGCGCAAGTGAAATCACATGTAGTTATTTACAATGGCGAGTAAATTTCCTCATTTGTTTTGTGTCACACGAGAGAAGCCATTGTAATCATCAAAGAGGCCGGGACCCGAAGTGGTGGTAGATGACTGGAACCTCACAGCATCAACACTTCTTCGTCTCAGTGGATACACCTGATTTATGCACACACCGTGTGATTCAATAGGGAGCTAAGGGGACTGGAATGTACCATATCGCCGTTTGCACTATGTTCCAGAGCCAAGCCCTGGCTCTGGCATTTTTCCATTTGTCGAATTGAGATGAAAGCCTTGCTAAGCCAATTTGCATCGCGTGAAAAAGACCCGGGCAGGTGGGCACTTGGGGGCGATGAGGGATTCGCACCAATAAGAAATTACACGGTGAGGCAAAGGATTGCCAGAATTGACGGTTGGGGCTGAGAGCTTTGTAACCCAACAAGCACGGGACGCCTGCATAGCCAATCAACCAATCGATCGCACAGCATTCCTTCCAGTCTACCTCGCTTTCGGCGAGGCTGACAGATGACTCTCACGAGTAGCTCTCTCGAATACGACTGCGAAAGGTGTATTTGAGGCTGAATCCAACCTCCCTCTGCAATTCGCATAAATCAATCGCATCTGATCAGTTCTCCGGCATGCGCGAGATCAATTCTTTGGACTTCATCATCGTACCTTTAAGTTACCTGCTGGGAAGTATTCTTTCATACCGAATTTGCGTCAAAATTGCGTTTGATATCGTCTAGAAGTCCGACATGGAATTGGCATCGGTACTGAACCCTCCGGAGAAACAGCTTGAGGCATGCAGTCTCAGCCGCTACGGAGATTGTGATTCGGACATGTCTCCACATCCAACCACAACAAGTCGTCAGAACTCGACACCCAGCCCGAGCGATAAAGACTGGCAGAGCAGAAAACATGAATTGTATAAGCTCTACATGTTAGAAAACATGAACCTCAAGACAGTGATGGAAGAGATGACGGGAAGATATCTATTTTGTGCAAGGTGAGCGACATGAGTCTTGGTTCAACAGCCCCACAGGTTCTAACCATTCTGAAGTCAGAGAATGTACAAGAGACGATTTATGAAATGGGAGTGGTTTAAATATCAAACCAGGCGGTCGCAGTCAACGTTGTCTCAGCCCGGAAGTCAAGGCAAGACTTGTCACGGAAAGACAACACGACAAAGTAGTAGGCGCAATATTATGCAAAACTTCAAGAACCACGGAGCACATGGGGCTTTTGCGGAGAATGTGAACTTCTGGCCTGTAGCATCTATTCTTGCGGCAACAAGACAACGAGAGTAGAAGGGGAACGTGGTAATTGAAAAAGGATATGGGCTGCGTTGGCAATATCTCCAACAATTGTCGCGTGACTTTACATGTTGGACGTTGGGTATGTGCATTCTATCCATATTTGGTCGTTCAAGCTCTTTCTAATACGAGGAATATGCAGTGTGACCGAAGAGAGCCCCCGACTCATCTGCCGAATAGAAACTCCGTGTGAACTCTACAGTATCTACCTACCAAGCCAATGGCAGATCCTTAGAGCGCTGCTATCTTGAAAACGCATATGTCCAGTGCACTTTAACCACATAATAGCTAATGTAGCCGTGAGAATCAGAATATAGCCCATCAAATTTCTCGAGTTGTCAATGACAGCTGAGATGGAACAGTTTAAATGTCTGACATATACTCTTTGGACGGTGCGCAGGGAAGACATCACAAACAACAGAGCAGCTGTCGCGGGTAGAGCGAGAAGTGACATGAGAAAAATGTAAGATATGCATTTGCTATCAAAAGACTCCTAACGCAGGCATGAAGCCGGTCTGTCTCAAGCAGGCATAGACTTACGCCCACTGGGTGAGATGAGTGGCGGTCTCTGGTAGTCGATGTGACTCAAATCGTACATGTGGCATTCTTCGTAGGTGCTGACCAGCATGTCAACCTCCTCATATCTCCAGCCCACATACCGCTTAGTGCAACCCTCGACGTCAGGCCATACGTCTCGTCGGTTCCCAGGGGCTTTCTTGTCAAGCATGACGGCAACCAGGTTGGACCGTTCTCTCAGCCAGCTCGACATGAAGTAGTTCTCAGGCAACTTCGCCAGCGTGTCGAGGCATTTGCGGTCTACGTAAACGCAGTAATTGAACCGTGGCAGGCGCCCAGCTCTGGTGGCGCCGGGACCGTCACGCTCTTCACTCCTGGCCTCGCACCAGGATTCGAAGTGCTTTCGTACGTCCGCCTTGGACGCGCCGTCGAGGGTGGCTTTATCAGAGATCACCGGCCCTACATCGGTCAGAAACGTGTCCCGAAAATGGGTCAAGAGGGTTTCTTGCAGTCCATGTACTGTTCCAGAAGCACATCGCCTCCCAAATAGTCGAGACTCCATTGTGCGGCGTGCTTCATCACCTCCAGGTACCGTTCCCAGGCTGCATCGTCGTCGTATGTTGTTCTATAGATGACGAAGCCCCAGCGATGAAAGCGCGTCCTCTTCATGCTGTAAGCAATATTGCCAAGAGGGTGGTCCGCCCACATGCCGCCCCCTTTGAGATCCTTAAGAGTAAAGCTGTAGGGTGCCGCATCAGAGCTGGTTGGTTTGCTTTCGGTGCTCATTTTTGCTAAATAATTTGGACCACTGAGGCCGGAGTGTGATGTCAATTCCCAGGAATTGTAAGTGGGCTGATGCTGGAAGGCAGTTGGGTGGAAGGAGCGAAATTGACCCCTGCAACAGGCAGCAGCACGTGGTAGAATTGAAATTTTCATGTTGTGCGCAACGTTGAACCAACAAGAGCATCACAAGGCCATATTTAAATATCCTAATTACACCCTATACCCTAAATATTCAATCTTCGCTTATAATTGAATTATTTTGGAACTGTGAAATAGGTGCACCAACCTGAACCATGCCTACAACACAGCCCGCCTAGCGACAAGTGTTGAGTATGTCTGCCCGTGATCCCATAACTGGATCATTGTGCCAGCACACCACAGCGCCAGATACAAGCACGAGTTCCATAGACTGCGCGGCGCGCAACCTGTATTGAAGAAATGTGAAAAAGAGTACAAATCCCCCCTTTCCACAGTCTTTTCTGATTCGCACTTCGTGTTCTTAGATTTTCAGCTTTGAATGGGGAATAACGCTAAAAGAATGTGAAATGGTTTAGGATTGCATCTGTTTAAACATCCAAATCAACTCTCCTAAGGTACTAACAGGTCTAGCTACACATTTCTTATCATACATCTTGCCCCTAGGCGTTTATTCATCAAGACCATTTGTTTTCTTCATGGCTCAGTGTCACAAACGGACACGAAGAAGTGACACGACGTAATTCGGCCACTGGATTTGTTGCATGTGTCACTTCATGGATCCTGAAGGATTGTAGGAACCGTTGTGTTCACAACTCTGACCTACCGTAAGCTCTTTTTCCACGGGTGCTTCATAATTGTTTACGGTACCGTGTACAATTGCGTGTGATGCTACCTCATGCCTAACGTAACAAACCGTATCTGCCTCGTTGTAAGCGGCCTCCGCACATCGCACATATGTCGCGTCCGCAATATTCTACGTATAAATAACCCCGTTTCTCTTCCTTTGTTCAATCTCATACTCATTCGACATTCTCTCATCTACCAGGGTTTCAGCCTGCTTCTACTCAAAACATCCCAGATACTCTTTCACTCACAGTCGCATATCAACAAAATGAAGACAGTCTCAATCCTAACTGCCTTCGCCGTGTTAGGCACAAACATTGCAACCGTCTCAGCCGGCTGCTACACTGGTGGAGATACGTGGGCAAACAAGGGAGATGCAGTCTACCACGCTGGGAGAGCCTGCAGGGGTTATGACGGCAACCAGGGGGTGTTCCAGGGTTCGTTCGCCCCCGGTGAGGTGAAGAACCTCTGCTATCAGTACGGCGACCAGAAATGGGAATTCCAGATTTTCAATCTCAACACGGGTGCCGGCTTTGACCTGAATGATGACGACTGTGCGAATGGACTCTCGAGGGAGATTATTGGCTGCGACAGTGGCGGGCAGTCGGACAATGCCGGCTGGCGGTTTAGGTGAGGGACATCTTCGGGGGACATCTTCGGGTGACATCCTCCTGACACACTTGCTGACATGAAGTACGAATTCCCAGAGCCGACCCTAACACTGGAACCTGTTGAGTGATGCGGGTTCTTCAATTATGAACATCCGAACAGTCGTAAGAACAATTTCTTCATCCGACAAGAGTTCAGCCGACTGGAGAGAAGATATCGCAGTACTTCGTAGATCACTGGTTGAACTGTTACTGGACATAATTACCCGTCCAATGTGTTAGGACCTTTGCGTTCTGAGCAGATCCAATTGAAGTACTTTCAGGATCAATAGAAAAATCAATCAGAGGCGTTGAAACTATATTTGAAGTAACCCTGACATGACGTTAGCCTTGGGAGGAATTTCTGGCTATTCCAAATGCTGTTTAATAAGAAAGCTTGGATGTCTTGTTCTAAGTGAGGTTTATGTAAATATCCATTCTGTTCCTCACCACACGTGATAAGCGGGTCCGCTGTTATCTTATCTACCACCAGCCCGTGCAGATACGCAAGCTGCAGCTCCAGTGACAGCTGTCACCTTTTGATTAAATGATCTCCAGTTCGCTCCGGGGAAAGCTGGACCCGGATCGCTCTCCGTCGCGCCCACCACTCCGAGTCAGGCAATGCCCCGGTCTTGCTAGGACACCTTAAATCCTGCCGGTTGCCCTACGTCAACCTCGCGATTCATCTCCATCATGCCTTCGCTGTCACATCTCCTGCTGGGCGCCGCCCTCGGCCTGTCAAGGCTAGCTGCAGCCAACCCCGAAGATGGCCTCCCTTCCTACCACTACGGCGCCCCCATCCACGTGGAGTGCATGAACCGAAGCTCGTGCGTACTCTCCCTTGGCGATCTCCCCCGAGCCCTCATCAGTACCAATGGGCGCAATATTTCCTTCAGGCCCTCTGTCGGGAATGTCGCTTGGACTTGAACGGCGCGGCTAACACTCATCGCAGCGAAACAGGAGAACATGTCGAAAACTCCAACCACGAAATCGAATGGATCCCCTTCCCGATCTGCGAAGAGACGAACAAGCCTCTCGAGTTCCAATACGGCCACGAGGGCGAGCTGAACTGCACGATCCCGATGATCACCGATCCCTTCTTCCACCTCCTCGAGTTCTACATCCACAACGACGCACCCCTATCCTGCCGCCTGCCCGCCCGCCCCAAGCCCCACGTCGAGACCGTCGGCGAGAAGCCCCACGTGCAGGAATACATCCCCCTCGTCTTCGCGCTCGCCGGTACCCTCCAGCTCAGCCATCTGCATGTCAGCACGCACATGAACGTTCTCCTTCACAGCATGCCGAAGCACCACACCCGCCCACATGACTCGGGCGTCCTGGACTCCGGCACGGCGTACAGCACGAGCCCGTTGAGCCACATGGACGGCACACACACGAAGAGGCTGGTCATCGGCGACCCGCTGCCGTTGACTTTGTCCGTGAGGTGGTTCCCGACACCGAACCTGCCCAAGATTGAGGGGCACGTCGAGTGGCAGGGCATGGGCGGGCACGTGTACGCGAGCACCGTTTTCTACATCATCACCTCCTTCATGGCGGGCGTGCTTGTCGCGGGGACGTACTTCTTTGGCGTGGTCCTGCCTAAGAGGCTGAGGGGGCGGGGACTCGGCGGCGCCACGCCGTTGGGATACGGGCTGAATGGTGTTGGTAACGGCTGGGGATACTCCAAGGCTGCCAAGCGCATGGACTAACGCCTTTCCTGGCCTTGAACGATGATGGTGGAGGAGTTGTATGATGTGATCCGATTCATGTATATTTGACGCCGCTCTTTAAAGGCCTTTTCACGACACAAGCTTGGAGTTTCTTGTTTGGTGGGCAAGGGAGGGAAATCATTCTGGCCTGGAACTGAACTGTACACATGGACGTATAGGAGAAACGGAGTTTGGATCAATCATCTGGATTACGCGCGCGGTCTGACCGAGCATGGATGTACGATATCCTAATGAAACCAAAAATGCCCGGAGGCCCTTTTCTGTTCTACTGGATCTTCTTGGTCTTGTCGGCGGAGTTTGCGCGGTTGAGGATGCGCAGGCACATGTCCAGTCCCATCAACGTGGCTTGAATCACTCATCAGTATCGAGCAAGTGAACTAGAAAGAGAGCGACTTACGGATGACAACCCAAGGTCCATACAGATTAAAGATGAAGACATTCTTCTGAGCCTCGCTGTACACGTTGGGGTCCCAGTAGGAAACGTCGAAGATACAGGTCAACGTCGTCAAAGCGCATTCCACGCAGAAGACGAGCACGGCCAGCTCAAAGCCCGGGGTGCTGCCGGTGCCGCGAGAGAAGCGGTAGACCATCCACAGGGTCATGGGGAGCTGGTAGAAAACCTCTAGGTAGGTGAAGAGCGTGTACCACGAGGGCTGGGCATCGTGCGCCATGACGAAGAAAGGGTCGTTGTAGGTCTTGATGTAGAAGTCGCGCAGGAGCTGGAGGAAGTGCAGCGGTGACGACGGCGTCGCGTAGAGCGAGGCCGGGTAGAGGGGGACCAGGTCGACCACTGATGAGAGTTAGTCTTGGCTCATAAGGGATGATGTGAAGCAGTAGACGCCGCATGCTCCGTCTTTCCCCTCAGAGATGACATCAATGGTCTGGATATGAGATCTGTCGTGATTTTCATAGAGATCCACGAACTGTGAAGGTCATCTTATGAGAGGAGAGACATGTGCAGGGGCGAGACTCACTGAGCATGGCGGTCAACTGGATGCCTGAGATGACAAGATACGCGCTGTCGCGCCACGTCTTGGGGTAAGCCGACATCTTGAAGAAATGAATCAAAACACCAAAAGAGTGTGGTAATAGTCACTCCCGTAGAGGGAATGCGTCTTTGAATGAGATTGAGTCTCAAGACGCCGGAGCTTTCGGTGATGACCACAAAACTCAATCCCACGTGTTGTGGCTTTACGCGATGTCAGCCGTTGGACGGTTGCTTTCAGGGGTCCACTAGAGCTATTCAATAAGCCGAGCAAATTGGTCCACCAGTACCTAGATCAGACTATGCATTGACCCAGCATAGCGGATAGGCAGAATGCACTTAACCCAACCATCGTTATCCGACTCACCAACACCAAATCACAACGCTAAAAGCAACCGGGCGGATCTCCTCGAACGAGCAAACCGCACTTTCCTTATCGGGGCCTTTCCGCCATGAATTCCGCCACGCCCACCACTGCGGAGAAGCAACCCAGCTTGCTGATGCACACGAAGGAGCGTTGCATCACTCCCGCCCAGCGCCTGCATTCCCGTTGAGCCTCTTTCTCAAGACCCTTGGCAGTGCGCTGAAGCACAGAAATATTATCTCATAATTGCTGGATATTCGCTGAGCAATGTCGAACCCGCACGACACCACCGCTAGCGGCAAGGTCCAAAAGCGGAAACGGGTCCGCCCACTCCCCGCGCATGTAAATGCGCGCAACCTGGCTACTGAGAAGAGGAAACGGTGTGAGATGAAGGAAAACATCATAGTACATCGCCCCTCTAGAGTTCAGGTGTAATTTGGGCATGTTGACTGACTTCTGGAACAGGATCTGGCCCGCTTGGTACCGTCACTCGCCAATGCCCGTCGTCTAAACAAAGTCCTCATCGTCAATGAGAGCATCAAGCACTTCCGTACCCAGCGGGACATGTGCCTGGACGCCGCCGAGGACATGCAAGATCTGATCGCGGAGAACCGGCGTCTCGTGGCTGAGATTAATGCGATGCGCGCCCAGACTGGGCAGCCCCTCGTTGAGCCGAGGCCCGTCTCAGAGGCGATGACGCAGTTGATGAGCGTCAAGGATGAGGTCTACGGTGTCTTTAACAACGGGTTCGGCGACAACTGGGCCGCCGAGGCTGACGAGAGCCAGCGCTCGAGGAGCGGTACGGCAGACCAGGACCTGCAGATGGGGCTATTTCCACCGGGGGAACAGACGTATCTTGCGCAGCTGTCGCCGCCGGATGAACTTACGTTAGGAAACGAAATTCCGTTCACAATGCCGCCGCCACCATTTCCCGCACAGCCAGAAGTACCTTGGGGGCTTCCAACAACAGACCTTCCAGGGCAGGTGCCAACAGTCCTGGGCCTGGATATGTTTGGGTCCACGACTGTTCCCGAGAGCCAGGCCTTGGGAGAAGCTGCATATCCAACAACATTTGACGCTCTGTCACCATCTTGGACGCAAGGTGTCGAAATGGGCGTGACCCATTCCATGTCATACATGCCTCACGGAAACCAGGATCTTGAATCCTTTGGACTTAGTCAACCATGAATTACTACTTTCGGAGCACCTCAATTAAGCCATCTTCTCAACATGACCTTCCAACTCCGTCTGGATATACGCAAATAACGCTTCCTGAAGCTCGCGGTTCTGGCTGGCCTTGGATCCCGACTCCGCCTTCCCAACCGGGCCGTAGTACTGCCCACTCTTCGCCTCCGGGCTGACAGCCGCCCAGATCTGGGACAGCGCGCCCTTCTCAACAGATGTGGCGAACGCGATTGCTGCATATAGAAACGGCCGCAGGAAGAACCCCGCCGAGGCGTGGTGGAGGTTCGTCGCGACCATGCCGGGGTGCACGGGGATAATCTTGACACTCTGCTCCCTCTCCGCGAGGGCCTTGGCATAGTGCAAATCAGCCAGTTTGGAAATCGTGTAGCGCTGCGTCGTCGCGCGGTTGGGCATCGTCGTGCGGAACTCGGCAAAATTGTACACGTCGCTCGGCGCCATGGAGTGGGATGCAGATCCGAGCATCACGACGCGTGTTTCGCGGTTGAGTTTGGAGGTCTCGCGCATGGTGGGGAGGAGCAGCTGGGTGAAGAGCGCGGGGCCGACGACGTTAGTTCCGAATTGGATCTCGTAGCCGTCTTTTGTGAGGCCCTCTGCGGTCATCATGATACCTGCGTTGTTGATGAGGATGTCGAGGCGGGTTTCTTGGGAGAGGAAGGCGGAAGCGGCGGCTTTCACGCTTTCGAGGGACGCGAGGTCGAGCTTGAGGAAGCTGATGTTCTTTGCGGCGGAGTTTGCCGTTTGGATATCCTTGATTGCTTGCTCGGCTTTCTCCTGCGACCTGGCGGCGAGGTAGATGCGGGCGGCATTGCGGGATGCGAGCTGCTTTACCGTTTCGAATCCCAGTCCTGCGTTTCCGCCGGTGACGATGATGACTTGGTCTTTGAGTTCAGGAATATCTTCCTGGCGAAATTGAGGCATGATGGCGGTGTCGAGTTGCAGAAGTCTTTGGAACCAGTGGTAGACCACGATAGGCAGAGAGACGGAGGTCAAGAACTAAATCGAAGTGATTTGAAGAGCATAGCGACAAACCGCGACTATATTTTTCAAGGTGGCACCACGACTTATATACTAGCAGACTATGAAAGAATTTTGACCATTCAAGGCATCAAGTACATGACGAGGCAAGACGACTACGAGCGGAGTTTAAACATGGCCGGAGCTATCCCGAGGCAGAAAGCCAGTACTTACGGCACCGCAAGTACAGGAATAGACACCAAGACTTCCAGCGGAGTTTGAAGATGCAGCTAGCACGCCATGAGGCTCAATAGTCCCTGCACTGTCCTCGGACTTTGTCTTCGTCCCGACTTCCAAGGTTGAATGGGGGCCAAGATCTCATCTCGGGTCCACGCTAGACAGGGGAGTAAGCAATCCACCTGAGGCCCAGGGTCGAGCAGGCATTACCGCAGGACCCAGGGAACCAACATGCCTCTCTCACTCCCCATTGGTCATGATGGATGCGTGTCTCAGTTTTGACTGCTTACGTCCCTGCTGCGGGCTACATTATCGAAATCATGGACATGCATGAGAGCTCCAATCTATCACGTGCATGTCTTCCCGTCCCTGGTACCTCTGTCTTCCTCCCATAGATTTTCTGCTTTCTTTCATTGATTTTCTGCTTTTTCCTCCTCCAACATCTTGCATTCCCACTCTCATTGCCACCATGCATCTTATTCTCACGGGGGCCACCGGCCTCGTCGGATCCAGCGTCCTCGACGCGATGCTCAAGTCCAAGGACGTCACCAAGATCTCCATCCTCAGCCGAAGACCGGTGCCCATGGTAGGAAACAACCCGAAAGCCAACGTGATCATCCACAAAGACTTTGAAACCTTCGATCAGAGCGTCCTTGCCAAGGTCGACGATGCCGACGGCGTGGTCTGGGCGCTGGGCATCAGCCAGACCAAAGTCACAAAAGAGTACTATCTTTGCGCCTGTCTAATCTTGCATCTTCCGTAGCTGACACAAGCGCAGAGAATACGTCAAAATCACACAAGACTTCCCCCTCGCGGCCGCCGCTGCCTTTGCGAAGATACCGTCCACCAATGACAAGCCGTTCCGCTTCGTGTACGTATCAAGCGGCGGCGCAACTGCGACTCCAAGCCTCTTCACACCGTACTACGGCGTGGTGAAGGGCGAGGCAGAGGTGGCGTTGGCAAAGCTGCGGACGTCGAAGTTCAATGTCGAGTCTGTGCGGCCTGTAGGCGTTGATCCTTCTAATCATGAAGCTATCAAACCGCACATCCCAGATCCTGGATTTACGTACCACGCGATGAGTGCCGTCCTGATGCCGATGATGAGGTCGGCGCTACTGAGGCGGCAACATACACCGACGGAACACTTCGGGCCGTTCATGGTGGATTTGGCTTGTGGAAAACATGACAAGCAGCTAGATGCCGGTGGAGATGGCATCACAACGGTTAACGGGTCGAGGATATTGGATAATTGGGCATTTCGAAGGTTACACGGACTCTCTTAGAAAGACGATACCCAATCTGCCTAACTCAATACAAATTCAAGACATCTAGCACCCCTCTTTCGCCTCCAGTAGTTTGTCGATTCCAGCACTTCATCGCAGCCATGCAACAGCGGGCCCCATTTTGAAAAGAACTCGGCGCTAAACTCCCACCCTGCGGCATCCCACGACTCACCCCACACGACGAGAGCCGCGTTTGTCCCGTCCTTGAGATTCAGCAGCTCGCAGCAGAGCGTTTCACACAAGACGTCCTCATCATATATACCCGCTTCAATGCCCCGCAGTATGTTATCCCGCATCTTGGGAATGGGGAACAGGTCCAGCCATGAATAATGCGTCACAGTCCTTTGCAGTTCGGTCGGACGTAACGTTTCGGGAAGACTCGGCCGATCTGGTGTATTAGGCCCTTGATAGTTGAACAGGGAACAAAATTCGTCCGTTTCTAGCATCTCGAATGGTATTTGCAGCATCAGCGCGTTGCGGGCCAGCGCATCAAAGGTGTTTAGCCGCGTCACGAGCGGCAGGTCGCGCGCCGCAGGGAGGTTCAGGCCCCAGTTGGTAAACGCCATCTGCAGGAACTCCTTGATTCTCTCGTGGAGCCCGGTGCACCTGACGAGGATCAACAGTGGGAGCTGATCGATGACGGCTGTGAAGAGCCGAGCTTGCTCTTGGCGGGAGGTCGTAGACTGGATGACGGCCGAGACGCTCGGTTTCGGGCCACCAGCCGCAGCAGCTTTAGACGTCACGTCGAGACCGGCATGTAGTGCTACAGGGAACTTCTCGAGCCGCTTTTTGGCACCTAATTTTCGATGTTGTTGGTACAACCGCCTGCATACGTACGTCGGTACTTCGACCACTATCCCGAGGCCGTCGCATCTCCGTCTGGGTGTGGGTAGCACTCACGATACGCTCGTTGGTGGAGCCGGTTCTGCCGTTTCCTTCGCTCTCTGGAGCTGCTCACTCCAGCCCATTCGTCATCCTTGTCCCAGATGTTTGAGGATTCCGCGGACATTGCTCCTTATTCCCAGAATCTGTGCGTTTTCGTGTGTCAAAGTTGGATCGAGATGCTGCCTCAATGCGGGTGCGAACGAAGTTGGAAGAGGAGAGGTTGGTCATTTCTCGGAGCAGGCAATATGAGACCTGTGGAACTAGCGGACGCTAACTCGTTGGGCTGAGCCGTATGTGGACTAATGTGGATTGCTTACGCCCCTGTCAATTGGAAGTGGATAGGGTATCCTTGTTTGTGGGAACAGCCAAGCTGGATCTCTTCCTCGGCCAGGCTGGGGTAAGCCACAACGGGTGGGGGGCCGTGATTCAGGGTCATCAGTACCCCTGCCTCATCACATGGACCAGCAGCGAAGAAGAGATCGAAAGTGAATCTCGTGCCCAAAAGCCCTTGCACTAGGAATACCTCGACTGAGGGACTTAGACCATTTCAAATCAGTGTCTTGAGGCTCAAGTCGGACAGTGCTGGAAGTTACAACTTCGGAAGAGTTCGTGTGGTTTTAGTTACATAGGTAAGGGAGAATATGATGTTGATGCCCAACGATTACAACCAAGATGCATGAAAAATGAGTTGAGGATCTCGCTCACACATGGAGGAGTAAAAATAATGAGCTCTGAAATTGCGCGCTTTAACAAGGGCATTTTAGTCCCACGGTAGATGTGCGGAGACAAGTCCTGGTGACTTCTAGAGTCTCTGCAACTCACTGCCAGAGCGCAAGAGTGTTGGCCAAGTATCTCTACAAATCGTTTTTGACTCGGCGCAATTCCTTGCAGATGGGGTCGGACTTATGCCGAACCGGACTAATGCCGTAGCGCGCCAGAACCATCGAGGTGAGCAAGATCAGAGACTCAGATGATTTTGTAGGTTCATTAGCCCAAGTGAATACACGAGATGTATAGAGGGGTGATAGCTGAAATGGTGAAGAGTCAACCTAAGATATCTTTCGAACTACGATCTTCAGAAGACACTGATACCTCCATCGACAAGAATGTCCGCCCCGGTGATGTAGCTGCCGGCTCCACTGGCTAACAAAATCACAGCTCCCGTAAGCTCCTCCGGCTTTCCCATCCTACCGTAAGGGTTTCTCTGCTTCCAGGTCTGCCGATGCTCTTCCAACCCCTCCCCCTCATTTAGAATGGTGTCCATGTATCCTGGACTGATACTATTGACTCTGATACCATACCTCGCCCATTCAGCCGCGAGCGACTTCTTGATGGATAGGATGGCCGCCTTGGCAGCGTTGTAGTGAACCTGCGGCTGCGGAAAGTTCACAATGTGCGCCGAAATACTCGCCATGAGAACGATGCTCCCATCACTCCCGCGGCTGACCATCGATTTTGCCACGGCCTGAGCGACGAGAAAGGCGCCGGTGGTGTTCACCTCAAACATCTTCCGCCACTGTTCCGGTGTGATATCCAGCGCATGTATGGCAAAGGCAATGCCCGCGAAGCAAAAGCACAGGTTAATCGGACCGATGTCACGTTCGGCCTGTGCAACGGCCTGCGACACTGCCTCAGCATCTGTCACGTCGACCTTTGTAAACGTGATTTTGGCATCGGGAAATTCGGATTTGAGGTCGTTGACAGTTGCCTGTCCTGCATCAGGGTGAAGGTCGAAGATGGCGAGACCCTGGAGGCCGTGTTCCAACAGAGCTCTGCAGGCGACGGAGCCGATATCGCCGGCCCCGCCGGTGATGATGGCGTTGCCGGTGACTGCGAAGCGGGCCGTGGCCCGCTCGGCTGGCGTGAGATTGGAGGTGGGTTGCGGGGGTGCGGTCTTGGAGGTGGCGGAACCATCGCTGAGTTGCATGGAGGGGGGAGCCCGGAACTTGAGCTGGTCGCGCGGGATGGACATAGTGTCGATTTGCAGGAGGGGATGAACGCTTAAAGCTTATGAGACTTTCGATAGAGATAGACACGCAGGCAATGACCTATGTTCAATCAGACTTTGCAGTGATTTCCGAGATTAATCTGAGGAGAATTTTGGCTTTCAAATGGCCTGTCAAGTTGGAAAGGTTGTCTTTTTGAGCGAGGTTCCTTGTACAGCGACTTGTGCAAAAGAAATGTCACTGTCTCCGCTCTTGTGATCTGCGAACTGTACAGTAACGACGGCTTCGTGCGGAGAAAGTTCTTCTGATACGGCCAAACGGTGTTTACCATGCGGTTACTGTACAGTACCTGCAGCTAGGAGGCGGGGATGACCCTATCCAGCAACACGCTGATGCTTATGTCACTGCAGTGTGTTGGGACCATTATACGCGAAGGAGCTTTGTCAATAATATTCGCCATGGCCCAACGTAGTGCTGATTACAGAATTCCCCCTGACCATCTCCGCGTAGAACATGACGTCATTTTGGTGGTGTTTGCTTGTCAAGACGTTTGGCAGGCCTATTGACTCGCCGCCGACTGTGTTACGATTGACAGTGATAATGTTAAGAGGACCTTATCAGCCTTCCGATTGGACGTAGCCGAAATGTTACTGTACAGTAACCGCATTAGCGTGGTCCGATCGGGTCACCGTTCAACTCGACCATTCACGTGCATAGCCGAATTGATTCTAGGCTGACTGGAGACGAGTGCGGGGGCCCAATCACCGTTCACTAAATGTTCCGTTGTCCGCAGCAGCAATTCAAGTTTATACATGGATAAAATGGACGTTCTAAAGTAAAGCAGGTCTAGTATGAAAACATTCTCAGATGACTTCAAGCTCTAGCAACAGGCTTGAGATGAACTTTGAGAGGCCCCTTGTCCCACAAAATGAAGACCTTCTGCTGTCCTACCCAATCTCGGCTCTCTTCCGCAAGCTCAAGGTCAAAACTCCAAATCAGACGAGCTAGAATTAGGCGCATCTCGACATACGCCAAACTGCTCATGTCAGCTACTGAACTCAACTCTCAAACAACACGAAACACGATGATGGCAGGGGTGATCTCACTTTCGTCCCAGGCAATTACGGGCTCCGATGTGGAAGGGCTGGAATGCGTCTCGATTATCGGAAGCAAACTCTGGGTCGCCGAGAAATCTCTCCGGGCGGAAGCTGAATGGATCTTTGAAGTAGGCTACGTTGTGATGTATCGCCCATTGATGAATAGCGACAGTCATCTGTGTGGGAGTCAGTTAGCATTACAGCATTAGAGTTGGGATGCACTCTTCGGACAGCTCACATTTCCGGGTATGAAGCGACCGCAGACAGTAGCGCCCTCTTTGGGAGTCACTCGCGGTAGACCCATCGACACAGGAGGGTAGATACGAAGAGCCTCGTCCAGACAAGCTAGCATGTAGCTCAACTTGTTGACCGAGATGATGGTGATGTCATCTTCCTTTTCGAAGGTCGACCGAACTTCAGCTACCAGCTTCTTGAGCGTATGTTGGTTAGTTAACAGATAATAAGTCACCCCGGACAGCAGAGTGGCTGTTGTTTCTGATCCTCCGATGACGAGCGTGTTGCTGTTGGCAGCGAGCTGATCGAAAGAGAGACACTGGAGTATACAAGTAAGTCAACGGATACAACGTTGTTGATAGAAGGTCTACAGCAGAGGACGATGGGTTAGGGCTTACGAGTTCATCCTTCTTCTTCAGCAATCCTTCGATGAGATCTGGTCTGCCTCCCTTACCGCCCAGGTCCATGCGTCGCTGGACCTTCTCTCTGGCGTTGTTGAGATTCTTTCCGCGACTCGCTCTTGCGGACTTGGTCGCCAACAGGTTGAGCATCAGCTTCTTCAGCCAGGGGTAGTGGTTGGCAGTTTGGACGACCGTCCCAAGCCGAGCTGAAATGAAGATGGTGCGGATCCAGGGATGATAATCTGACCTTTCCAGGCAACCGAATGGCTCACCAAACGCAAGATCGCCGATGATGTCGAACGTTGTAAAGTTGTACCAGGCCATCAGGTCAATCGGTTCGCCTTTGGCGCAGTTCTCGTGAAGACGCTGGATGAAGAGATTCACATACTGCATGATGAGGGGTTGCTGATCCCGCAGACTGCGCTCGCTGAAGCCATGCGACATTGATCGCCTCAGCAATGCGTGCTCCTTTCCGCCAGAGCTGACAATGGTAGAAGGGATCGTCGTGACTGGGCGGTAAAACATTTGATACTTCTCAAATTCCGGCGCACCTGAAGTTCGGTGGCCCATGATATCCTTCCAGGCGCTGACATTATTGAAGGCGAGTTCGTTGGGCGCTACTCGGACTATGTCACCGTACTTCCTATGCAGCTCCAAGATGTCAAACGGGAGCGTGCCTCTGTTGAGTTTGTAGCCGAAGCCTAGTCGTGTGGCTCGCAGAAGGAGAGGTCCCGGAAAGTTTCGCAGTGGATGAAGATAAAGGTTGTAAAATACTGAAGATGCGAGATAGACCGCGATCTTGTCGAATGTCGTTAGATCTGGCCGTTTCAGATGTCAAGCCGGCGGACTCACCAAACCAAAGAAAGCCAAGAGGCCTGTCCAAATGTCGATCTGTAAGAACATACTGCCTTTTTTTCTGCGTGGAAAAAGAGTGTGATGCGTAGTTGCTCTTTTCTGACCCGTGTTTGCGCCCATCCAGCGATAGGAAAGGGGATTTAAAGCATGTCTTCAACATCGCAAATGTGCCTGAAAATGCATGTTTGGAATGCTCTCCGTCTCAATGAGACGATCAACCCTTGTAACCCGAGAAATACGAGTATTGGAAGCCGAATCGATGCGACCGCCAGTGCGCCTAATCATCACTGCCCGGATTGGTGGGCTCCGGAATGGCACCGTCCGGGGGTACCCCTGACGGCGCTGGGACGGCGATTGCAGCATTGACGAATCATTGGGAGATGCGAAAACGGGAAAAGGATGCGAGACGAAAACGAGATACCCGGCAACGAGATCAGCCCGAGAGATCAGACGCAGCCTTTTAGGGCGCCAGCTTGCTTCATTCGGATGAACCAATGAGCGACGGGATTGGGTGCTGTCAAGGGGGAACGAATCCCGTTGTTCCAGCGTTAGAAACTCGGGGGTAATTTTGAGCTTGTGGAACATTTCCAATTGACAGCGCCCACAGACGGTTTCGTTGGGATCAGACTGCGTCGTAATGCGCGGCCAATCTTGAGCCAAATTGTAGATCTCTACGGGGTTCGGGCGGGGGAATAGGTACGGCATGTTCTCGGGACAAGGTTTCAAGACCCTAGCGTGCGCTGTGGCGGTCCATTACAACTCCGCAGAAATCTTAGGGCGTATCATTCGGAGGCTAGATGGTCTTCGCCCTGCACAGCCAAGCCTAGAAGCGAAACTTGGAGCCAAGCCCCTTCCCGCAATCACAGACAGGCTAGCTCGCAGATCTGCGGGACATCTCGTCGTCGTTGTCGTTATCGTTCCCGTACCCTTGGGTCTAGACGAGAACGTGAACGATGTTGATGGTCAAAATCCAAGTCATGAATGGTTGTATTGAAGCTGTGCCATGTGGCAGACTTTTGCAATCTAGAAGTGAACCTAGGCTCTCTTAGAAGATACGTCCTGTGTGAGCCCCATCAAGTTTCAGCAGGTGACGAATGACAGGGCCGGTGGACAAACGCCTTTCCGTAGATGGCACGGAATTTTACGTACGAAAAGAGTGTGAAATCCGAGATGAGGTCCATAGATCGCTGGCTAGGTTGCAACCCCCAGAATCGAGACATGCGGGATACTGCGAAAAGATAGAAGAAAGGGATCATAGAATAAAGAATGACCTGTGGTGAAACCAAGTGATCGCGTCACAGTCCAAGAGGGTACCGTTTAACATCGACAAAACCAAATGGCGGGAAGCTCTGATATCGACAAAGGGATTTCTGGTCTCTTACCGACAGCCCCCGCTACTCGTCTCTCTGCTCAGCAACCCGAATGCAATGAACAAGATGCAAATCGAATACTCGCCGATGAAGAGGCTCTTGAAGACCAAAGAATTGTCGACTGGAACGGGCCCGACGACCCTAATAATCCCATGAATTGGCCAGAGTCGCGTAAATGGGTAAACCTAACGGTGATGTCAATTTTGTCAATCATATCGTGAGTAACGTCTTTTACCTGAGTAGTGACTAGCGCTAACGACTTACAGGCCTCTGGTAAGTGATAAGACAGCACCGTATTGTTCACGGCTCATTGGAGACAGGGTTCGTCAATGTTCGCGCCTGGTGTCCCGAAGTTGATGGCGGAATTCGGCAATAGCTCTTCGATGGCATCAACATTCGTGGTCTCCATCTACTTCCTCGGATTTGCCTTTGGTCCGCTCGTCATCGCTCCCCTCAGCGAGATGCACGGGCGGATGTATGTTTACCATGCGGGAAACATTGCATTCACCGGATTCAGCATTGGTGCAGCGTTGAGTGTGAACTTGGACATGCTGATGGCCTTTCGACTTCTAATGGGTGTTTCTGGATCAGTCCCTACGACCGTCGGAGTAGGAAGCGTCGTCGATGTGATGAAACCCGAAAAGCGAGGCAGGGCAATCTCCTTATGGGCAATAGGGCCTTTGTTAGGCCCTGCCCTTGGACCGATCGCAGGAGGATACCTGATTGAGGCAGCCGGTTGGCGGTGGGTCTACTGGCTATTGGCCATTCTGGTGAGTGGTACCTCTACGTCGTTATGACCATCGTTGACGGAGACAGGGAGGGGCTTTTGGCGTCCTCGCACTCTTGGTGATGAGGGAGACCTACGCACCTGTTTTGCTAGAACGGAAAGCAAAGGCGATGCGAAAAGCCACAGGCAACTACACTCTCCGGAGCAAACTCGACACAGAAGGGCCTTCACGAATCAAGATGGCCCTCATTCGACCACTCAAATTCCTGTTTCGGACACCTCTGGTCTCGACGATTGCGGTCTATGTTGGCATTGTTTACGGAATATTCTATCTCCTTGTCACCACGTTTTCGTTCGTCTATTCTTCACAGTACGGCTTTGACGAGGGAGACACCGGGCTGTCTTTTCTTCCTGCGGATCTGGGCATGATGATCGGGGTGTTAAGCTTGGGACACATACAAGACTATCTGGTGCTGGGAGCGAAGAGGAATTCCGATGACGATGGAAAATACAAACTTGAGGTCAAGCTGACACCTTGGATCACTCTCCCAGCAGGGTTGTTGATGCCTGCCGGGTTGCTACTCTACGGATGGGCAAGTCATTACAGAGTCCATTGGATTGTCCCCATGATTGGCGCCATGATGTTTGCGCTTGGTTTGACAGGAGCAACGGTAAACTCTACTCCCTGATTGAGAAGTCTTGTTTTAAAGCTAACGGCTATTCAGATGTCTCTTCAAAGTTATCAAATGGACTCGTACCCGAGATACGCAGCATCAGGTTCTGCTGCTGTCATATTGTTGCGATCCCTGATCGGAGCCTTGATGCCCCTCGGAGGACTGAAGATGTACGATGCACTTGGCTTGGGATGGGGAAACAGCCTTTTGGCATTGGTTTGCTTACTTCTTGTTCCCGTACCGGTTGGGCTTTATCTTTTTGGGGAAAGGATTCGGAAAAGATACGATCCAGTTCTTTAAGGGGAATGTTGTCGTGTTGAATTACATCACCTGTTTCTTATCCGTCGGGGTTTAATAAACATTATAATCTTTGTTTCCCCCAATCGTAATTACAAGCTCGTCACAGCCGACAAGGCAGCGCACTAAAAACCTCCAGCATGTGCGATAACGCTTCTTTGCTGTTCCCCTCATACCTCTCCATGGCGTACGCGTGCTCCCGCACGTAATTCTTTTTCTTCTTGTACCTGCCGGCACTCATCACGCTGTAGCTCAGCTGGCCCATCTCGCCGTATGTCCACATCTGCATCAGCTGTTCGGCGGCCGGGTGGCTGCGGCGCACCTCCTCGACGACCCCGTGAGCCCGCCCCAGCGTCTGCATCGCCAGGTCGTACCTCTTCGCTGTGCTATGGAGCCCGACCAGCGCGAAGAGGCATTTACATTCGTCCTTGAGGCGTCCCACGTCCGCGTACTCCCTGGCGGCCCGTGTGTACATCGATACTATGCGCTGGAAGTCATTACCTCCTGTCTCTCCAAGCGCCTCTAGCAGCTGGCCCTGAAGCCCGTGGATCTAGTTCATCGTGACGTTTAGCACGTCCAGCCTCGTCTCTAGGTACAGCGAAGTGTACCGAACCATAGCGCTCAGGATGCCGACACGGTCTGCCACGCCGGCTGCTCTAATGCGCCGCCAAATCAGCGTCAGGGGGTGTCGCTCCCCGAGCACCGTGGCGTACATGCCGCAAGCGTACGGCACGAGGATGTCGGATACTTGCGGGGGCTGCTGCAGCACGTTGTAGCACAGGAAGTAGGTGAGCTCCGGGTCCGAGTTCTGGACGATCCACTTGATGAAGTTATATTCGTTCTTGAGGATTGCGGTCGCGGCCTCGGTCTCGCCGCGGCCGAGGAGTTCGTACACGCCGCCCATCACGCCGCACCACTTGTTGAGACGCTTGCGGCTGGGGCGCCGGCCGCGGGTGCAGAGGGTCCCGTCCACGACGGACCACACGCTGTCCTGGAAGACGCCGTCGAAGAAACCGCCCAGGATGCGGAGGATCTCGTCGGCGAAGCGGAGGCCGGGGGCCGGGTCAAGCGGTTCGGGGACGGGCGAGGGCGTCCTACAGACGACGTCGAGGCGAGCGACGGTCTCCAGGTCCTCCCGCAGGTCCGGTCTCTCGCTCAGATATTGGATGACACGATCCCATTGGACGACGGACTTATCGGAACCAGCGGCGGCTGACAGGCGCAGGGTGTCCTGCAGGTCGGGCCTGCGCTTGAGGTAGTGGACCACGCGGCCCCAGTCGACGTCCTGGTTGCGAATGGCGAAGCGCGTGTCCTTGCCGACGGCATCGCGGTCCCGCTTGAGCTTGAGCATGGCGAGTATCTCAGCCTCCTTGAACTTCTTGTCGAGGCCCCAGCGCTTGATCCGCGTCTTATACATTCTCTCCCTGTGTGTTTGGTTGAAACCGTTAGCCCGTAACGTTCTGGATTCCTGTTCAGGTTGACAATCCTGGATCTCGTGTCTCCAAGATTAGACGGCAGGCTCTTAGACTTACGTCGCGTGGAAGAAGTACTCAGTCTCCATGATCTGCTTCACTTATTTTAACGGCCTGTTCTCGTCTTTGTACAGCCGGGTGATGACTCCTTGATGGCAGGTCCATAGCTCCTCCGTCGTCGCGTAGATCCTGCCCTTGGCCACCGGGGGTGGGGCTTGTTCGACGTCGTGATGAACGATGTCCATAGCGATACGATACGATTGTCCAAAGTTGAAAACGTTGTTCGGATTTGCTTGTACCGCGGAGATCCAATTGCTGCGGCGGCCACTGTAAATTGTGGGTGAAGTTCTGGATCAGGCTGAGGCTCGTTCAGGGATCGCCGGCAGCCAAAACTGGTGATCCCCTTTCCTGTCAACCCCTCCCTGATCGTCGCCCGCAACTGTTATTGGTCCAGAGCAAAAGGATCTTGCATGCAAGCGAGTTTCTGCACAGCGTCCACTGGCTGCAATAACACACGATCGGGGTGATTCGCGAGTTTTGACCAAGCAACCCCTCTGAGTTTACCATACTTAAGGTAGGCCAGCTTTCGATGGGACTAGGAAGGTGTCGTGCAAAGTATTTGTAAAGCAACAAGATGAAGAGAAACGAAGGCTCAATGCAATGATAAACATCTCTAGTTGATCTATCCAAAGGCGAACTCCAGTTGACTAAAAAGCACACAAACTCAAAGACTTGCGCTCCGGTTTCGAAGTAATATGTTACTACGATGCAGATAGTCGTGTTCCGAAAGCTTCCTCGGCCGGTACCTCAATGTAAGTGCAAATAGGAAGGCGGCGAAAACAGAAAAGGCGCCCAAAGCCGTGTAAGCTCTTCCCACAAATTCGTTGTGTCTTCCGACCGCTGAGTGTGTGGAGATGATGACAGATTTTGTTCCATGATTCTTGTGGATTGGGAAGTCTGGTTGAGCAAGTGTCAGTGGTTGCTTGAATCACAGAAGAGGTCCCAGTGCCTTACGTGTAATGACTTCGATGCGGTACATTCCTCTTTCCATGGCGTCGTCATTATTGCGCATGGCAAGCTTCGCAAACCTGTTCCCGGCCGATGTTCGCATCCAAACCATGAAAGATTCATCCTCCGCCGGGTTAAACATGTTGCCAGCATGGTATCCGTTCGGAAACCGCTCGACCCATCCAGGGGGAGGAGCGATTAAAGTGCCATTTGCGCCCGCTTCCGCGGGTATCTGGTAGCTACTCGGTCGATAGATTGCCCTATCGATGTCTTTGGCGATGCCAGTTCGGGACATATTGTATGTATGTGTCTGGTTTGAGCCGCTTGAAGAGGGCAGACGGATCGGATCGTGGAAGGTGTCGTTGAAGTACGAATTGGCAATCATTCCACAAGGGAAGATGATCTCCTCAGACCCGTCCTCTGTCTGTCGCGTATTCAGAGGCCCACAATCAGACGATTTGATGGCGTTGATGCTGACGCTGTCGCCCATCAATTGTTTCTTGTCACGGGAGTTGACATACTCGCGGTGATTCTGATGGAAATTTGTAAGACGGTAGTAATACAGCACAGGTGGTTGCAACTCTTCAGGGAGGAAGAACTCCATGGTGCAAAGGGTGTAGTTCTTGGTGACGCCATCGAAAGTCAAAGATTTGTTCGACCGCTTCCACTGGTCCACCAGCTGTCCTGCGGAAGATGTTTTGAACTTCTTTTCCACATTATCTGGTGGCATCACCTCGAGCTCGTCGTATGATTCGATTTCGTGGCATTTCGTATAATCCAGTCGGATTTCCCTGACCTGTGACAAGAATAAGAATCATGCGAATCTCAAGTTTTGGCAGATCTAGACGCACATACCTGATCGTTTACAACAAGCCAGAAAATTCCGATGGCAAGAAAGATAATCCCAATGAAGAGAAAAATTCTGATTGATGTTTTCGGCGTGAGAATGGGCCTGGCCAGTCAGCAGGAGAGCATGATGCGTGGGCCGGATTCTACATACTCCCATGCCTTCATACGCTGCTGTTTAAAAGGTGTGTCCTTTGGCTTGTTTGTCTTCTCACCCGCAACTTCCTTCCCAGGTCGAAGACGCGCCATTGCAGATGTACAGAGGTGTTTCGATGAAGAGAGGCTGTTGTTCTGAACGGGGGATAAAACGGGTCAAGTGTGCTGAGGCTTTTAGAAATGCAAGTGGCAAAGGTCTATGAGAGCAGCCACCTTCAGAGAGATGGAAGCGGTCGAGACGCTGGCGATAGGATACATCTATGCCTGTTCATGACAAATGTCCCACTCATCGTCGACGTGAAGATGTTTGAGATTATCCCGTAGCTGGCTATGCTCGTGTCTCATCAATTACGGACCTCCACTGCTCAAAGCAAAGTCTCGAAAAGCAATATGATAAGAATCAAATTCAGTTTCGATCGCCCGCTAGGCGCCGCCTACGTAGAGAGGGTGAAACCTTAACCATAGGCAGCGGCGAAGCAAGGGAGAATACAAGCTGAAAACGAGTCAGGCCAAGAGGTAAATTGAGGCAGGGGTGGATCTTCAAATGTGCTGTTGTTGCGGTATCGAATGCCGATGCCGTCCAAATCCCGTGTAAATCAAGCTGGTAGCGACAGAAACCGCCCGAATTGTGGCAGTGTTTGACGTTACGGAGGATTACGCGCGTTTTTGCTGCGCGAAGCTGGGCATTACAGTGTCCGCTAGGGATCGGCAGGGCTGAGTTCGTCTAACGCCAACCAATCGTGGTTACAGTGCCAAGAATCTCGTTATCGTTTTCTCTTTCGAAGTGCCTTCAGCCCGGGGCTGGTTCGTGCGGAGGATGCAGGGATTCGTAGTGCAACTGTATCGGAACTATTCTTCGACACGCCGCAGTATCCTTGGCTTGCGGGCCGGATACCTGAGCAATGTGTTTAACGAAGACGAAGGTAAAATTGGTTTTTGTCATTGAACATAATGAGATCGACTTTGAATCAAATTGGAAATAGCCTCCCAGGTCCTGTCATCTGAATGCCCATGCTGGCCGTCATCATTAGAACATCTTCTTCAGAGGATTCAAGTCCACCCAACGGGCGTATCATCAGGAATCTCTACTGCACATCTACGGAATCTTTTCAATTCGACAGTCTTCAACCGGCAGTCTCATTCTCCCAGTCCAAAACTTGCGACTCTGCTAGCCTTGAGCTTACAGGCCCTCCATAGAGAAGACCACAACAATGCTGCAGAACAAGAAGGGCTGGTCCATTGGTTCGCTTTTCCACAGGCGTCCATTACTTCCGTCTGCAAATGGTCGTCATATCCCCATTGGGCTAAGTCACCGACAGCCCCTGCAAGACGAGCGTCGCCGAAAACCATACATATCGAACGCCATCAAGACGTCAAAGTACAATGTCTTCGACTTCTTACCGCGGCAATTATTGTACCAATTCTCACGCTTGGCCAACGCCTACATGTTGGCAATATCTATACTGCAGGTGATCCCTGGTTTCAGCACGACCGGCAGATTCACTACCCTCATTCCCTTACTTATCTTCCTCTCCCTCATCATCGCCAAAGAAGGCTACTACGACTGGAAGAGACATCGACAGGACGTGGCCGAGAACAACCGTGACGCTGTGGTTCTTCGAGATGCTGCGTCAGGTGCGAAGGGGTCGCTACCAATGGGCGCGCAGTACTACGGCGGCTCCAACGCGACTGGGTTGCAATGGATGCGGTCGGCATGGAGAGATATCAAAGTCGGGGACGTCATTATGCTCTCCAGAGATGACGACGTCCCAGCTGACATCGTGCTCCTTCATGCGGATGGCGAGAACGGGTTTGCCTACGTGGATACGATGGCTCTCGACGGCGAAACGAGCCTGAAGGCGAAACAGCGACCATCGACGCTACCCGACTGCAGCACCATCGAAGGCATCGCAACATGTCCAGCGTACCTGACTACCGAGGATCCCAATGCAGATCTGTACCGATTCGATAGCAAGCTGACAGTCGATGATCTCACTCGCCCCTTGACGATCAACGAAGTCATTTACCGCGGCAGCACGATTCGGAATACCTCTTGTGCTGTTGGGATCGTCATCAATACCGGCGAGGAGTGCAAGATCAGGATGAATGCCAACAAGTCGACGAAGCCGAAGCGGCCAGCGTTAGAGAGCATGACCAACAAGATTGTGGTTTTCCTCATGATGTACGTGCTACTCAGTTCGGCTATTGCGACTGTGGCGTATGTTGTCTGGAAGGACAAGCAAGAGCGGTTTGCATGGTACCTCGAGAACACGTCAATCCCGTTCCTCGACATTTTTGCTGGCTTCATCATCATGTTCAACAACGTGATCCCATTGTCTCTCTACGTGGGCCTCGAGGCTATCAAGCTCGGCCAGATGAATCTCATTGGTAATGATCTGGATATGTACCATAAGGAGACGGATACTACCGCTGGCGTCAACAACACCAATAACTTGGACGACCTTGGTCAGATCAGCTACGTTTTCAGCGACAAGACAGGCACTCTGACTGACAACATCATGAAGCTACGGCGCATCAATATCGCTGGCACGAGCTGGCTGCATCGGATGGACCTTGCAGCAGACTCAGACGAGTTTGGAGACCAAGCAGCGGATCTTACAACCGACGATATGCTGGAGTACATCCGAGCACGACCGAACTCTCCATTTGCCACCAAGGCTATGCGCTACATTCTTGCGATGGCACTGTGTCATACCTGCTTGCCTGAAAGGAACGAGGATGGAGAGATGGACTTTCAGGCCTCTTCTCCGGACGAGCTGGCTCTGGTCAGAGGTGCGCGAGATCTGGGATTCGTTGTCACCCAGCGCTCGTCGCAGTCCGTCACTGTGCAGATGCCCCACGTAGATGGTAGCTCTTCTCAAACCATCTACGAGATCTTGGACGTTATCGAGTTCAGCAGCAAGCGGAAAAGAATGTCCATCGTCGTTCGCTGCCCTGACGGCAGGCTATGGTTAATTTGCAAAGGCGCCGACAGCATCATCCTGCCTCGTCTTCGATCTGCTCCGTCGGACATGACAGGAGCCTCTAGCAGCAACGAGGGTGGTTTCAAGGGGGCGCGAACCATCTCTGCTCGTTGGAGCACACATAAGACACCTCAATTTGAAGAGACTATCGCCGAGTTAGGGGATATGGACGATCGCTCGGAGTACAGTCAGCCGTCAGCAAACAACGAAGACTCGTGGATTCGTCTTCAGCCTCAGCCGCTCCGCGCCAATGCGACGAGGTCCACAGCGGGACAGAAGACTCGTGGATTCATCTTCAGCCTCAGCCGCTCCGCGCCAATGCGACGAGGTCCACAGCGGGACAGCAATCTCGGTTTCAATTTTTGGAGAACCCTCAATTACTAGATGACGCTCAAAACATTCGTCAATGCTTTGCGCGAATTGACGAGTATGCCACGAAGGGTCTGAGGACGCTCATCTACGCCGGCAGATTCCTGGACCCAGCAGAATACCACAACTGGAAGCAGCGCTATCTTGAGGCAGAGACTAGTCTCGAGAATAGGCAGCAGCGTATCGAGGATGTGAGCGATCTGCTCGAGCAGTCTTTTGACCTTGTTGGCGCATCAGCTGTTGAGGACAAGTTGCAGAAGGGCGTTCCCGAGACCATCGAGAAATTGCGCCAGGCGAGGATCAAGATTTGGATGCTCACCGGCGACAAGCGAGAAACCGCAATCAACATCGCACACTCCACGCGTATCTGTGGCCCGGATACATCCCTTTTTGTCATCGACGTGAGGGAAGGTGATCTGGAACTGCAGCTGACAGGCATCACAGATGCAGTTCAGTATCGCCTGGGACCGTCGTATTCTGATCCTTCACGTGCGCACGCAGCGGTGGTCATTGATGGAGAGACTCTGACTTGCATTGAAGAGCCCTCGGCAACCCGTCTTCGCAATCTTTTCATCTCTCTCATGACCATGGTTGACTCGGTCATCTGTTGTCGCGCCTCTCCTGCTCAGAAAGCCCTACTTGTCAACACAATTCGCAAAGGCCCACCGAGCGAGGCATCCGGGATATTTTCGTGGCTCAAACGGGGACCCAAGAAGCCCTTGACACTTGCGATCGGCGACGGAGCCAACGACCTGGCCATGATCTCCGCAGCCAACGTCGGAGTTGGCATCTCCGGTCGAGAGGGACAGCAAGCAGCTCGGGTTGCTGATTTCAGCATCTCTCAGTTCCGATATCTTTCGAAGTTGATGTTGGTTCACGGTCGATGGAACTATTACCGCACGACCCGCTTCATCCTTGCGACGTTTTGGAAAGAGACATTCATCTACTTCCCCCAGGCCCTGTTTCAGGAGCAGACCGGGGCAACGGGTGCTAGTCTCTACGAACCAGGAAGTCTCACATTCGTCAGCTTCTTCACGGCAGTGTGCATTCTCGTCCTTGGAACTTGGGAGCAGGACCTCAAGTCGCGGACTTTGGCGACGATTCCGGAATTGTTCAGATATGGCCAGAATGGTGAAGGGCTGAACATGGCGGTGTATCTCGGATGGGTTGGCAACGCCCTCATCGCTGGTCTTATTGTCTACGCCGGTTGTTGGGCTGGATATACCGATTCAGAGATGATTGACGACGACGGCCTCTACGCGCAAGGTCTTTTAACTTTCATTGCTTGTGTCATTTGGATCAACATCAAGCTTTTGTAAGTCAGGTTGAAGAAAACAAGGTGAATTTGTTGACTAACGCCTTCAAGGATCGTTGAGCTACATCACAAGACCCAGATTGCCTTCTGGGCCATTTTCGGCAGCGTTGCTGGAGTGTGGGTCTATGCTCTAATCACTGCCGTCGCCTCCGGTCCCAGCTCAGGTCCATACTCAATTCGAGGCGGGTTGCTTCTTCTTTTCGGTCGTGATCCAGCTTGGTGGTTCACCTTACTGCTGGTACTGGGGGGATTAAGCATAATGGAAATGGCCACTCAAGCTCTAAAACAGAGTCATGTCTTGCGGGCCTGGCTGTCTCGGTGCTGGTCTTCAGAACACAACTCGGAAAAGAAAGGGGGAGGAGTTCGCGAGGGTTTCAAAGACTGGGAGCCACGTTTATGGCAGGAGATGGAGAAGGAGCCGGGTGTGATGAGTGTCCTTGCCCAGTTGCGTCGGCAGGAGCTCGTTGAGTAGCAGCCTTGTTTGTGAACACTGGACTTTGAGCCTTCACTGTTGGATCTTGAATGAATGTGTCTGTTCTGACAATCGATACATTCGAAACGTTGAAACTTGGGAGTTCATAGTTTCAATAATAATCTCAGCACGTATGATCACCGTCATTGCGGCTTTCGAGAAACTCAGGAGTCGGTTTTGAAAACGACGTTCCCCGCCAAGTTCGCTTCCCCTTAGTCTGGCATGCATCTGAGATCTACCCGGCCGATTTGAGACACTTCTCAGTACACCCATCGGCCTTACCCGACGGCACCTTTGAGTGAGTGGGCCTCCACATGCTCAAGGGAGGCGTTGGGGCTTGCGGGCGGGTTCGATCTTCCGGAACCAACGGGTGGCAAGGGGCGGCTAAGGCAGGCCGGAATGCGGAGTGACGGCTACACAATGATCAAGTTCTGGGACCGTACTGGCGTCGAGTGGCTTTGAAGTCCAAATATGCCACCTGTAGCCGAGCCGTTGGAATCCTAGCTTGGATTCTACGCCCGCAAATTTCAGGGGGCCTTGGTAGGAGAAATATTAGACGTGAATAATGAAAGGTGGGACTAGCCCCCTCGAAACGGACGATACTTGCATGCGTCTGGGTACTAAGTATTAACAATATTCGAATTCGATGCTCGTAAGACTTCAACGATGCCCAACCCCATGGTGCTACGGATACTCCAGCGGCCTCTTCATTGGAACGGGTGATTGATCCGCACATCCGACCACTGCCTATTCTCTATTCATCATAGGACATCCCGAAGCATTGCCCGACGCTCCAACATGAAGGTCGCTGAGCTCTTTGGCGGTCATCTTCACCTCTGCGGCAATAGCCTCGTCGAACCTGGTCTCAGGATTGACAGTTTTACCGATGGGGTCTTTCCTCACGACGCCGTTGGGCGCAATTTGTTGAAACATCTGCAAGGAATCAAACTGGGTATCTACCGCCTGAAGCCGAAGCTTCTCGTCCACCCGCGCAATCGTGACACCCTGAATGTCGATAGGTCCTCCGTGCGCCTTTGCGGTCACCTTTTCTCCTTTGCTAAATGAAATTGTCAGAAAATGAACTCAAATGAGAAATGGTGGATGCATACTTATTAAAGCCCACGTAGTCGTTCTTCATGACGCCCCAATGGCGCCACTTGAAGGCAACAACAGGCGGCCCGCTGTACACCTCGAGCACTTCCCAGGCGAAAGTAGGCATCATTCGCTTGAAGGTCTTGTGGCTGGACGCGAAGTCGGAGTAGTCGGGGCTGTAGTACTCATTGGGCGAGATGACGGCGTTGTAGGTGCCGACCTTGAGCATGTGCTCGCCTGACTGCGCTGCTCCGCCATTGACTGAGAATGTGTACTTCTCGTGGTCGACAGTCCTCCAGTCCTGAAGCCTTGTCTTGAAGGACGCTTCAACCTCCCAGTTCTTGACCAGGTTCTCGACCAGCTCCGGCAAGCTGCCAGCAGCGTGGTTCATCTTCTTGCCTAGCCACATAATTAGCTTCCATTGTTCGCGTTTGAAAGCGCAGAGACACAATCTTACCTTCTCTCCAGACCCTCCGTGTCTTTGTGTAATCTGGCGCTCTGCCATATCGCCACTGGACGCCCTCGTCGCCAAACACAGCGTTGGGGGAGGTGACATAGTCCGGCAGGGCAGGCGATGCCGCGGCCTCAGCCTTACGATCTTTGGGGGTTTCCACGATAACCATGACGGCGAACTGGTTCGAACGAAGAAAAGATTCCGGACGAGGGGCGGAATGAGGCGTTGTCGCCTAGTTATGGTCTCTGGCTTCCGGGGATTGGGGCGGAAAGTCGCTGTGCCACGAGGGGGTGAAATTGTCTTAGATACGCGTGGGAGAAGAGAGACAACGGTGATACAAGTATTCCCGCAGTTGTCAAATCTCTAGCGGTGGCGCTGCTTCCTCACGGCCGTTCCGTCTCCGTCTGAAACGTAAAACGCGGCGGGAGACTGCGTCCCAAGAATCCTACAGCAACGTTCGGTCCTGCAGGAAAGCAAAATCTCCTGCACGAAATGGCGAGCCGAAGTCCGAGCTCCGGGAACACAATTACCTTTTCTTCTTTCGCCAGGCGCAGAACGCACGTGTGTATTGTGTGTGTGTCTGTGGTCGGCAGAACAGGCCTGGACCAGCTGAAGTACCAAAGCGACAAAGGCTATGTGACACGAGGTGGCCACCCGGGAGCAACAAGTTCAGATTCTGCACTTTAATTTGCTGGAAGGGGTCCCGACAAGCGAATCCTGGCTCATCTGACTTGGTCAGCAAATTGATTGATTCAGATATCCCGATGACATGGTAGGGGGAGAATGGAAACGTGCATGTTACCAGATCCGGCGTGATGTTCGATCCTTGCGCAACCTGAGTTGAGCGAGAGAGAATTCTGTCAATCAGAGAGGAAGAGAGATTTCAAGAGAAGACAGTTGCTCGGTCAGACTCGATGAGTGAAACTGAGGAGCAAAGTCAATTATCTCATAAACGCAATTTTCCCTCGTGGCGGCAGCATGGCGTTCTTTATGTGAAGCGGTGTAGCCCGGCTTTTCCGGTTCAGAAGCCTCACTATCACATATCATTATCAAAAGTCTCATCAAAAAGTCATCGTCGGCACTAGGGAGGAGGGAGAAGGCTTAGCTCGTGTTGAGAGGAACGCAGGGAGGAAGGGAGGCTGCAATCCGGTAGCCCCATTGGCTCCATCGAGGGTCAGTAATCAAGCGCATCGCCGACTCTAATAGACCCCTGGAAGTGTCTCTCTTCTAACGCGTGGCTTCAATGTCTTTGATTGATCAAATCCATGTCTGTTTTGGCCCAAATGTCTCAGTTCGGCGTGCCACGCGTATAGAAAGCAAGCAACTTTCCGATGTCTTGGCGGCCAATCGTAGGCTATCGACAGAGACATTTTGACGATCTGTGGGGTGTCTGGTTCAAGAAGAAACGAGGCCGACATGCCCGTGCTACCTTACCTCGTGGTCTGGCACGCTGAGAGGTGAATCATGTCCTTTTGCCACGCGACAACAAATGAGTCTTGTCCTACTTCAATGTCATCATTATCGGAACGGAGGAAAGAATCCTTGGTGCCGAAGTTCCCCAGCCCCTTGCCTCCTGGCATCTGGGTAATTATGTGCCGGGAGCATGTGAACCGGCAGCTTTTTCAAAGACCGCCCCGTTCTCTGAATCCTTGGCGTGCATGATCCAACAAAAATCTAGGGTTTTCAAATTTTCAATGTGCAGTAGACCGATTCTTAAGTGTACATAAGGTATTTGTATTCGGCGAGCTTCGCCGACTCGGCAATGCACCCAAGGAACGCCGTTGAGAGAAGCAAGGAGATGTACGTTTGAAAGTTTTGTGAGAAGAGCTCGGTCCGGAGCTACCGACAACAGCATCGTCATCCGGTGCATTTGTCACCGATGGTTTCCGGTTCTCAAACGTGCGGGATGCGCCGAGACACCCACTATTATCGGCCGAGGTCTCAAAGTGGAACCGCGTCCGGGTTCCGTGGACTGAGCGGGGAAGGACACGATTCCTCGTGGAGGAATGTTCAGGCGGAATGGCAGGGCGAACCTTCGGTGAATGCTTCATTTGGCAGCTGCATCTTTGTGAATACCCCCGTGTCATTGAAACCCGGGTCAACCGAGAGGTCTGGAGTGACGATCCCAGAATTACCTGGCCAGACTAATTCACCGCACAACCCATCATCTCGATGTCTAAGACAGAGGAAGCCTCATTTGGGAATCAGCTTGCATACATATGCTGGTGCTTAGTATTACCGTTACTGTCCTCGTGGGATCGGTCGCACTGGGCGCCATGGGACGAACAACTCACAGGTGATTCCCGTTGAGGTACATGTTCGTGCATGATCGCACTATCACCGCGCGGGCTGTAGTACGATGCGATGGAGCCAACTGCCTTCCTGGGGTTTTACGCCCGAAGGTTGCGGGGCCAGACAACCGCTTCGGGGCGGGAACATCCCGACCCAGAGCCGATCTGTGGAGAGTCTGCAGGTACTGTAGCATTTGCATCGAAAGACATCGGATCCCGCCGGCTATTATCCCAGCCAGGCTCTGTTTGTTTGGTGGGCCAACGCCAACTACATAGTCATTGTTGGCTGTTTTCTACTACCCCTCTTCTCGGACCACTCTCACATCGGGGCTTCCATGTAACCATGCTTAAATGAACTGCCAAAAAGCTTCAAAGTCTCCACGTATAGGACCAAGGAAGGCCATGCTTTGTCACATTCTAATCAGCCGCCGAGAGTCTAGAAACTTGTAAACAACAGGTAAATCGCAATTGACGGATACGATCTGCTTCCGAATGGAAGTTGTGACAATGACATATGGAGTGACCAAGACATAAATACCAGCCAGAAGTCCGCAATCATCTTGTACACTCCATCCTCATCATCACAAGCTCAGACACCAAACTACATCACCTTTGACACAACCCCATTGTCAAACACCTCCCAACCGCCACCATGCAGTTCACCATCCTTTCTCTTGCCACATTGGCCTCTTGTGCCGCTGCGCAGTTCTGCGGTGTTGTCACCTCTCCCGCTCAGAGCTACATCCCCTGCGAATCAGAGCAATTCCCCGCCATGGACGCTGCATGTACCGCCATTGGAGGTACTGTGTCCGGTCACAACCGAGAAGTCGGCAACCAACTCTCCAACTGCATCACCTACTGCAACAATGTCCCCGCCGGTGGACACGACACCAACGGCCTCGCCGGTCGCTGGAACTACCATCTCTACGTTGTCGATTCGTGCACCAGCTGCGGATACTGCGGCGGCCAGTAGACGTCGCTGAATCTTCACGCGATCGGCCCGTGTTGGTCACCATGCGGGCGAAGGCCAAATGGTGGATGGTAAAACATTAGAACACTTGAATACGGCGACTCTGTCACGTTGTTCCCAAGATCGAGTTACTGGACACCAAAATATTCATGTACATACTACGACATGCGGACATGGTTGGAGGTGTAAAAGAGATTGACATTTCATCACTTATGAACAGTGACAGTTTGTTTAAAGTACTTGCAATCTATTTTCGTGATATCCTGGCTCCTCCAGCTTTGATCGAAAGTCATTGCGCAAAATATGAGATACATCAACATTGCGTCTCAGAAAACCAAACAGTCTAAGATGCTCCTCCATTAATACCGCCCTCGCGTCATTCTCAATGTGTCCTACAAGCGGTATTACTCCAGAGTGCATGACACCAAGGTCAGCAGACGCCATCAATCTCAAGAGATGAGCTTTCTGGGCTCTACCCGAACGCAGAAGCCTCGGGGCTTCACGAACCACGCGTTGGCAGTGGTCCAAGATCCTCCAGGTGCTGCCGCGTCTCCGTCAAGTTTGAAGTCGAAATCGCGGATGATTCTCGGGATCAGTTTTGTCATCTCCAAGATGGAAACATTTTTTCCCAAGCACGTCCTCGACCCTAAGCCGAACTATTTTGAAATTAGCCAGACCGCTAACTGAAAAGCTTGAAGAACCACACTTACCGGCATCCAGTTTCGGTTCATCAGGGAAAGCTTGTCTTCGTCGTCGATGAGCCAACGCTCAGGGCAAAACTTATCCGCATCCTGGCCGAAGATGCTCTTGTTATGATGTTGGACCCAGCTATTGATGCCAACAACAGACTAAAAGTTAAAAGATCACGTTAGCGAAATATTTTGTTTCCTCAAAGGTCATTAGTACGTACACCTTCGGGGAAGAAACGGTCGGCGATGGTGGCGCCTCCTTCAGGCACGACTCGCTCCAACGGCAGGCCGACGGCAGGGTGCATACGCAACGCCTCCTTAATGACAGCCTGCAAGTAAGGCATGTCCTGACCCTGCTTGAACGTGGGATTCTCCGAAAGCTCGCCCCGGCTGCTGAAGTCGTCGATCTCGGCACGCAGTTTTGTGACGCAATCCGGGTTCTTGAGCAGGTGGTACAAGATTCCAGAAAGACTGATGCCGGTTGTGTCTGAGCCCGCAAACATGTTTGTCGCGCATCCAATGAGAATGTGGTAATTGGTGAAGGCATCGGGGTCCTCGGAGTGTTTGGCAAGATACTTCCTCAAAAATGTCTCTCCGACACCAGCGCCTTCAACGTCGGTCTTCGACTCAGCCACTGACTTGGGTGCAGCTCGCTCTTCCGTGACCCTGCTCTGAGTGAAGTTCATCACATACATGATGCGGTCGGTGCGGAAAAGAGGACCCATGGCTGAAAGAAGCGGAGCAATGTAGCGATGGAATGAGGGGAAAATTCCGGCGAGGCTTGAGTAAATCAAGCTGGCGTCAAGGTTTTCGATAACCTTGCCAATATCATCGCCGCGGTCCAGGAAGCCTAATCGCTTGCCGTACGTAATGTACGCTACGGCATCGAAGGCAAAGCACTGGAACCAGTGGCCGATGTCAACGGGCGCACCCGCCTTTGAGAATTCCAGCATGCGTTGGGAGAAGATCTCGCCGCACTCATCAAGATACGGCTCGTAGTTGACGAGCGATGTCATTGAGAAGGCGTGGGCAAAGAAGCGTCTGTTGTGGGCGTGGCGTTTGATAGACTGATCGGAGAAAATGTTCCACCAAGTGTCATTTGGCTGGAATGATGAGTACCAGATCGACTTGGGGAACTGAGTTCCGTGACCGTAGATAGTCTTCGATGCCTCAGCGTCATTGATGCTGTATCGGTTGGGGCCGTATCTGACGATGGGGCCTAGTTGGGTGCATCTCACTTAGCAATTGCCACGCAAACAAGCCTGGCGTCTCTGTACATAGACATACCATACTTCTCATGGAGAGAAATGTTGACTTTTTCAAAACTGCCTTGCTTGATGCGAAAGAAATACCAAAAGTCCGTAAAGCGCGCCAACATAGGCCCAGGTATGGACCGCAAAGGAGAGCGCACCCAATTGAACAACGATGCAGCAACGTAGAAAAACAGGGCAAACGCCGCCACGGCCAACAAAAGTTGATTATTCATGCTGTGAGGTCAAAGATGCTGAAAAGATTGGATGAACTGCTTGCTTGTCAAGGCTGGTGACATGAACTTGATCGATGCAGCTCTGAACATTCTTCGCGAGGAGCTTTATAGTCGGCGACCTGTCTCATTTTTTGAGTTTCATTTCTCCAGGTCTCGTATGGTTGTGATTGCTTTTGCGCGGACTTATACGCAATTGATGCATCACGTTCATGGGTTGCCTGTTGCGTAAAGGCGTACGGCTTAGAACACCAATTGGTCGTTGGCGATGGTCGAGTCATAGCGCCCCCGAAAAGCCCCAAAAAGCCGACGGCGTGGAAAATGAGCTGGCCCCATACGACGATGGCCGGCGGCGAATAGTCGATAAAACAATAATAATACTGGTGCTTGGCCTGAGACCTTCGCTTCAGCGAGTGGATCATACAGCGGCAGTACAACCTCGGGTGCTGACCCTTGGCGGTCTATCGTCGTCAACTTACACACCGCCAAACTTTCCGCCTGGTTTGTGTTGAAGCTTCCATTACGTATCAGTGATGACGCTCTATGGTTTCCCAGGAATGAAGCCTGGACTGAGAGGCAATCCGCTGTCCGCAGCTTGCGAAAGCAAGAACGAAATGATAGCACAGTTTGGATTGAAGTTATCGGATTTTGCCATCATCTGCCGAAGCTGCACGGAGCGCGTCGCGGTGATGGCGGGCACACAACTTTCATGGAGGGACCTGGGGCAACACCCGGAAAACGAAAGTTGTCCGAGACCGAGGTCGACCCGTCTTATGCTTGACACTCATGAAGGCGGGCTGGCCCCGCACGGGGTGCTCCGGCGAGTGGGGCTGCGTTCGAGCCGGGATTGCGGACCGGAGGCTATTGGATGCCGCGACCGAAGGTCAACGGCCATTGACTACTCTCGAACCCCCGCTACACTTTTGTTTTTTTAACGAGTCTTGTTTGCGCAATGATTATTGAATCCCGAAATCCATGGAAGGATGAACGTTCAGACCGTCTTCCCTGGCGAGCTGAGTGTCCCGAACTCTCAGCTGGGGGCTGCCCATTGAAGCAGAGGCGATGATGTATCCAGCATAGAGTCAAGGAATCAGCATATTGATGCAGAGCTTCATGTGAACATTGTGAAATCTTGAATTCGACGGATGTCAAACTGCGTACATACACTTGCGAACGGTGGCCGGTGGGCGGCGGAGATCGCGCGGCCTACGTCACTAGCTTTCCTCTCGTCTTTAGTACGTAGCTGGAGTAACACTGAGCCGTCCACCATCCGTCAAGACGCAGTTACCATTGCAGTATGCGCCGGCTCGTGAAGCCAAATACAGTAGCGGCCCCATGATATCTTCCGGCAGACCTGCTCTCTCGGCAGGTATTTGATCCAGGGGGAAAGCTCCCTCAATTGTCGGATCTGTACCTTGAATCAAGCTCGTCGTGAGGTCAGTCGGGAACACTGACTAAGTTAACAATCTTGACCAGAGATATTTCTTGTTGGGTGGAAACATACATCCTGGACAGAGTACATTGGCTCTGATTCTGTACGGCACCAAGTACGTCGCCAGCACCTTCAACATCATTGTCGTTGCCGCCTTACTAGTGCCGTATGCAAATCCAGCAGTGATCTTCCTGTTAAAGCTGCCAATACTGCTGGTTGCAATGACCTGGCTCCTTCCACCCTGATAATTAGACCGATTGCCTTTGTCCAAGAGTCCCAGGAATGATATCGCTGTGTAGAACACAGCAGTGCAGTTGACGTGGTATGTGTTGGTGAATTCCTCCATGGAGATCTCCAAGAGAGCGTCTTGAACTTGCGCAATCGAGGCGCCCGGAGGTACGTTTCCGGAAGGCCCAGAAATACCTGAATTAGCAACGAGCAGGTTGATATACCCGACATCTTTTTCAATCATCGCCACTGCGTCCTTGAGGCTTTGGCGGTTTGTCACATCGCATTGGATCGGCACAACGTTGGCACAGCCCTGCCATAAGTCAGCGGGCATTGGACTATTGGCGATCATCAGTACGCACAATTTCTTTCGCAGCATCATCCAGCACCTTTCTTCTTCTGCCGAGTATGTAGACTTTCTTCGCGCCGTTTTCTGCTAACGCTCGTGTCATATAAAGTCCTAGCCCTGCAGGATTTGTGATTAGCCATCCGAGTAATAAAAGGGCCATGCTTGCGGACATACCACTGCCTCCGCCTGTTACAACAGCCACAATCCCTCGAATATCAAAAAGACTGCCTGATTTGTAGGACTGAGACATGGTAGATATGCACGAGTTCGGGCCGGGGTCGTGAGATTCGATGCGAAAAGACGGTTAGATAGTTTGATTGAATGTGGGGACTCATGAAGAACGGAGGAAATCGGCAGTCTACCATGTGAAATGGGTTGATGATATACTCTTGTTTTATTACTAAAATGTCTAGAATATCTGATGATCTCTTTTCTACGTTGGTAGTCCTTGTTCGCGGTGGCCTGCCAAATGCGGTCCGCGCGACCCCCACACGACTACTGCAGGCGTAGTCGAACGAGGGCAAATGGAGGCTAGCTTCCCATGTCCACTATGCTGGACATTTTTCAAATGATCTCCCATAGAAATCTCTCAAGTGAAGTCAACGGAAGGTTATCGCGACCCTCTCAGTTATGCAAGCACGGGGGTGTGGGTGTTCTGGGGAACTCCAGGGGCTCGGGCCGGGACTGCGACCAGCTCCGCTTTGCGCACCGAAGGAACCTGTCAAGGAAGGGAAATGACCGTGTTCAAGGCCTTAGATTTCCTCTTAAAATGCAAGCACAGAAGTCGAAAATGGGAGATGAAGTGTGCTCCTTGACGCTAACAACTGTTTTATTGTGTTAATCCGCTTGTAGACTGACGTTCTATCTGTTCTCCGTCGCAGGCAAAAAGATGTCGTTGAGAAGCAATCGAATTTAATTAAGGATTTGGTGGAATCGAAAACAACGTGGATGTATTCATGTTAATCGTCTTTGACGTTTGTACCCCTACGAATATCTAACCCGACCAAAACTCCTCGCGTTGATAGACCTCTCCAGCCCCAGCCGATAACCCGCATCAGCAGTGCCACCTCCTAGTTTAGTTGCGTCCGGTATCCACCGACGTCGGAGAAGAAGCTTAAAGCGAGCGTATGTACAGGAGCAACCTATAAACACATGCAATTTGTCTTCGGTACCTCTGCGCTAAAAATGCACACTCTGTCGCGGCACCATCTTAAGCGACGGGGGGCAGGGCCAGGTTGGCGGGGATCCTTCCGGCGGAGCCACCGGCCACGTTCTTTGCGGGTACGTTCTGCTGCGATCCCTTGGCGGCCATCTTGTAGGCCTGCACGTCCGCGTCCGCCTTACTGCAAGGTTGTTAGTACTTCTCCCGTGCGCTTGTGTATTGTATAAGTGAGTGACTTACGGGTTGATGATCATAACCATGCCGAGTTGGCAGTGCATGCCCTGGGCGCAGTATAGGAGCATGGGCTCGGTGTTCTCGACCTGGACGTTGAAGGTTCCGATGGGGGAGCCATCAGTGACGCCGGGGATGAAGCCACTGTGAACAGCATTGGGCTGCATGTCCCCAAGAGGCAGGCATGGTGCTTGAACGTTCGCAGCCTGGGTGACGGTGTGGTTGTTGGGCCAGAATTGGAACTGAACGATGTCGCCGGGCTGAGCTCTCACGATCTCAGGGTAGAAGAGCAACGACTTCTCGCGGGTCGGGCTACCGACGAGGACTGGGATGACCTTGGGGGTAGGTCCGGGAGGAGCACCCGCGGGAGGCATGGGAGCAGGAGCAGGTGGTGCCTGGCGCTCTACAACAGGGTCAGCTCAAGGTCATAGCACGTTGACCTCATGTCTTCGTCTGCATACCCTCAATGGCAGCAGCCATGGACGCGCCGATGATGGCGGAGAAGTAGACGACGACCGTGTTGAACTTCATGGTGATAGACGGAGACCCGTGGGCTGGATGTTAATTACTAGAGACGTTGATTCGATATCGCAACAAGAACGCTAATGATCCCACGCAACAAAAGGTGGTTGGAGGAGGGCCCTGCGATATTTAAGCTACTACTCCTTTGCACTGCAGAATCTAAAACGAATCGCACTCACAGGAAAGCATCGCTCCTGCACCCGCTGACTAGAACGAAGCTTTTCTCTCTTAACCTTCCGCACTGGGCTAAATTGTCCCGATCATGAGACCGACTAAGCCCTTCAAAACGGACGGACATTCATCTTTTTTCTCGGTTTGCTGCCGCGATCAACAGGGGTAGCAAGTGAAGCTTGGGGCTCCCGAGAGATGGGATGACCGAACTGCCCAATAGGACGTGCTGAGTACCTCAAACGTGCCTTGTTTCGTTTCTTCGGCCACACTCCCTACCGAGCTGGCTTTCTGCTTAGAAATGAAGAAGAATATGTAGAGATGCTGCTTAAACATGCGGTGGGAGGGGCGGCACTTCGCTCTTTCGGAATGGAGGGGGAGCCGGCCAGTCAATAATCTGTCTGGCTGTGTCAGGGTGGCCCGAGATTGGACGACAAGCGCAAGGGGCGAAGCTGCGGGGGGTAGCTTATCCTCGCTCACCGGCCGCGGGCTTGCAGGAGTTAGCCATTTTGACTATAGAGTAGAGTTATGACCGGATGAAACGGTTGCGGAGTCGTTTCGAACACTCACGAGGCGTTGGCCGCCTGCTGGCTCCATCACGACTTTCCGTGGTGGGGGATCTCCGAGCGCTCAGGAGCATAGGGAGCGGGAGATCGGCACAAAGGGCACATTAACCTGCACATCTTATGGCATTGCGGCTCCCGGAAGATACTTCCCACGCGCGCGGGAGACAAACTTGGTCTTGACGTCAACTGAGTTTTTGGGCTGAAAGCGGGAAATGGTTCGATGTATGTCAGGGTCGTGCGCACGTCTTGATCGTGTCAAAAATCACGATTGTATTACCATATGCGACCACTTCAATGTAAGCCTGATCTATTCTATCCAACATGTACGCCATCTAATTACAATATCCGGTAACTTGGTACCACCCTGTTCCAAAAGCCGATGCCCTATTATTTCTCCGTATCTCCGTCTATTTGGCTTTTTACATCCGTCTTCGGCTTGCTCTCTTTGACGCTCTTGCACTCGAAAAACCCAATTCCGAGGACCGTTAAACATCCGAGAACGGTCGCAATGAGAAACACGTTTTGCAGTGCCCTGTTGTACGACTCGATGATGCCGTCCACCGAATCGGGGTAGGTCTTGCGCATAGAGTCCACCAGCCCCGATGCTCCGGCGTTGATGACCACAGCCGGATTTACGTTGGGGACGTTTCGGCGGAGCTCGGCGACGAGTCGCGAGCTGAAGATGTTTTGCGCAACGGCCAGGAACACAGTACCACCCAGGCTCTGTAGGAATACCAAGACCGAAGTAGCGAGGGCGATGTCGCGCCCCTTGAACACGGTTTGCGCGGCAATGATGCACTGCTGCCCTCCCAGACCCACTCCCAATCCCATTAGGACGAGTGAAGCAGCCCTGAGGCAGATGTTAGCACATTGGGCAGACTGAATCGGAAAACGTAACAGGCCTTACCAGAACGCCGTGTCAGTGTTGACGGTAAACGAATAGATCAAGCCACCAGCCACGGAGGAAATGACAGATGACGCGATGATTTGCGGCACGTAGTAGCCAATTTGACTCGTCTAATGATTTATCAGCATGAAGTGTCAACGTCGTCAAACCGGCGGAGGAACGTACCAAGATCCCGGACACGATTGTCGCGACAGACATCGAGGCTGATGATGCGAGCAGGTCGATGCCACTCTTATAGGCTGAGTGGTTCTTGACGGCCTGCAACCAGATCGGGATGTAGTAGACATCGATAAAGAGCAGAGAGAACAAGAGTAAAATTGTCCAGCATGAGGCGATCATGGTTCGCTGAGATATGATGCGAAGAGGAACCGTTGCCTTGTCGCCTTCGCGATATTGGACGAAGCCCCACAAAAGAAAACAGATCGCGAAGATGCACCAGCAGAGGATGATGCGCCAGTTGCTCCAGGCGTACTCGGTTCCGCCCCACTGTAGAGCCAGTAGAAGACAGATGACCCATGGAATGAGGAGCAGTGTTCCTACAAGGTCAAAGTTGTCCATGAACTCTTTGAAGCCTCTTGGTTCTTTCTTTGCCTGTTCGGGAAGCCTCAGAAAGAGGAGAATCACAGCGAAAGTTACACCTCCCAAGGGGAGATTAATCCAAAAGCACCATCCTGTCACAAGTCAGCAAACAGAAAATCATTCAAATTATAGCAGCCAAGATCATACTCCAGGTAGCCTTGTCAACGAAGACGCCGCCGAGGGTCGGTGCGATGACCTGAGAGACTCCGGCAGCGGCACCAATCGCGGCGGTGAAAGTGGGCCGCTTATGAAGCGGTACACTCTTGGTAATGATCTAGATCCTTGTCAGCCGATGCTTGCGGCGGCCGTTGAAGCTCCCGAAACCTACGATTAAAGCCCCGGTCATCAGGCCGGCCGCACCCACTCCGGAAACCGCTCGTCCGACAATGAGGACGACGGAGTTCGGGGCCGCGGCACACACCACTGACCCCACCTCGAAGATGGCCAGCCCGATCAGGAAGATCCACTTGATGCTATACTCGGCATAGAGCTTTCCGAAGAGGAGCTGAAAGGAACATTGTGTGAAGAGGTAGGCCGACCCGTACCACGCTACGTCGGACAGCGAGTTGAACTCTGAAGTGATTTTAGGAATGGCAGTAGCCAAGATTGAGCGGTCCTATGAGAGACGAGGTGTCGGTAAATTGATAACACTAAAAGTTGCTTGGCTGTCGAGAACTTACCAGGCCAAAGCAGAGAATAGCAAGAAATAGACCAATCGAGATCGCCGTAAGGGCCGGGCCGCTGGGATAGACTTCCATTATTTCGTCTTGGCTTTGGGCACCCTGTTCCGACTCCGGTATATCCGTTTTCTCTGAGGGTGTCCTCAGTGCTGGTGTAGCGTTGACCGGCCTAGTGTGATGTCACTCGTGAGCAGGTGTTCCGCTGCCGAGCCGCTAAGGGACCTCCGCAAACTTACATGGTTTCGGCGGAATATGCCCCGGAAGACGCCATTCGAATGAATATTATCGTTTGCGCTGGTGTTCAAATATGGGAATTTAGACGTTCGATATCTAACACTAGGTTGCCTGTGCTTTTCGAGTATTTGTACTACTCTTGGCCATCTCGAAAAAGAATCCCATCTTCTTGTATTGATCCTCATGTCCGAACATTCTGACTGCCCTCGACATCGGTCCGTACGGAGAATAGCCCGTCAGCAAGTGTTGGTAATTAGTGGGCTAATCCGAGACCCGCTCCCACGAGATCTCTAGGGACTTTGGTCTGCTTCTACCCTTTGAGCCCAGCCACATCCTATTTGTGGAGATCTGCTCCATTTTCGATTCAGCCTCTACAGGCAGCAGATCTCTAATTGTTGCAGCAAAGGAGGCCATGTCCGAAGGCACTCATGCAAATTGGTGGAAGATGCTGCCTAGCGCTGACCCTTGTCCCGCCAAAATGGCCCCCTAGCCGGGGTTAACACGGGTGAAAGTGGGAATTTGCGCGTCCATCGGCGGTCGGAGGGTAAGTAAACACCCGACTCCGTGTTCGCATATCATCATCTGCCCAATCAGGTGCTGCCATTGTCGCCCGATCTTCGACATACGGGACTTAAGACTGCCACCGGTCCCCGGTCTTTGACAGCTTTCGTCCGTTCCCAGCTACGCCGTCATCCGCGACATTTCTGCGATTTTCCCATTGCTTGTGATATGCCATTTTGAGCACCAGATTCACAGAGCACACGCCGTCATTGTTGTTCCATCGGCCTGAAGATGACAAATGTTTCTCCAGAAGAAGAGGGCAGTAGCCCGGAGTTCATTGCGAACGCGAAAAAGCTCCGAGCTTGCAGCAATTGTGCGCGGCTCAAGATCAGATGCAGGTGGCCACCGGCCACGGAACATGGTGAACCAACCGATTGCACAAGGTAGGGAGAGATTGCAGGCTCCATTCTGGGCACTCCAAGAATGACTTGAAGAGAGCTAACACAAGCTAGATGTTCCCGGATGAACATCCGCTGTCGGGTGCCGGAACCAGTACCCAGAAAGAAACGGGGAAAGTCAAGGTAGGATCTTTTTTTGACGTTCTTCTGGACCCTTCTCCAGTGCCGAACTAAGATATCGTTGTGTCTTCTGGCATTGAATATCAGCTGCGTTGATCATCTGTGTTTCCTTGGCGCTGACAGCTCACCCCAGTCGAGTCACCGAACTAGAGAAGAAAATCGATGGCCTGGTCAACCTTTTCCAGAATCAACAACAGGCCAAGCAACATGGAGCTCAAGCTCTTACTCCCGCTACCAGTTCGTCGACTTATGAAGAGAATCAGCTGCGTGGATTACTGCCATGCGCTGGACTCCCCATGCCTCAACCTGATACCGAGGCATCCTCCAACGCCGTCACCCCCGACCCTCACTGCAGCACCAAACACACCCCAGATGTCGGTCCTTCAAATACCTTGCAGTTGGTCCCTGGACTCTCCCTCACCATGGATCAAGCCGAAGAATACCTCAACATCTACCGCACTCGCATGGTCCCACACTTTCCCTTCATACCTATCCACGTGAATGTGACGGCGCGGGAGCTCCACTCCCAGAAGAGATTTCTTTTCTGGTGCATCATGCAGGCTCTCATTCCTCAGGAAGCCCCTGTCCAGAAGGCGGTAGATGACTGGATCAGGCACCATGCAGCCGTGCATATTATCGTGAACAGGGAGAGGAAGCTTGAGCTGCTGCAGGGCCTGTTGATCTACATTGCCTGCTACGCTTGGTGGGTGCACCCCGTCTCAGTCTTGCCCAACTTAGGTTGCTGACCTTTGTCCTCATATACAGGGGAGACGTCCATATTCACTTGGGCATGAGTGCCAACGGCCTTCTGCAACTTGCCATCGGCATGGTCTCAGACATGAGCGTCAACACTCTTGCTGGACCACTAGCCTGGATGCCCAAGACCATGTTATCGGATGCATGGGCTGTTATCAGCAAAGGAAAACACTTCGAAACCCCAAAACAGACTCTCGAAGAGCAGAGAGCGGTCTTGGGAGGCTATTTCATTGCATCTAGGTATGAGCCTCAGTTCTAACCCCATCTCGCTCCGAATCAATGCTGATCTAGTGATCCATAGCGTGGCCATCTCAATGCGAAGAAGCCCACAAGTACAATGGTCAGCATATATGGCGCGATGCTGCAGAGCTATCCGCGAAGCAGGGGAGTTCGCAACAGACTCGAGCTTAATTGCATTCGTCCGCATGCAACACATAACCGATCGCCTGAGATCTTTGTTTCCAATTTACGACAGAGATGAGGACACGCCTTCCCCATTCTTCAAGGAGCACTACAGCGCAATATTCTCGTCCGTACGAAAGGAGATGGAGGACCTTCAGAAAGAGGAGCCTGGTATAAACAAAGATAATCGTAAGTTGCTCTTTCTCTAATGCAGACAACATCTGCTTACCTGATTCCTCCGCGCAGCGCTTGTTTGGTGTCACTACGTGACCCTCGCAGTCAGACTCTACGAGCCTGCACTGGGTATGCGCCCAATGAGCCCAGCAGATACACCGTCGCCGACCGAGCCATATAGCCGAACTGAGGCCCTCTGGAAATGCCTTGAGTGTGTTCAGGCCGCCATGGATGCTTTAATGTCCATACCCGCAGAGATATACGCATACCTGCCCTTCACTCTGGTCTCCAGCACCGCCTTCGTAATGATGGCAGCGAACCGGCTTCTTTTGGAAGACGGCAGCCCCGACTGGGACGTTACTATCGCTCGGCAAAAGATTCCACACGCGGAAAACGCACAACGAATGGCGGACAGATTCGAAGAGGCGGATAACGTTGCCCTCGTTGTCGGTCAGAAGAGGCGTCTTTTTGAAGACCAGACGTCAAGATGGGCGAATTACGCCTACCGTGCACGATGGATGAAGAACTGGTACTTGAGCAAAGTGTCTCCTCCACAGCGGGAGCCGTCTGCTGAGCAACCCCCGAACACTGCGGAGGGTTCAGCGAATGACCCGAGCATGTCTTGGGTAGATGATGTCACCATGGACAAGATGTTTTGGGGACAGATGATTGTGGATGGGTTCGGTCAGATGCCGTACGATTTTCAGTTTGGTAACGATTCGATGCAGACCTTGCAGGGCATCATGTGGCAGGATGGGATGAGCACGACTGAGACGATGGCCATAGCGAACATGATACCCCAGTAGTAATATGTTACAATGTGATGTTACTTGAGTTTAAGCTTGAGATCTACGAAACTTCTCTTGGCAAATGGACAAAACGTGATTAACTCTACCACAATGGAATTGCAGACGACTCTGAGATGTGGTCCATTACCTTCTTGTAGCTATTACCAGCTTACCAAAACTGTTCACCCCGCACCGTTCTTCGTGGATTTGTCGAATTCTGAGGAGGTTCAGCTTTCCGCTCCATTTCTTTTGACACTCTACCGGCTAACACAAGATACTTAGCTATATATCAACACGTGTTCGGCAATACAGCACTTGGATAGCGTAACCTATCACCTCCTATTCGCTTGTTCTTGGCATAGGCCGTCGCCTCAACTGTCTTCTGTAACCACTCGATGCCAGCGTCCGTGTTGCATGGATCCTCATAGAATCTTGCGATAACCTGGAAGCTTGGGGACCTGCCATTCAGCCTCAGCGACTAGCCACCCCAGTTTTGTAAAGGGGCGTTGTTGTTTGCCGGAGCTGAACTAGAAGACTTACACCATATAAGAGGATGAATTCAGCTAGCCGGGTGGATATGATAACAGAATAGGAATAAGAAAGCTTATAGAGATAGAGATATGATGATAATAATAACAATAACGACGATTGAAACAATAATGATGTAATCATAGTATAAATAGCTACTACGTAGGCAAGGCAATATCTTTTAGTAACAGTTCGCCTGAATAGCAACTCAACAAGGTGACGATGACAGAGGGCCAAGAACTGCGGTGACTTGCGGTTCATCAGTATCGTGAGGTAGTAAAGTCGTAAACACACGATCATGCTTAACACGAATGACCTCAAGATCATAAATATCAAATTTCAAACCGTTTTTCAGAAACTCGAGATTCCGTACCTGCTTGGTATGGTTACGGAATGTCTTCGTCTCAACAACGATCTCGATACTAGCAGGGATTCGCACCACAAGATGCGAACGTTAGCGTCCTCGGTCATGTGCCGAAGTTGTTTGAAATATTCGAATTGATTCACTCGGAGGCTGTTTCGGGGTATCAAAAACACCCCTGTTTCCTGCAGTATCATGGATTCAACATGGGTAGGTACACAGTAATCTGGCTATCTAATTCAAGGTTCATCGTCTCTGCGGGACCTCCGGGGATCTGGGATTCTTGGCACTCAGCCTGATTCGGCCCCTGTATCTACCTTACTTCCCCTTCCCGGAACTGTGTTGAAATCAAAGGCACTTGCTGTTACTCTCAATTCACTGTCACTTGACTGATGGATAGGAAAGTTCGCATCAGCGGATTACAACGGACGAGGGCTTCACTGTGAGCCTTTTCATGGAAATCTCCGAGTACCATCGAAGTTCTTCGAATGAGATGGGGCCTGAGCAGAACTACAGTCGATTCAGAAATGAGATTGAGCATGAATCGTAACTTCTTTTCCTTGTGCTGGGCTCAGATAACAACGTGGGGAGTATCCACCATTGCTGCACTTTGGATCCTTCAGCTGCAAAGGCCTTTTGACCCCTGGTCGTTGTTACTTGGACACCGCAGCTTGACATGTTGGCCCCCACTACGCCATTATGGGCGCCCCTGCTCCATGAACCTTCCTGGAAGAGGGCATCATAAGCGCACAAGTGAGCAGAAAGGACTGCTGCCATAGACAAGTCTGAAAGCGCACATCCTGACCAACATTTTCAATCTCTCTCACTTTGAATTCATGCTCTGCCCATGGTTTTGCTTACCACATCTGTAGCCGATATCTTTAACATCATCCTGTGTCGTTATTTCGACAAAAGAGCATGTAAATCGACTCAGCACTAGCAGTATCATTAAATCCACCAAAGCCTCAGGAAGGTCTCATTATTTCATTGTGATACAGAATAGAATTCTGTGACAGACTATCTATAGAACCCCTCAAACATATCAAAATGTTGCCCTAGTCCATGCTTTGCTTATCACTTCTCTCCATAACGTGTCGCGTTCGGCCGCACTCTACCGTATCGGAAGACGCAGTAGACGTGTCTCACGTAGCATCTCGCCCTCGTGCTTATTGAAGTACCGTCCAGTCCAGAAGCTAACAGCACAGTCAGAAATGTTCAAAACGAAGCGTAAGCCAGATGAAGGGGAAATTCGGGATAACATGAAGCCTTACCTCCACAAAAGACTCCCAAGGGCAATGTCGCGCAGGCCTCCGAGGTACTTGAGCACCACGCGATCCTGTTTGGATCCCCAACTCGGCATTTGAGCCAAAGCCTCGTACCATCGCCGATATCTCGTATCAATCATACGCCCTGCCTCGTCCATGGCTTCCTGTAGTGTGTAGCCTTGAGAACACAGGATACCGATGACGGACAAGTCCTCTCCCTCGATCTATTGAAAGCGTTAGTATCTCAACAATACATTCGCATACGCCCGTCAGCATGCGGGAGCAAGGTTTGCATGGGGAAATCATTCTATGGAAGAGACCCACCACGTCCTTCTTGTATGAAAGAATATCGTTGTCGCTAGAAATCGTAGTGTCAGTGCTGTACCCTTGGGTGTGAATATCACTTCAATGTTTAACGAACAGGAGCACCAAGTCCACAGCTACTTCCTGACAAGCCTTGATCGAGGGATGGCTGATGATGTGTTCTGGGATTTCGATTCCAAGCGCATATCTACAAGGTTTGAATTAGCTATACTCCTTTGCTTATGGGGGTGATGAACAGTCATCTTTTCAAGTATTCTTACTCGACCAGCACAGTGCAAGGCATGACGCCTATGGTTCCGCGTCGAAAAACGAGAAAATCTTCGATGGTGAGACTTCGGGCGTCCAATCTTCGCGAGTGAACTTGGCCGAGTACACCAAGCATGTAGTGTTTGAGATCTTTATCGGTCAATGTATGACGCGGCGAGGCAGCAGACTCGTGATTCCGACTCACAGGCTTTGTATCGGTGTTGAAGAGCTGTGGCATTGTGTTAGCCCCTTGTTTCACTTTCAGTTTGACCTGGAGAAGGCTTCACATACCAGGTGATGCGCGCTGTTGGGGTTCATGTCAGTCATCTGCTGTCCGTCTGAGCCTAAGGGATGGTAGTACCTTTTGAATGCTCCGCCAATTTACTTGACAGGCGTAAGCAATTGGATCGTCGTCACGAGAGACAAGAGGATGACAGTCATCCAGTATCGATGTCATGTTGATTATGTTGCAGGCTGCAGCGTGAAGGTCTTCTTTCAGATGACCCTCGTCGAACTCTGTGTCGGAAATAATATGTCAGCAGAGATGCATATTTCACTTCAAGTAGAGTTCGTGTAACATCAAAACACAGCTAAAGGCTTTGACTTACGGTCATCCCAAACAAATGCCTGCACCCCATATAACGACGACGTTGTTAGCCAACTCCCATGGTATGCCTCGTTCTAGTCGACAAAAAGAAGCCTTTGAATGAGTCACCAGAGCTTACCCAATTCTGCCAGTCAACCATGGTTCGTAGGGCTTCTGCATCGCAGTTTGGAGCCCACCAAGACACCAGGTAGGCGAAGTCTGCGCGAGAGTGACGACGCTTTTGCTCATCGTTCAGACCTAGCGTTCTTGGAAGAACAGGAGTGTTAGGTCGCTCTTGAATCTTACATAGAGTGTGGAGTGTTAAATACTTAGCAATCCATGAATCCGCTTCCAGCTTGACTTGGGCGTAGTGAGCGTTTTGTACAGGCTCGACAGACAGAATTGATGTAAACATATCAGGTACAAGCACCTCGCGGTCTGTGGTTGACGTAGATAGGGCCTGGCTTTCTGTCGACTCATCGGTAGCAGAGGTTCGGGTCTCAATGAACAAGGTGTCATGAGACTTGTCCCACTCCGAAGTCGTTGGAGAAGGTGGGAGACTAGCTGCAATGTTATGTCTGCTGTTATGGTCTCTCTTTCTGGAAGGCATGATGACAGGTATGGCTCTGGATTTGACACAGATTAATAGTGTGATGATCGACCTCAGGCCAGATATAAGGGGTTGTTGTAGCAGTAGGCGAACCTGAAAGCCAAAGATGAATCTTTTAAGGACTTCAGAGACGAAGATCGCGTATTTATACCTTTTGAAGTAAGTTTCCGCCCCTCCAGCCTTCTGTCTGTGGACCACCTCACCTCCATGCGTGGGTATGATCACCCCAGTATGGGAGACCCGCGCCTCAGACGGGCATCGCCATGGATACTGAGATAGTACAGCGACTTAGACTGTCATGATCTGTCATCATTACCTCAAGCGGCATTCCATTTGATTAAAGGTTGGTATTTCAAGATGAACTTAGCTATGACTTCCTCCCAGCAAGTATGGACAGCTTCTTGTGGATATTGACTTTGCAGATTGTTGACAGTATTTGGCGCAACTAGACATTACGAAAAGTGCTGTTCGTCTCATGGCAAAACGTAGGGGCTGGCCATCACACCCATGTCGTTGTATCATGGCCGGCGTGATGATGTGCTGAACACACCGACAGGATGCAGAGTTTACGTACCACTGGTAAGCGAAGGTTTCCGTGGGACTGCAGGAAACTAGAAGCCCCTTGTCGCTTACACGGCATAGCCGTTTCTCGATGACAGTCGAGACTCGGACGTAAGATAAGGTGTGGCGGAGCGGGTAAAAGCTTCTCGGTTTGGACAAGTCTGACCAGGCCCAGGAGGCCAAGAAAAGACGCAAATCCGATGATGAGGAGCCATTTTCCATAAGAAGACATGTCATCTTTTCTTGCATGTGTCGATCTCAGCCAATCACTCCCACGGGCGATCCGGAGCCAGCGGCACATACGCCAGGGTGATCAGGCTGAGGTGCGCTTAAACGGGAACTAGAAGACGACTATTTGCGGGGTGCCCAAGAATCACGGACCCACGGTGCAGGCCTTGTCACAAATGATTGTTCAAGTCAGAGACAAGTTTAACAGCCTGACTTACGGCCGAGCTGAAATTTAAAAGAATCGCAAGGGTTACATGGCGTGTTGTATCTGCCTCCTTGGGGCACAGAAAAGGCAAATGCATCCATTTCAACGTTTCTACGCAACCCTTTTTGTCACGAGCTGATGAGTTCTTAAAAGGTGTTTGGCAATTACCAACGTATTTGGCGCATCTCAGGGGTCCGACTCGCCACTTGTTCTCAAGCACTCAGTCAAAACCCTAAGGTACCTTCCAGGCTGTCTGCAGGAGTCTTTCATTTCTAAACGGTTTGTGGCATATGACATGGCACACCTGCCTTGTAAGGTACGTAGCAGCTGACAGTAGAGAGAGATGCTGTAAGATCAAACATGTTTTCTTGTTTCGTGTTTAGTCACGATTTGGCTCCCGCCCAATTTGTTGGCCTCAACCCCTGAACTCTAGCATCACCGCGTCAACCCATACATGTGCGCGTTCAATTAAATCCGAGATACGCAGCTTGATGCAGGTGGCGATAACCTGAGATGAATGTCGAAAAATAAAACGGTGGTCAATGCGGATGTCCGATCTGGGTTCCCACTTACGGCGAGTAGATCGCGTTCTAGAAGCACAGTAGCAATCAGTCGCCATCACAGTGGACTCTTTCTAGCACCTTTCAACCATGTTGAGCCGGCTTTTTGCTTTCATACGGGCAACAAAGTCTTATCAGTGCAGCTTTGATGAAGCACTGAGCGTCCCGGAGGCTTTGTCCACGATCTGCGCCTCGGTACGTATAAGGACATCAATAAACTATACGACGCACCTGGAACTACACAGCTTCCAGCTAAATTGCTAGTTCATTACTTAGATCGTTCACAATTGCGAGCTCTTACGGAGTCTCAGCTTTCTAGTTAATGGGCGGATGCGTTTAACTGAAATTTTGTTGATAACTTGTCTATCAAAGCCTGAAATCAACGGTGATGACATCAAAAAGATATTCAAGGGGCGCTTGTGCATTGACTTGTCTCTTAGTGCTAACTCCGAGACCGAAACCACAGTGATTCTAGAAGTCTTTGAACCTATATGAGCTCCCCTATGTACCTCATGATGTGAGCGTCTTCCATCACTGCTGCCACCTCATCAAATTTCTGCGCTACGGTAAGGATATCCGAAAGTTTCAGGCGAACCCGTAATAACTGTCCAGCAAGATACAATTTGATGACGCCATCGGAAGACACCTCCTGGGCACGCTCAAGTGTCTCGATGATACGCCTCAAACACAAGCTGCCCCCATCCAAGTCTCCATATTGTATCAGACATTCATGGATGAAGAATGTAGCCACGGCGTACTGCGCGAGGTCGCTAATACTTCGACTTGTCTGAAGAAACGCAGAGTGATCATCGCCTGCCATCAGCTCGGCGAGGGACCTATCGCTCAATTCCTTCAACGCTATTGGTGCGTGTGTCATCTCAATGTTGGCTTTAGTCCGACGAACCTCCACGCGGCTCATCTCGTAAGCAAGCCCGCCAAACTTAGTGGTAGAGTTGCGCGCCAAAACCCCAAAGCTGTCGAGGCATTCCAGGTAGCTCTGTGAAACGTCACATCCGTAATTCTGCTGCAAATGAAGTGTTCTCATACGTGCGTTGATGGTGTTGTAGTCGATGTCTCCTCGTATTTGAGTCAAGATATCTGCAAGGATGAGATGCATTTGTCGGAGGTAGTACAGTAGGGCCTCGGGGGTACTGATACTGATCGCATGCAGCATTTCAGCCATCTGAGTGATTGGCTCTTCTCGCTTTTTCGCCTGCAGCATTTTCCATAGGTAATGTGTGTAGATCCGCGTCATCAGGATGTTTCCTGTTTCCAAAAGTCTAAGGGGGATCTCCAGGAACAGCGACTGGAAGATCGTCAAGGCGTCTTTGTCAATGACATCTTCGATACCGCGAAAAGCCTGCCGAAATGCATGACCGCCCAATTTGATCTCTCCAGTGTTAAATCGACGTATGGCTAGGATAGCTACGGATACGAGATGCTCTCCTGCATCAGGTAACCACCAAGAACCTCCCACTTGTCTCCATCGAGGATTGATGCGAGAAGTGCCATGGAGGAGATCTCGTAAGCCGAAAAATAGCCCACTAGCGCGTTGATCATCTTTGCAACCAAACAGTAGTATATTTGGGAACGTTTCATGGTACTGAAGCCGTGATGAGGACTGGCTTCCAACTGTGTGCCCGTGGTTTTGGGTTGTCTTTGAGACGGTAGAATGTCGACAACGAATCGGTCTTTTGCCCATGAGCGCTTCAGGTAGCGTCGCCGCAAAGCCTTCGTTCCATTGTTTCATCTCTTTATCTCGCCGAGTGTATTTCTTCCAATTCCATGCGGCAAACTTTACTTTGTATTGTCGCTCCCTACATGTAGGTAGAGATGTCAGTTGTGAATCTTCAGGTGAATCAACGTCAGCAACTCACGTAGCTGAGAAATGATGCTTCTCCGTCATTATTCGGGCAACATCTTTTAAGGACATATTTTGGGCAATGTAAAGGTCTCTGATCGTTTCCTTCCGTCCATCCCAGTCCCTTGTAGTCCGAGGTTTTATCAAGGCAGGTCGAGTTGGAGCCTCTGTCGAGCAGCCCAATCCAAGAAAAAGCAGGCCGTAGAGAGAAATATGGTTGTAGTACACAGTTGGAATCGCCGAGTTGATTTGCGCTCCATCTTCCCGTGGTGGGTGCTCGTACTGAGGGTTCGTGGCCATGATGAGCTACGAGATGGCGTGCTGCCTCAAATGAGCTTGTCAAAGCCTAGGAATATACGAAAATAGGATGCACCGTAATTGCTTTTTCTGGGCGCTAGTGAGACTGAATGGCTTTGATTGAAGCCGCAACGCGCAGACGAAGACAGCTGTGCCCGAATGATTAATTCGCGCTTGAGTTAGGGCAACGCGGCAGGCAACTCGATGTTTAGGCAACTTGACTTTCAATCGCCATGACTTCTGAGGACAAGGGTTTGGTTGGCTACCGCTGGTGAGCTCCAGTAAACAACATCGGTGGACGAATGAAACCCATGTATGCAGTGGCTCGGTGGGAATGAGGGCTTGGCGGATCGGGGCGGTGTCCCATCACATGACGCCTGATGACCAGGGAAGAACATAGTGAAGACTTCCTTTCGCTCTCGGTATCTGGTTGTTATCAACATACAAGGCACAGGAGGTGAGTATCGAGGCTTTGATCATCACCGCACTCTTCCTCTCTATCACGAGCAACCCTATTCTCAAAATTGCGCAAAATATTCAGAGTCGGATGGAGAGCGCTTCGTTTCCTCGCCGCGAGATGTGTGGTACGGGTACAGTAGCATTGATCCCAGGCGGAGCACGTTGCATCCGCTGGGTCGGCTCAGGGTGCGATTTTGGGGCATTCACATACAACGTACAACAACCAGTCAAACGAGACTTGAGTACCTTGGGGCGGGAACTATTCTCGGGTCCAATCGAAAAGTGACAGCTTCTGCCAAGTAAAGGGACCAGGCAGCGATGGAATAGGTGCGAATGCTACTGGAGCTGTGATCTTGTACTTAATGATGTACCTGAACATGGAGTTGGGGGCTTACATCTCGGGCTCTTGTCGGGCTCTTGAGCACGCCCTGCTTACTCCGAAGCTGAAGAATCATTGCGAACTACACCGTAATTGGATAAATCTCATCGCAAAATCTGTTGAATTCTTGACCTATCACCGAGTTTCCCAATGCCGTGCCTTGACAAAGGAAGATTGATGGCAAGGCTCACACCCCAACGACTACGCCGCAGGACGACGCCAAGGATTCGTCTCTCAATTAGGTATCGCAATCTCTCTTGAGTCCTTGGTATCCGCCCGCTTGCATGAAATGAATCAAATGGAGGCTGTACGGATACAGAATAGGTATGCAGTTCGTCGGCTTGGTATTGAAAGTAGGTCGGCCCGCCCCGACACTCGCAGCCCGACCTTGGAATCCCCGCAACTCCTCTTTTGCGATAATAATCACAGCCCACCACCTTAATGAAAACTTTCGCCCAAGTCGTTACTTAACACTTCTTGTACGTATTTAGGTGCAGCAACACTCTTCCTTACTTCCTCCGCTTCGGCTACTTTGCCTAAAGCATCCAGAACATCCACCAAAAATATGCGATGATGCCACAAGGTACTAGCATACGAAGCTACGTCCTCCTCACTTTCGGCGATGTCATTTGCCAATGACAGTGCTTTTATAGACTCCTTCAAGCATGATATTCCACGATCTATGTCTCCCTCGTGAGTAAAGGCGTCGAACATGCGATCCTTGGTCTCGCTGTATCTTGATAGCGACCATCTATCCCACCTCTCCAAGCGGGAGAACCTGTTTGCTGCACATATCCGGGCGAGGTGTCTTTCGCATAATTCAATAAACCCCTCTGCAATCGATAAAGCTTCCATCCGCGCTGCAGCTGAAATCTGTCGGCTTTCAATCTCGATAACTCTCTCCGATGTCTCACCGAACATAGCTGTGCTTGATTCCAAGAGGTCCTCAAATCTTTTGAGAAGATGGCTAGATTCGGACTTTGTTGGGGTTCTCTTGGTGGAGAGGAATGACTCAAGGGTTGCCTGTATGCTCGCCAAGTCATCCAACCCTCTCAGCTGATTATAATTGTGCGCAGTAGTACTGAACATTCTCTCCATAACGTCCATCAATAGGTCAGAGCTTTCAGAGCTGATGGCTTCCATTTCTCTTGCTATCTTCGCAATTGGGTGTTGTTTTTGCTTCGCCTCGAGAATATGCCGCAAGTGACCGAGATATGTGTTAAGTATGTTTCTGTACGCACTAGGAAGATAGTACGGTATGTGCAACAGCAAGACCTGATGGATCTCGATCGCCTCTCTGTCGACCACACTTTCAAGGCTTCTGAAGGCTTTTCTCAAGATAGCGCCGCCTTGTTGAAAGTCTTGAGATGTGAACAAGCGAATTGCTAGATTGAGTTGGGAAAGAACACCTGCGCCAGCTGTGAGAAGCCCTGTAAACTTGATATTTTCCCCGTTCCAAACCGAGCCTTCGTCACAAGAGGCTCCCTGTATCAGATCATGGAGACTTTTGAGCAGTATTTGTGTGCTTCGGTCATTTCCGCTTATGTATCGAAGTGCTTCCGGCAAGATGGAATTGGTGCTTGTCGGGCTCCTTGCGTGATTGTGCACACAAGCTTCTTTGTTCCTGGGGGATTCCGAAATCTGGGGGTTTCTGTGACCTTTGTGGGGCCTTCTGCAAGTCATCCGGCCATGAGGTCGCTCAACAACCTGGCCGTCCATTTCGCATTTTTGCAGGCCTCTGGTGTTGTATTTTCTCCAGTTCCACCTCTGAAACTGCCTCTTATACATCCTGTTGCTGAGTTCGAGTTTAATGTTAGCCACATATCATCTGAAAGCCATGCCTGACAATGAGTAAGACTCCACATGAGGTTGTTGGCCTGTTGTAGGCTGGAATATGCTGGCAACTGGTGTGATACCGATGAAAGTATCAAAACAAAGAGGCACTTACGTAGCGAAAAACGAATGATCTTTTGACATGATGATCGTTATCTCTTTGAGTGGAAGATTCTCCACCAAGTAAAGCCTCCGAATAATTTCTTTCGCCGAATCCCATTCCTTATGCGATGTTGGACGTGATGGTTCTTTCCGGATGACGGATATTTCTGGCGTTATATCCATAAGTAATGGCGCAAAAGCTGGCTCATATTGCCGCAACAGTCCACGGACATGACTTTTTGATGCAACTGTCGAGTCTGCTTCGGGGCCGAATTGAAGTTCCGGTGGAATTGTTTCCTCCCAGCCGCCGTGCCAAATATCAAGAAACCCGACACCTGACATCTTCTACTTTTTGTCGCTTGCCGAAGAAATTCGCAATTGCGTCACCTAAGGCGATATAGAGAAAGAGTTTGCTATTAGGCCGGACCTGAATGATACCAGCGGACCAAAAGGAGAGATCGAAAGTCGAAGCTCAATGGACCCAAGGACCTGGGCAAAGTCATATTACATACTAATACTCCCTGCGGCAATTATTTAAAGCACCAAGGCTCCAAGGCCTTAGCGGCAGGAGCTGGGCCAAGGAAGTGAGACAATGAAGCTGCTACCCTCAATCAGTAGATATGCTCGGGCAGCACTGCATTTGTGGTGCATTCGCTGAGATGGGTTCGTGTCAAAAAGCACTCGCATGAGTCTAAGGTAAGGCAAGCTGGTGTGCCTTGTATTACGTGAAATGTTAGGCGGGCCACCTGCCATGATTTGACGGACCACAGAAATCCAACAAAGATTCAAGGTGCTCATGGCTTAGATGGATAAAGTACCTAAGCCAAATATACTCCTGAGACTGGCTCTCATTTTCTGGACAAGTCAGTTATATGGCAACACCTGCCAGGCTCATATTCCAGACGGGACGAACCATCCATTCATCGATCTCGACAATCATGCGTCTTCCAAGATCTTTAAACCGTAAATATTTCACCCTGCGCTGTTCCATGCGGAGAGTCTCGCGATGAGACTTGTTCTCCGGACAAAGAATTATTGTATTGAGTCTGATGATTTGGTTTATGTCAAAACTTAATTAATTCTGTCGTCCCTGCTCCTGTCATTGTCGACATCGTTGTCGTTGTTGACCCCAATTGTCTCATGTCTGCCACCCACTCGGGTAGTAGAACCGCTCGCTATTAGCCCGGCTAATACATTCAGGTTAACGGGCAGAACCCTACCATTACAAGCTAAATAATACAACTGGCAATTATTCGAAACACAGGTCTACATACGTATTGATCTACGCTCTTGTCCTATTTTCGTCGTCTTCGTTGTGACTATTTTCGTCGCCGTCACGCATGACAACTGAACCCCTAGATAAGTCGCCAGAAATATTCGTCTAACTCACGTCCTCCGAACTAAACAACATCTTTTGACTTTTCACCTCGCTTCAGCGTGGTTGAGTCCTCTTCGACGTCAACGTTAGCGTGCCGAGAGAAAGACCCCCTCCAAACTTCCGTCGCTTCTTCCACCCGTCCTAAAGAGCGTAATATTTCCCTCCAAAACAATCGATTCCGCCGCGAAGTACGATCGGGCGAGTCCACGCTGCCTAAAGCCCCAGCTTGCTCATTTTCCACCTCAAGCGCCCTGTCAAGGTCCTTCGAATATGTCTTCTTTGATTCCAACCCTCCGCAATGAACGCAACCTTCATGACCACGACTTCTTCCGACAAAATATCCCGAATCTGCACCACAATCACCATGTCTCGAGATGGATGTTTTCTCTGCAGCACTGACTCGCCCAACATGCTTTCTGCACAGCTCAATGATTTCCGGATCTGTGGGGGCTACCATTAATCGTGCTGCGGCCGTGATCTGGCACGCTTCGATACCAATGGTCGTCTCTGACGTTTCTCCAAACTGACCCGCCGCCTCCTCGACCAAGCTCCCGAGCTTTTGAATGACGGTTGTGGATTCCTGCGACGTATTCGAGCATCCCTTCACAAGTAGAAGTTCGATTATAGCTAGAAGTGTAGAGAGGTCTTTCGTCCCACGAAGCTCGGTATATGTGTCCGCAGTGATGCTATGCAAACGCTCAAGAGCCGGGCCCAGGTGCTCTGTATCATTCAATTGAATCGAATACAAAAGCTTTGCCAACTGAGAGATCGGATTATGTCTCTTCTTGAGATTCAGCATTTGGGAAGTGAAGTGCAGCCAAGCCCGTGTGACATCCTTGTATCTACCGGGAAGATAAAACGGAATATACAGCAGAACAACATGGTATATCTCAATAGCATCTCTTCCCATGACACCCTCCAAACTTCGAAAGGTTTCCCGCAACATTATGCCACCTTGCTTGTGGTGCTTGCTTTCGAACAGGCGGATGGCTTGGTCCATCTGGGACACCAGGAGTCTTCCGGTAGTCGGAAGTCCGGTGAATCTGAGGTTCTCGCTTGACCAGCCTGCGTTATCGCGCCGGGACGTGCCATAAATAAGATCTCTAAGGCTGGTGAATAGCTGCACAGTCCTTTTGTCATCTCCGTTCGCGCAAGTTAGCTTGGTAGATGGCGTGGCACTAGCGGTTGGTACTCTTGCCGAACTGCGTCTCCTGATAGCCCAAGCAGACTCTATGTTGATGCTTCTTTTACTGCGCATCGGTCGTCGACATGTTGTCTGGCCTTGTGACATTTCAATAGCTCGGCCCGTTTCCTTACTTTCCTGAACCGATTGGGTGTTGTACTTTTTCCAGTCCCATCTTTTGAACTGCCGCTTATACATCCTTTTACTGCAGTCCAACGTCAGCGTCAGCCAGTCTTGAAAGGTACCTGGATGTGTGAGATGAGATGTGATCAAGTGCTGAAATCGAGGGAACCACATACGTGGCCGTGAAGGAGTGCTCCCTGAGCATGGCGTTCGCAACCTCCTCAAGCGTGAAGTTCTCAACTAGGTAAAGTTGCCTGATGATGTCTTTCACGGCGTCCCATTCTTGTCGTGTCTGCGGCCGCCGTGGCTCAGCTTGACCTGAGGACTCAGGCGGCTGCGAGGGGCGGAGGCTAAGGTTCGGTGTAATACGTTGATGTGGCTTTGGAGCCAGCAGCTTATAGCCGGATGATGTTTTGGAGACATCCTGAGAGGTTCCCCGCGCAGGAGTTCCTGGTCTTTCGTCAAGTCTGTTAAGTATCATCGCAGCTTGTCTTTGTCGCCGATAGACCCGATAGAAGACAGTACAATACGAACTTCACGCCAACGAAGAAAGGCCCTCACAAGGCTGGATGAGATCAGCGTCAACGTCAATGTCCAGCTCGATGAGGTTGACTTTGCAGCTGTTGGTTGGCACAAAATTGTCAGCTGAATCGATTAGGCTCCCCACACTAATTTCGGGGTCGTTGTTGGTGGTTGCCTCACCTTACCCTACCTTCCGGCCGTAGCCCGCCTCAGCCGCCATGGAATCAAAATGCCTTGTCTCACATCAGCACGTATCAACGACGCAGAGGTCAATAAGTGCCATGTTACATGATCCAGTAGAAAAGCTTCTGGGTACTACATGCCAAGCCGCTGCTCGGCAAAAGGAGAATACTTTGCGACTTGGCAGCATGTCATTGTGCATACATAGTCATGCTCGTCTATCTCGTCTGTCGCCCTTGTCGTCTGTGTTGTCCTTCTTGTCTCTGTCATCCTACTGCGCATCGAGAACATCCAGTGGCTGTGGTTATCTCAAGTAATGAATACGGTCCATATTGTCAGCCGATCAATCAAATTTGACAACTGTACAGAAACATTGGATGATAAGCACGTCACGATCGCCAAGTGAACATAGATGACGCCTTATTGTCTGGTGGTTGACTGCCACTCAAATCACTCACCAACCCCAGCTACCGCATCTCAGGAACCCAATCCATTAAGAAAGAAGAACACCAACTAAATGTAGTCATTCAAAAACCTAAGCCTACATCGCCAAGTCCCAAGCCGCGCGCGGCCTAAACCCCAACACACCCCGGGCAAAAATACACATGGTTTTTTTCGGTCGAACTCTTTGTACATGATTTATCTTTCTCCTCCTCCCCCTGACTGGCTGAATCTCTCGAGACGAGAGCAGCCCGCTTTCTGTTATCAGTCTCCTAGTTTATCTTGTATTCTTTCTTCCTCGACCATCCTTCTCTCCTGCCTTATTGCATTCACCCGGATCATTAGAACGTTGTTCAGACATTACATGAAGCGCAAGCTTCCCGACGGCCCCCTCTCCACGAGACCATCAACTTCCCTCCTGACAGCACGCAGACGTCTGCGCACCTCCGCCAAATCCGCACCGCCAGGGTTCGAGCCGTGGCCCGCAGGCGGCAAGGACGATTCGCATCTGCTCAGCAGATCCTTAACCCAAGCACCGATAGCACCGTCGCCCTTCAGAGAGGCGCCGCCGCGACGCTTCACCTCGCGTTGCCAGACATCGACCGCGAAGACAATGAGCTCGATAATGCGGTTACGGTTGTTGCCGCTGAAGCCGTAGTCCTGTGTGTCGAAGACGCTCTCGAGAACGCGTGTAACCATGTCGTGGGAGACACCCAGGCTGATGAAGAGCTGGACGGGCCATGTGGGGTCGGCGCCAATCTCAGCATCCTGGTGGTACTCGACGGCGTAGCGGCAGACTTCGGGAAGAAGGACCGGCACAGGGAAGATGAAGCTGTCGAGTGATGTGCGGTGGGCGATGTTCTGCACCTTGACTGACACAGACTCGTACGGCGACGGCAGGACAGGAATGCCGGGGCCAGCCTCCTCCATGCGGTCGACGGCCTCTTGGTGGATTTGCTCAATTAGGCTGACCCACGTTTGGGAGATTGTGCTAGGGTTGCGGTAGTCGGCGCTGTGGTAGATCAAAAGACACAGGTCGTAGTAATTTGCTTGGTCGGCGTATTGGTTGAAGAGCTGAAGCGAATTAGCTTTGTCATTGAGCACTTGAGGAGGCGACTTACATCTGACAGCGACAATATCTGACCGTCGAGAGCCTCTTGAATCTCCGCCTTTCGCTCCGGTGCAATACGGCTGTCAGCCTTGAGCCTCTCGAGCAAATCGTCCTGGATGTTGGCGATGTCGAGGAGCTCGCTGACCTCGTGGGCCAGGACCTGCTGTTGTTGCCTGCCGATGCCGGCAGTGGCGACACTGGCGTTGCCCTTGGCTTTGCTGAGAAGGACAATGCGCTCCTTGATACCAAGGTCGAAGTCAGAGTTGGCGAGGTCGGCCTGGACCTGGGCTGCCTCAAAGTATCTCTCACGCTGAGTGTAGAACTTGCAGAGAAGCTCGGCGTGTCCAACATTAGACCTGGCGAGGCTCTGGAGGTATGTGATAACGTGAGGTGACTCGATGGCCAGAATTCTGTCGGTCCAACCCTGTTCGATGTACCACTCATAGAGGTCAAAGTGGAAGACCTCATCATCCGAATCGTTCACCACACTGTATGCCTCCAGGCGCTTGGTGCCAATCAGTGTCAACCTGCCATCGATCGTCTCCGGCTCCCTGCTTGAGGCGGCGTCCAAGTGCTGCAGAGCCTCGTGAATCAACTCGTAGCACTTTCTACGTTCCGAGAAGGCATTAGCCCGAGGGTCGTTTGGAGGCTTGCCATCGTGGACCCAGGAAAGGGCGCTGTTGCCTCTATCCTTCTCGCGGGCAACAACCAGGCAGAGCTGGATTGCGCCTGCATAGTACTTCAGCTCAATGTACTGAGCCACAGCGTTGTGCAGGTTGGCGAAGGAAAGGGCGTTGGCGACTCGCTCGAAGAGCCTCAAACTCTCATGCAGCAGTGTGCGTGACGGGTTGCTGTTCAAAGGCTGCTCGGATGCCCTCTTCAACTGCTCTTGGGCCTTGAAAATGACAACATCATCAGGGCTGCAGAAGCTGCCGCATCTCCTACGCAGGGCATCGGCCACAGTCTCCACGTTAGAACCGCTCTCGATGTTGCGGTTGACGATCGACTTGACAAGAAGCTTGGCCAGCTCCTTTCCTGGAGCCTGCGAAAACAGCTTCTCGTATGTGAGCTCCTTCAGTTCTTGTTGCGCTTGGGCGTCAAGTCTTGTGAAGATGTCGCTAACACGCTCGTCGAACAACATTGAAACGAAGGAAATGCCTTCTGAAATGCTCTCCATCAGCTTCTGTAGCGCGTGCAGAGCCTGGTGCTCGGCCTGGAGAGCAACCTCCTCTTGCTTGCTCGCCACTCTTTGGAGATCAGAGGGGCCAGACAGGCCTTGGATGAAGCTCTTGTTAGCCTCGAGGAATCTGCGAAGGCGCTCAAGCTGCTCTTGAATCGACAAAAGCTTGGCAAGAGGCACTCTTGATCCGATTGTGACGCCTCCGGTGGGGCTCACGGCAGGGACAACCACATGGTTCTTCCACAAGGTTCGGATCAGGCGAGTGATGTACACACAGAGGGCGTCATGCCTAGGAGAAAGGCGGACGGAGGTAGTGTTGAGTTGTGTGCCGTCGGTCTCGGTGATTGAGGGCTGCCCACCGTAGTCAACGAAAACAGTACGAGCGCGATCTTCCGTGGCCTGGTCGATAGCGCGAGCGGCTCCAGGTCGAGCATCGCCACCGTGTCCGCAAGCTACCGCCAGAGCACAGGAGATTGTCTCTACCCGGCCATATCGCTGAATGAATTTGCGCGTCTCCAGTTCCAACCCCTCATCGCCTACGGCACCGCGGATGGCAGAAGCGAAAGTGTCGACCAGTCGGCGGCGGCGGATGATGTGGACACCGGTATTCGTGAGAATGGCAAACTCGGTCGAAGGCTCATCAAACTGAACAGCGAGCTCGTTTCCAAAACCAACGGGTTGGTTCGCAGCAGCGAATGGCTTCGTTACCAAACCTACATCTTCAGCTCTACTTCCAATATCGATCCAGTTGCCGTGTTCGTAGTACTTGAGTTGTTGAGATGATGCGTTGGTCTTGATGCGGCCGGTCTCGGGGGCAGAAACGAAAAGCTGATCGTTGTTGGGGTCGGACTCCTTGACGACGAAGTCGAGGAAGTATCCTGGAGCGAAACGAGCACCGAGTCTGCTCATTGCCAGGGCTTTTGAGGAGAAATCGATTATTGTCTCGCCGGCAGTATTCGTGCTGGCGCGGGCAGGGTTTTCCGCCGGAGGGAACTTGATATACTGAACCTGCATGCTTTGAGGGGGGGTATTAGAAGACACGCCACCAATCATGTAGGAAGCAGAGCTTGTGGCGCTGAGGAACAACCGGCATCCGGTGTTGGTGAGTGCCATAAGATGCAACTTTGAGGCCTCTCGGGAGGGGATAGAACTAATCGAGACGATCGTTGTGCGCTCGTTGAGCAAGGGCGACTGGGTGATCATGTGGGTAATGTCACGTAGACACGCGTTTCTCTCCTTTTCGATAACCTTGGTGAGCTTGTTAGGCCCGTCCATGTGGTACGTTCGAATGGTAGACCTGGTGGACAGAGTGTAGACCAGTTTCCGCGAGTCGTCAATGACGATGCTCTGAAGGCCCTCGGGAGACTTGTGCTGCCAGAAGCCACTCTGAAGGGTGACCACAGACGACCAACCGGGGTTGGTGTGGTTGATCTTGCCGCATCTGTTCGAGAACCACTTCTCCTCCTGCTGGTAGTACAGCTCGTGAATATCGGTATCGTTGCTTCCGCCGAAGAAGATGCGACCGTCCGCAGTGCCAGCAATGACTCGGACATCGGTGCCTCGCAGCGGGAGGTTCAACTTCGTGCTGTAGAGCGAAACCGTCTTCGTTCCGGAGGGGGTCGGTTCGGCAGAAAGACCGAGGAGAATCATCTCGGACGAAGTCGCGACGACGAGGATGTGGGTGATGGAGTTGACGAAGATGCCGGGCTTGGGGGACACCAGGGCGACTGCGTGGATCGTGTGAGGCTGGTCCTCAAAGCCAATAAGCTCAGGGTCAGGGTGTGTGTAGTCCCAGAGGAACAGCGAGTTGTCAATAACAACCCATGCGTGGTTGATCTCCGCGAACAAGCCCATCAACGTCTGCAACTGGCCGGTGTTGTAGTGGCTGAAGACCTGGTTCGGGATGGGGTACATCTGCGTCTTGTGGAAGGGGGCCCACGCTGAATCGAGCGAGCTGTAGTCATACTCGGAGGATGCGCCTGCTGTTTGGGGGTCAGATGTGCCATCGAGGGGGGAAAGGGCGGTGGATGGGGAGAAGACGTACGCCTACAGTACGAATCCAGTTCCGGGTAGTTCTCATCGGCCTGCAAGAATTGGTTGACCGCCTGCGCAGCTCTTGTGACCGGCGGCAGGTTTTGCTGGGGAGCTTGCGACGTCGAGACCAGTCCGCCACTCGTACCGACCGAAGAGACCGTCGCAGGGGCGAAGCTCGATCCTCCCACCAGGGCGCCGCTGGTTCCAGTCGTTGTGCTTCCCTGGGCTCCGTCACCGTCCAAAAACAGGCGCCGTCTGACGGGCTCGTTGTCGTTGCCTGCAAATCGTGAAGCTGCTGGCGTGTTGAAAAAGGCGCCGGGCACCGGTCGCGCCGGCGTCAGCTGAGGGTATGACATCGTCGTTGGGATTCGGTTCGAAGCTCGACGGAAGGGTGCTGGTTCGGCGGGCAAACGCGTCGCAAAGATGCGGCCAGTAGGCGGAAGGAGGTCGCGCTATTGAATCATCAACGGGCAGTCGCAGACCGTTCAATTGAAGGCTGTCGGGAAAAAATCGACGCTGGATGATGCTTTTCGAAGCTTGTGCAGCTCAAGCCCGACAAAGAAAAGATTACGAGCTGCGGGAGCTCTCGGTGTGGAAAAGGTGAAGTGCAGTAAACAATTTCTGGAGGAGCTCGACGAGAGGCTGGGCCTGCACTTGGAATTTTCGCGCCTGGAGGAGCCCGGTGGTCCCACGCTAGGCCCAATCAGGACACAAGGCTGAACCTGACGTTTTGGCAGGAGCTTCACACTCGATTAAAGCTTTCCTTCATTGTTCACTGCAGAAATGATATGCGACATAATTAGATGACAGAATTAATTATATAGAACTTTTATATATCCGTAGCCTTCGTATGCAGCATCCCGACCGGGCAGTGCCACCGTCACGACTTCCACTCGCAGCTTTCCCCTGAAGCATTCCGCATGCGTCCAAGCTCATGCACCAATCATCTTCTTCGCTCTCATTCCTCATGTCCTGCATTTTCCCTCACGTTTTACTTTTTCCTCCCTCATACAATGTGGGAGAGTCATCTAGGTCTATTGGCGGCCTGATTAGGCCTTCTTGGCCTCACGGGCTGCCTTCCTCAGCGCACGAGTGCGGATATCAGCGTGCATCTTCATGTTGACGGCCAGAGCCCACTCGTGAGCGACACCAATGGTGTTCTCCACAATCCACAGCATCAGAGCATGCGTCCACCACGGCGTGTAGGTGTACGCAAAGTTCTGGTAGATGCCAGTGCCGACCTTTCCGAGTGCCGCACGGACAAAGTTCTTGGGGTTGGGGATCGCAACGCTCGTCTTGCGGACCTTGCTCATGGCGGTCGTCACGAGGTAACTGACAACAAGCTGCACGTCGATGCCGTCCGACTTGAGCTCCGTAGCGAGAGAGCTAGACCAGTGCTGCAGGAACGCCTTGGAGCCGGAGTACGTAGCCAGGTAGGGCGTGGGGATCCAGCCAGCGAAGGAGCCCATGGTGAGGATGAGGCCAGACTTGCGCTTCTGCATGATGGGGGCGACGACCTGGGTGGTCTTGAGGGTGCCGAGGCAGTTGATGGTGACGATGTTCTGGAGCTCCTCGCGGGCGGTCTCGACGAAGGGGACAGGGATGCTGTGGGACTGGCCGACGTTGTTCACGAGGATGCCGACGTCGAGACCAGTGATCAGCTGGGCGAGGCGGTCGTAGTCGGCGCTGTCGTCGCGGGCGTAGTCCATGGCGAGGACCTTGACCTGGACCTTTCCGGAGAACTTGGCCTCGAGCTCGTGAGCGAGGGTCTCGAGCTTGGATTGGGTTCGGGAGACCAGGACGAGGTTGAAGCCCTTGCTGGCGAGCTGGTAGGCGTATTCCTTGCCTAGGCCGTCGGAGGCACCGGTCACGACTGCCCAGGTGCCGGGCTTGCCATACTTACGAAGCTGTTCAAGTTGTTGTCAGTAATGCCCTGGAAGTAGAAGAGTGGAGGGGTCTGCATACGTTGCTGCCGCTAAGGACGAAGACGCCGAGCAGGAACTTGACATAGGCGAGGGCCTTGTTGGCGAGGAAGAGAGCGCCGACGCTGGCCAGGACGAGCTGGACCGGCTGCGGCAGCTGGCCGATATAATCTGTGATTCCCTGCATCTTCGAGATATTCGAGCAGTCTGGTGCGCGAAGAAGGTTGTGCGGGGAAGAAGAGGCCAGAGCTGACAGGATTGCGTCGGCGACCTTGAGATGTGCAGCTCGACCACACGACAGCACAGACAGAATGTTGGGATAGGCAATTTGAAAATGCATGTCGGAAAGCACCAGCCACGCCTCGGCAGCTCCCAACGGTTGGAGGGGCTTGAGCTTCAGCCAATCGGGAATCGACAGGTCCTGAGCAGCCACACCTTGACAGCATCAGCCACAGGGACCTGCCGGTAGACAGGCTGCCCGGGTTCGTATTCGGGAAGGATTGGCAGCTACGTTAATATTCTTAGTGGGAAACCGGTGCACCCATCGAAAATGAGAAAGGCGGCATCCCACGGTGACAGGCCATTTTCCACTCTTTTACTCCCAGTCCCTTCTTCATGCTCTGTCTTGGTGTCAATTGACCTCTTCTGACTCCAAACATCTACAGAGCAGCCAAAATGGTGTCTCTCGCCGACTTGCTTCCTCCTGCGAAGGGCATTCTGCCCTACTACATGCTCTTCGTAAGTCTCGTGTCAATTGTTATTACACCACGCGCAACATCGCGAAGCTAATACAGTACTGCCTGCAGCTCTCCCTCCTAGCCATTGGCAACTCGGCCCAGAACTACCTGACCCTCCACTACTCGCGCCGCGTCTACAATGGCAAATTCGTCAAGAACCCCGCCCTCCCTCCTCGCTCCGAGAAGTACAACCCCGAGGATTCGGTCAAGAAGTTCGTCCCCGCGCCCGCCGGCGCAAAGGAGTCCGAGACCCTGGATCAGGGCACGCCGCTCGCCGCCCGCTGTTTCGGTACCTGGACTCTATTGACGAGTGTCGTCCGTCTTTACTGCGCCTACCACCTGCACTACGCGCACATGTACGACCTCGCCATCTGGACATATGTCATTGCCCTGGGTCACTTTGCGAGCGAGCTGTTCGTCTTCAAGAGCATGACTTTTGGCGTTCCTCAGGCGTTCCCTTTCACGCTGGCCACTGTTGCCCTGATCTGGATGCCCCAGGTTCGCAGCTTCTACGTCGAGGCTCCTTGAGCAGAGGACGATAAGAACCTGAGGAAGCAGCCCTCTAATTCTTCATGTAGATGCCCACTACCTCGGGCTAGTCTGATCAGTAGTGATCGCTATATAGTATTCCTGAAAACGGGGAACAGATTCACGAGATCAAGGGCCCTAATGTCTAGCGAGATAATTTAATAATCATGTCAATACTCAGATGTTTGGTTTTCCAAAAATGCCGCCGATGATGCCTGACTCCTCAACTCTCCCCCATATGCCTCAGTTCTCTCTTCTAAATTGACTTGCGATACAGCTGTCCACCCATGTCTCTAAGCTTGGCTGCGGCCTGCTCGGGAGTAATGTCTCGCTGCGGTTCGGCCATGAGCTCGTAACCGACAAGGAACTTGCGGACGGTCGCAGAGCGAAGCAGAGGGGGGTAGAAGTGCATGTGAAGGTAGCTGTTCTCGGCCTCGTCTTCGGTAGCATCGAGGGGTGCTTGGTGAATACCGGAGCCTGCATTCTTATGAGCGAAATTTCCTGTTAATGACCGACACCACTTACTGTAAGGGAAATGCGTCTCGAAGAGGTTGTCGTATCTCCTTGCGACCTCCTGGATTGCTTCGGCAAACTGGACTCTCTCCTCTGCGCTCAGATCCACGAGGGCGCGAACATGCCTCTTGGGCAGGATCATGACCTCAAACGGCCAGACAGCCCACCAGGGACACACCACAATGAAAGCATCGTTCTCAAAGACCGTGCGCTCCTTCTTCTCCATCTCGACCTTGACGTAGTCACCCAGCAGGTGGCGGCCAGCGTGCTCGCTGCGGTACTTGGCCATCTGCACGAGCTCGGTACCGGGCTCCTCGGGCATGGTGGAGGTGGTCCAGATCTGGCAGTGAGGGTGCGGGTTCGAGCATCCCATGGCAGCGCCCTTGTTCTCGAAGATCTGCATGAAGCGCAGCTGGTCGCGGGGTGCAGGCACAGTGCTCGCGGGGGTCGGAGGGGGCAGCTGGAGAGCGGCGGCGACCTTGGAGAGGGGGTTCGCGGGGGAGAGGTGGGAGGCGTAGATGTTCGTCCAGACGTCGATCACGGGAGCGATCTCTTCGGTCGTCATATCTGCTAGGGTGACATGGTGCTTCTCGGAGAAGGTGAGGACGTAGCATTTGCCGGTGGCAGCCTCAGCCTTGAGGAGGGATGCGGCGAGGTCTGGTATCGTCAATCATGATGTCCACGTAAGAAACAGAGAGGAGTCTACCATCGCTGCCTTCCTCGGGCTTGTACTCCGCCTGGTCCTCCTTGACGGCGCTGTAGTCGTTGACGAAGACGAAGGTGTTCTTGTAGTCAGGGTTCGCGTCGCCAACAGCGCGGGAGTTGCGGGGGCAGAGGTAGCACTGCAGAGGGTCAGGAAATGCTATTCTTCTGCAGCTTAACTCAACTTGCCTTTGGATCGTACTCGGGAAGCTTCGTAACAGTGGGCGCCTCTTGCTGACCTCTGTCCACCTTAGCGCATGTCGCATCACGTAGCCTGGTCGAAGTGATCTTACTGCCAGGGGCGCTTGGTCCTGTGAGGCGAGACCAGCAGCCAGGTGCCCTTGAGCGGGTTGTACCGACGGTGGGAAATGTCGTCGAGGATCTTGTCAGGCATTGCGACGGATAATGCGGTACACGAAAGACAACAGTGATGTTGGAGAAGATGGCGGGGTAGTAGCTCCGCGACGAAGACAGCGCGGGGTTTGTCTTAATGTCAGTCGCAAAGGTCGCACTCAACCAGCCAAGAGACGGAAAAAAATGAGAGAAGGCTCGAGGATAAGCCAGTCACGATTATTTAAAGAATCACGTTGTTATTTTCTCCATACCAATCTGGCTAGGTACAAAGGTCCAGCCCTCGGCAGGTCGCGGCCGAGGAGACAGACGGGGAAGCTGCCACAAAACAGCTCACCTCTGGCGGCTGGTGGTGGTGACGTCCGATCCCTGCAAATGCGCTTCGTGCCTCGGGGATGTTGCGCCAGAGGACGTGGAGGGACAGTGAAGAATTGCCCCGCGAAACCCCACCATCGCAGAGGCGCGCCATTGTTCTGGCGGGCTCGATGCGCTGAAGGGCCGAGATAGCGGCGGGAAACTGGCGGAGAAACTCTTTGGGGGCCGTGGGTGACGACATGTGGAACGCGACAGTCCTGGCTCGGGTCAATGGGTGTGAGAGAGGTATTTGCTGACTGGTGTCTACACTGTCAGCAGCGAGATTTTCTGCTGTGCAGCTCTTCGCCCGCAGGTCGGCATGTTGTTCCACGACGCCGGTAGCCATCGTCTTAATGTACATACACTGCAAGAAATGGTTGCAGATGCAAAAGCCGGACGATAGTCCGTTGGCCGAACATTGAATTCAGTTAGTCGGGGATGACGGAGCCGTCTTAATTACGGCCAGCATGTGGCTTAGCCGGCGGCTAAAGATGTGGCTAGTATCCTGTTCTCACCAGCCACATCTGCCTGGCCCAAGCGCGGCTAGACTTCGGGTCGGGTCAAGCACGTCTCCAGATCCCCGGATTCCTTCCATTGGAGCCTGGCGTTGTTTCGACGGCGAACCTTGAAAACGTGGATTATCAACAACGCGCATCGGCCCATCCGAAATCCATCGAGTCCATCGACGACCGTCCCATCCGCATCGAGCACACCACGCTTCTACATTAAAAATACCAAGCCCTTCTCGATAAACCACCGTATGCCCGCTCTCGCATCGCGATAACTCGACCGACTCCGGCTGAGCCTTACCAGGGGCTGGCCTCCACGTCCCCACCGCAGCCCTGGACGAAATGGGCGTCATTAGAAAGAAGACCGTCACACGAGGCGGCGAGGGTGGTGTCAAGTACCACTGCGATATCTGCTCTGTAGACATCACATCAACGGTATGTTGTTTTGTTGTTTTGCCCGTCGTCGCGTCCCTCAGCCCCGCTGCCGAGCTCCGGCGCAAACATCATCTCGCGCCTCGCGCTAACGCCCACCCTCTGCGTCGATAGGTACGCATCAGATGCGCCCACTCCGCCTGCAACGACTACGACCTCTGCGTCCAATGCTTTTCGCAGGGCAAATCCAGTTCGAACCATAAGCCAGAATCACATCCATACCGCGTCATCGAGCAGAACTCCTTTCCCATCTTCGACCGGGATTGGGGCGCCGACGAAGAACTTCTCCTCCTTGAGGGCGCAGAGATATACGGCCTGGGATCATGGGCTGATATTGCCGATCACATTGGCGGTTTCCGCCACAAGGACGAAGTCAGGGACCACTACCTGAAGGTCTACGTCGACTCGCCTAGGTTCCCGCTGCCGAAACGCTGCAGTCCCGGCGACAATGAGCTCGCGAACGAGATTTCCAGGGAGGACTTCCAGGCCAAGAAGAAGCGCAGGATAGAAGAGCGCAAAGACGCCGCGAAGAATGCGCCCACATTACAACCCAAGACGAAGCCGACCGCCTCCGTACCAGCATGTCACGAAATTCAAGGATACATGCCTGGTCGTTTGGAGTTCGAGACAGAATACGCAAACGAGGCGGAGGAAGCAGTACAGCTCATGCAATTCGATCCAGGCGATGGCCTCAACCCTAGAACTGGTGATCTTGAGCCGGAGATGGAGTTGAAGTTGACGGTCATGGACATCTACAACTGCCGTCTTACCCAGCGTGTCGACAGGAAAAAGGTCATCTTTGAGCACAACCTGCTTGAATACCGCGAAAACACAAAGGTCGAAAAGAAGAGGAGTAAGGAGGAGAGGGATCTGCTCAACAAGGCAAAGCCTTTTGCAAGGATGATGAACCACGACGATTTTGAAAGCTTATGCCAGGGTCTTATTGACGAGCTCAACCTCCGACAGGCTATTACCCAACTACAAGAATGGAGGAGTCTGCGCATTGGTGACCTTCGAAGCGGAGAGAAGTTCGAGACTGAGAAGGCGCAGAGGGCACAGAAAGCGATACCAATGGGCTCAATGGACAGAGAGCGCATGGCGTCGGCCCAAAGGTCCAAGGCGGCGGCTGTGCCCGACCCCCCAAGCGGAGCCGCACTCCTTGTCCAGCCCGAGCTGCCAATACGGACAGCACCGCCATCCAATGGCACCAACGGCGCGGACGTGAAAAGCGAGCCTCAAACCAACGGCAACGTCAATGGGGCCTCGACAAATGGCACCGTCATTGTGGCAAACGGAACGGGCCCGTCAGGTCCCGTCACGCGGCAGAAGTACATGGCACAGGCTCTGCCAGGCGTCACACCCCTTACCCTTACACAAGAGGCCGCACCAGACTTGCACCTGCTCACGCCTGAGGAAGCCAAGCTCTGCGAGGTGGTGCGGCTGCAGCCCAAGCCATACCTGATGATCAAGGAGCAGATTCTCAAGGAGGCCCTCAAGAGCAACGGTACACTGAAGAAGAAGCAGGCCAAGGAGATCTGTAGGCTGGACTCGCAGAAGGGCGGACGCATTTTTGAGTTTTTCATCAACGCTGGCTGGGTTGGCAGGGCATAGTATGCTGCAAAGTAAGCAACCAGCGCAGATACTGGGTCTGGCTTGGGCTCTGGCTCAAGATGCGATGTCATTACCTCAACTGACTTGACTTTGGAGTATCATCAAAAGGGGGCGGTGGGTCTGTTTTTTTAGGGGAGTAGGGGAACATATTTTAGTTTGAAGTGTATCAAGATACCAATCTACGAGCGCAACTCTTTGCCTCCAATTCTCACAGCAGACGTAGCGTTACAAAGTTCATGTAGCCTTTGTTGGATAGATGTGTCCGCGGTTCACTGCTCCAGGTTGTGCATCAATGGTGAAGGGTGAGGCCCGCCAATTCCAGCGAAGACGGACCGAAACTTGACTCATGTTTCCAAGACACACTAAAAGGATGGCTTCAACCTCACTCCGATACGAACGCGTGCCAAGTTGAAGCTATGTTGGTCTATTGAAGCTTCAGGATCAACTTGATGGAGAACATTAGGTAATCCGAACCGTAGGCACCGACACCGGGGGACGTCCGTTCTGCTGCCTGCGTGGATCATCCCATGTTTGCTGATCGGGAGGGAAGGGACCCATAACATTTCAATTTCAGGTTGCATCGACCCGAGCATCCAGGGGGCACTTTAACAGACATAAGGCCTTCTTCAGCAAACTTCAGAGCTTTGGCCACTGCATAACCGTTCACTTCCATGGTGAACATCACAGATGTCGCCTAAGCACAGAGAATCCCCGTATGTGGTTGAAATAAGACTGAATGTCGACCGGGTATATTTTACGCCCCAAAATGTGTTTTTAAGGTTAAGTTACAAGAATTAATTACAGGTAAAATTTAAGATTTTTATTTTCTCCTCCCGAGAAACTCTAGGCGGGAAATTGGAGACCGTGAGATCCCAACCCCAGCGGGGCGTTCGTCTTCTTTGACGGCTCTTGGCGTGATGTTGCTCAGAGCATAACGGCACCGACGATGCCGGCAGCAGCAGCCGCAGCGGCGACGAACAGGCCAGTCTCCTTGGGCGCGGCAGCAGGGACGGCGGTGGTCGAGGCAGCGCTGCCCGACGCACCAGAACCGGACGCGGACGCGGAGGATCCAGCGGTACCAGTCGCAGTAGCACCAGAAGCGCCGCTGCCGCTAGACGTAGCCGTGACCAAGCCCGTAGCAGTCGCCGACGCCGACGCCGTGCCGTCCTCGGAGGTGATGACCGCGGCCGCGCTCGTGCAGATGGCGTCGCCGTACTCGGCGAGGATGCTGGAGAACTGGGGCACGTCGGAGCAGGCCTGGTAGAGGGAGCGGATCTCGGTGATGTGGGCGTCCTGCCAGCTCTGGAGGGCGGAGGAGTAGGAGGTGATGAGGGCGCCGGCGGAGCCGGTGATGGAGGGAAACTGGCACGGGTCGGTGATGGTGGGGACGTCGACGTCGGTGTAGGTGGCGAGGGCGGTGGGCAGCTCGGGGAAGTCGTCGACGACGGTGGAGTGGGCGGCGTAGGCGGACAGGCAGGCGGCCTCGTCGCGGGCGGCGAGCTGGGCCTCGGCGCGGCGGAAGGCGTGCGGGAGGGTGCCGGACAGGTCGCGGACGGCGAGGACGGCGGCCGGGAGGGTGGCGGCGAGGAGGAGCTTGGACTGCATTGTTGCGGTTGGTGTTGGTGTTGGTGGTGAAGGGGTGTGTGAGCGGGTGAAGCTGGTGAGACTGGTTAAAGTCTTTTTGTGGGATTATACGGCAGCTTGGCTTTGGGGCTAGAAAGAGAAGAAACAACAGGAGGGGGTGGACGATGGGAGGTGGGATGTGTTCAGCTCTTTAATATCATGTCACCGGCTGGATTCATGTAGACACCCTTGTTCGACGATTACTCGATTCGATATGGCTCAGATGGGGTGTGGTGCGTGTGTGTGACTGAGTGAGTGCCCCAGAGAATCATTCACTGGGTCTGACTAGGCGACCTACCTACGGATACAGAAAAAATACAGACATCGTCAGGCAGGCCAAGCGAATAGGAAAGGGAGCCAAGCCAACCAAGACAGTCGGGCAATCTCGTTTGCCCCCCTGAATTGGCGCCGAGTGTGCTGTGTGTGCCTGCTGCCTGCTCCGGCCGGGCGAAGGCCGCGGCAGGGCGTGATGCAATGATCGCCCGCGCCCGGTGCCGTGGGTCCGCGAAGGGATGATGGGTCGACGGGAGAGAGCATATTCGTACGTACCTCCCGTCGAGAATTGGACCGAACTGGACTCTTGTCTTGTGCCTGGGACAGGGGTTTGTTGGACGCTAAGCTACGGCGAGGATGTGAGAAATTTGGGAGTGGTGGTTATTCGGAAGATAATGCACAGCGGCACGGGAAAGGGGTAAAGAAGAAGCAGCATCCAGCAGCTGTCACTCATTGCTTTGCCGCTTGGGATCTCGAAGGTGTGCAGTGCAGTGTGACGGTATCTCACAAATACCTCGTCCTCCTCCTGCAGCCTGTGATGGATCGCGTTCCCTGTCACTAACCCGAAAAGTGGGAAATCTCCAGTAAATGGTCTGGGCGCGTCGTGGGTTTCACGATGTGGTGCGGTCTAGCTGTTCGGCCGTGAAAAGGGCGAGCTTTTTTGCGCTGGCAAAGTTCTGTTGATTCTGTGTCTGGCTGTCTATCAGAGATACGGACAGGGATGAGCTGCGAAAGTCCTTTTTTGTCGGCGACCAAAAGGACATGACATCCCTGCTGAGCATCCTCAGGTTGAGTGTGGCTCCGCCGTTCGCGTGATGCCGCGCGACCATTTAACCAGTTAAAAACTCCGACGAGGGAGATTGCGAGGACCGCTTTTCAAACGTGGATTTTTTTGATGGTAGTCTGCACTGTGATTTGTTGATTATCGAGAAATATGGGACGGAAGTGGTTTTTGCTGGCTTTGAAGGATTCACGCAGGTCTTGGGCTACCCCAGTTTCCTGTTCCTACTGGAGAGAGGCAGCAGAATAACGTATGGAGGTGACGAAAGTCAAGAACCGCATCGTGAGGCTGAGTTGCGAAGGAACCGAAACAGTGCTTGGCATACGCGAAATGCCGTTGTTGCAAACTGAACAGGACCGATATGTTCCATTGTCTGCCTCTACCCGCAGTGCATTCTCGAATCTCCCGAAGCCGGGGTGGCCCATCTCACGTCCAAGCGGCCAATGTCGTCCTGCAGGCAGCTAAGCGGCACGGTACTTTTCCCATTTAACTTATGCCATCCGAAGAACCGAATATTTCAGCTAGCCTACCAAACTTATTCCTTCTTTTGCTATTATTTTTTCTAGCCATGGTTTTCAGCTCCCTGCGTCCTGAGTAACGGCTCCAACGGCATTTCCAACGTTACACTGGTTTACATCCTAGACACAGCCTCGATGCATTACACACCACGTCGCGCTAGTGCTGACGGCGCCAGGCGCCGTCTTGCCTGTTATTCGGAGCCTGTCCCGCTGCAGGGCTTGGCGTTTGCCCCCTCCCGCCTGTGTGTCAGCCTGAGATTGGCAGCTGTGTTTGCTTAAAGCGTGAAGGAGTGGTTCCGGAAGGAATGCGCTGCGGTGGGTGCTGACGTTGCTTCACATTGTTGGCATCTCCGGCAAGTTGAAGATGTGCAAGTCAGAGTGGGGAGGACAATAAGGATCTTACCTCGTGCAGCCAGCGATTGTCGACTTTCGGTAAGTCGTAGTTTTCCTGCCTTGTATATGTTGGTTCTTGATGAGGCATGTAAGTGAGATTGAGCATCCCCATCTTGAGGTGGGTTGTCAAATTCCAACGGCGGGAGTCTATCTCGATCCGGCTCCGGGACTTTTGCCTTTCAATAGAACCTCGGCGTCCCTTTCGAAGGCGGGCATGATCTGCAATCCCGAGTCATTCTGTAAATAATTCTCGGGATAATAAAGCCAGCTGAAAGAAGGTTATTCAAACCTGCCTTCGGAGTAGATCCGAAGCATCTAGCTCGTCTTCAGCCCAAGCCCGAAGGAACGACAGACCGTAGTATCAAAACCCTAAATTGCCCCGAACCTCAAACAAAAGTCATTTTCCTCAACTCAAAATCAAGCCCAATTTGTCTTGTGAGGATGGCAGTGTCCAGAAGCAGCCAAGTCCCTCCCAAACACCGAAGCTCCAATAAGCAGCCCGCGCGGCGTAAGCCACCGGCTCAGCCATTCGGCGCCCGGTCGTCGGTAGGGCTGACGTGCGTTTTCTAAATCCAACCGTCTTCGTGCGGTCCAACGGTGCATGTGTGTCGGCACAAAGAAGTTGTGGAAGGCCATATTTGGCAGCTCGTGCTGATGCTGACATCGCCTCCATGCAGAGGCTACGTCAAAGGATTCCCCGCGGGGTATGCTGGGGAGGAGGCTCTTTGATGGATGATTGTTTATAAACGTGGGTTGTGCTGGTGGGTCGATGTTTTTGTTTAGTACTTTGTCCATACCTTGCTCAAATATTGAAGACATATCAACATGAAGAACGCATTCACACCAATCGCTGCCCTTTCGGGATTGTTTGCGTCCTTGGCGACTGCACATGTCGAGATTTCGTATCCGGGATGGAGGGGGAACAACATCATTACGAATGAGACGTTCCCATTCGGGATGCAATGGATGTATCCATGTGAGTTCAACTCGAAGCTCATTCAAGATAAGCCTATACGCTCGACTCCGTCCGCATGACTGACAATTTCGAACACAGGCGGCGGCCTCAACGTAACTCAGAACCGAACTCACTGGCCCCTCGAAGGCGGTGCCATCGCCGTCCAGCCCGGCTACAACAGCGGCCACCAAAGCGCCCTGATGTACGTCAACATCGGCCTGGGCGAGGTACCGTCGAACTTCACCACCGTCATGGTCCCGATGTTCCACCTCACCGGTCCCACAAACGATGCCTACGACGGCACAGTCTGTCTGCCGCATGTTCCCCTCCCGAGGAGTGTTGAGCCGAAGGAAGGCGACCTGGCGACGATCCAGGTCGTTCAGGCAGCGAGGCATGGCGGTGCTCTTTTCAGCGTAAGTCTTCCCCGAGTTTTATCGATGATGCCGGATGGATCGCTAACTGGACGCTAGTGCGTCGACATCATCTTCACAGGCGATGAGTCCAAAATTGCCTCAGTTAACGAGAGCAACTGTTTCAACTCTTCGGGTCTGAATATCCAAGCTGCGAGTATTGCGATAAACGAAAATTCAATCACAGACCCGTCTCCAACAGTTGTTTCCACGCCGCCTCCAACGAACGCTGCTTTCCGCATGGTGGCTCCCGTGTCTGGATTGATGGCAGTCTTGTTGCTCTTAGTATAGAAAGTTTTTGTCGTCTGGGCGGATACATCCAGCTCAACGGGCGACTTACTCATAGCTCTTTGTTGAATGGTAAGGTATGGTTTTGAAGTGATTGAATTGCTTGACCAGCAGAGGTCCTCTGAGGGTGGGCAAAGCCCTTCTATATACACGAACAGCCCCTTGTTCCTAGGCACTAACCACTCTGGTCGACCCTGTTGAACACTCTTACCTACGTAGTAGTTATACAATTATAAGTATCATCCCTTTTGGCGTTGTCGTCTTTGTCTCGTTGTCGTTGTCGTTGTCGTTGTCGTTGTCGTTGTCGTTGTCGTTGTCGTTATCGTTATAAGCGTCGTCGTTGTCGTCGTCGTTACCATCATTGTCGTAAGCGTCGTCATCGTTATTATCGTTACATGTATATATAACTTTTAATTTTTGAAATGATTATTACTATTGTTGTGTTTTAAACTACTTCTGGTGAAATGAAAAAATCGTTTTGAATTGGATAGCAAAAGGTATCCAAAATCTATTCAGTGCGTCTTTGTTGTCGGTAAGTTGGGTAGATAGGGACGCTAAGAACAGCAAGGGCGTTAGTGAGGGAGGGGTATCAAGCCAGTGAGAGAGTACATCGTGTCAGCCGCACATGTGATCAGTCACTAGTCTGCCGTGGGTGGAATCTAACAGAACAGTGCAACCTGATCTTTCAACATGTGACTGCCTGATAGCACGAACCAAAAAGCCCATCTATTGCTCGACCGTTCCCTAATATCAATCAAATCACAAACAATATGTCGTCTGTATACACTCCGTTAAAGGCGTCGTGTCGGGAGATCCGTCTCATTTCGATTCACTCAGACTTGTACAAGGCGGGCGGGAACAGCATGCTGGAAGACAGAATTCCCGATGGAACCCTTGTGTGCACTATGCAAACAGTGTCTTTGAAAGATTGGACCCCTGACTATGTCGACTTTCAAGCCAAGGCAATCGACTGGCCCTACTCGCCTACCACTCTCTATGAGAAGTGGGAACACTTTTCGCGCGAGAAGGCTGGATGTACAGATGAAGACACACCCACTCCTGATAGATTCGTGTGGGGAGACTACGAGACCATCAGCTACACATGGGAGAACGGATCGAACAACAAGTACACCATATACGTTAACGACAGACCATTCATTATTCAAGAAAATCTATATCATGCCCTGCAAGAGTTTTGGAAAAGCGAAGGCTTTGTGGAAGGCCGGAAGCGGATGCTTTGGGCGGATGCAATCTGCATCAATCAGAATGACCTCGACGAGCGAGCTGCCGAGGTCAAAAGGATGAATGAAATCTTCGGCACCGCAAAGAAGTCAACGGTCTGGCTCGGTCCGTCGCTTGAGCTCAAAGGCCTAGAAACTCAAGCTTACTTTGACCTCATCGACCGTCTCATAGACAATCTCCCATTGGAATTCGCGGATGACTCGTCGATTGACGACATACAACCAACATCAGCCGAGCTCGCCTCATCTAAAGCTGGAACTCCGGATGAGGATGATCAAGAAGACCAGGAAAGCCGACAATTATCGGAAGAAGCTCTTGCTATGCTTTCTCAGTTCGATCCTGCAGAGCGCCCTCCCACCTCCATAATACCAACGCTGTCCGCCAATGAACGCCTACTGGCCCTGCTATTTCCCATACTTCGCCTCGATTATTGGAATCGGGTCTGGATTATTCAGGAGCTCACTATCAGCTCTAGCGAGACAGTCGTGCGAGTAGGGTCCTCACAGATCTCGTTCGCGCGATTGTCTTGGTTTGCAGAACGGTTTGTCAACGCTTCTACATTTGACCCGAATTGGTCACCCGATGACGAGTACACGAGGACCTTTATGAATACGCTTCTTCTACTCAGAACGATCTATGACATTCAACTCCAAGTTGACCCCGATGAGTGGGAGACGAGTCCTGAATACATCTTGATTATGCAAGGCCTCATGTCTCGATCGTCTCTACCTCTGGACAAGCTATACGGAATGCTAGGCCTATTGCAGCCGGCGACGTATCTCGGAATCGATGTTGACTATAAGAAGACTATTCGACAAGGTTCGATTGATACAGCAATCGCACTGATTCGTGGTAGGAAGACCATCAGCAGCTTCGACATACGCAAAGAACTCCAAGGCTCGCAGGTGCCGTCTTGGGCAGTGGACATATCGATAAATCACAATCCAATGTATAGTCTCGCGGTATACTTCCATAGGAGGAGCCCAGCTGTTATCCCGGAGGTGGACTGGGACGTCTTCTGGCAGCGTCAAGTTGGACTTGGTGATCACGGCATTTTGTGTCTGAGGGCCACATACCTAGACACAGTTGATGGAGTTGCGGGTTGTGTGCCTGTAGAGAGTGGAGGCATGGGAAGCTTACCCAAGGAAGTTGCACTGCTACGAAACACTGATGATTCAGTGACGGAGCCGACAAGACTTTGTCACTCATACAGGGATGACTCTGAGATGCTCGCTCAATTGGACGCCATTCTGCGCCTCCTCCCAAACTGGCAGACGGATGAGATCGAAAACAAATATTACACAGAAGGATCACCTGACGCCTTCAAGCTCGGTGCCTTGGCAGTCAGCTTGGAGTTGGGCAGCAATGGGTCGATTGGATCGAAACCCTTGGGGATTTCGGCGACAACAGCGACGGAACTGTCTGCTCTCAAGCAGTTCCTCGATGCCAGCGCCGACTTTAAGCTTTGGAAAAACAAGTTATCGTCGTTCTTTCCCGGAATTGGACAGAAGTCGGGGTCCTCAATCCCAGCATTCCAAGCTTCAGACTCAGCAAACCTTTTAGACACAGATGGGTCAACAGCACTCGAGGACATGATGCGACATGTCTACTTATGGACACTTCCTCAGGTTCGACTGATTACTACCACAAGCGGATATCTTGGTGTGGCTGCTCAACCTGTGAGACATGGCGATAGGGTTTATGCGGTTGAGGGCTACGGATGCCCTGTCATCCTACGACCTGTCAAAAATGCGGACACCTTTGAGTTCGTTGGTCTGGCTGAAATTTGGAGCCCGGCGGTCAGTGGAACTTGGGAGAACATGTCATTCGATTCCGTTGTCAGACTACAGTGAATGTATGCTTCGTGGTGCGCTTTACATAATGTCTGGTCAGTCAAAAGCTTATCGAGCCTAGACCTGTGATAATCAACAAAGGCCCCGCGTCATTGACCAGAGAGCAAAACTCTTTCCACTTGCACCACTCAAGATCAGATGACCATGGCCCCGAAGCATACTGAAGTAAACAAAAACACCTGGGTCTTGTCAAGCTTCAAATTGAAGTTGATATCGAGATATCGGTGGTAGCGACAATTCGGCACTGCCAGAAGAAGATCAATCAGGTTATTCCGCCTGCAGGATAGATTGCGAGCCTGAAAACGTTGCGTTGTTGGTTCAATATGCAGCGGAGTGGGATCTCTAGCGGACCCTACCAGACCAACAGCTGCTTGAGTGGTCTCTTCGGGTACTGCCGTGCATGTTGATAAGACTATTGTGTAGCATCGTTGCTTACTCTGCATGCCTGATGTGTTTACCGTCACCAGTTCGCACTTGTTTGCCTGCCGCACACCCTAGTTCGGACGCGACAGACCGCCGATCGCTCGTGAAGCAAACCATCGCCATTGGAGAAACGAAGTCGGTTGCCTTCAGCATACTGCAACAATTTTAAGACTGTATGCACACAGGCGGGGTTGATTGAGGAGATGGTAGGAGTCGTACCATGAATGTCACCCTCGCGGCGCGTCCGCCACAAGCTGCCGCGGGAAATCAGATCCGGTATATTTAGTGATGGGGCCCCCGCAGCCTTGAGACTCGCATCTTTGCTACTTATTCACTGTCAAACGAATACCACGTCTGCAATACTTATGCCATTTTACATGCCTACCTTCTGTGTCAGAATCGCCAATTTCCATTCTAGAATCTGTATGCAAACATATCGATCCATTTGAACTCGGCACTGGATACTGACCATTTGAACTCGGTGTTAGAGCCCATCAACCATGACGTTTGACCTTGAAAAAGCCAAGGCTCATCTCAAGGAACATGGCTGGGTGCGCGTACCCTCAATTCTCACAACGGAAGAGGCTGCGGTTGCTCTTGATCGACTATGGAAGGTGAAGGCTGCCGCAGAGGCCCGTGGAGAAGACACATACCTATCGTTTCTCGATCCCAACCCCAGCAATGTTCGCGTTTTCTACCTCATGGAGCTTGACAAGATCTTCCGAGACCTCATCTCGCACCCAACCGCCATTTCCATGGTAAAGGCGGTGCTGGGCGAGAACTTCCTTATCAGCAACTTTACTGCCAACATTGCCCGTCCCGGATCCCAGAGTATGGCTTTGCATTCCGACCAGAGCATTGTCTTTCCCGATCCGTGGCAGGACGTGTGGGCGCTGAACGTCATCTGGTGTCTGACAGACGTCAACAAGGAGAACGGTGCGACACAGTATATTCCAGGGTCTAATAAATGGGTTTACCGCAAGCAGGTGCCTGATAATGCACCTGAGATGCTGGTACCCTTTGAAGGCAAGGCTGGCGACATCATTGTCATGGACGGCCGCGTGTGGCATACCTCGGGCAGCAACACCACGAAGGATCAGGATCGGGCTCTATTGTTTGGCTACTACACTGCACCTTTCATGCGTCAGCAGGTCAACTGGACTGCTAAGCTGCCCAAGGAGATCCAGGATTCGTGCAGCGAGGAGCTCAGGGAGTGGCTTGGCCTCAATCCCGTTGGAAACATTGGCATGACGGGGGATCTGCGATACATGTCGGTTCAGTACCCTGAGGGCAAGACTATTGCTAGCGAGACGGTAGCCGGTGGTTGACGTTAGAGTTATACTGGAGTCGGATTTCACAGGGCCACCGTCTCATCATCTGAGTTGATACAGCTAGACGAAATACGGGCTCAGACTATAATGAAATCGGGGTTATTTTTTCAAGAGTTGCTAAATGTAAGGCATTGTAGTATATCCGGCTCACATGCCTGATCAATACATGTAGCTAACTAAGTAAAGTTTTTCATTACTAACTTTGTCTGTGTTAGTCTCATTAGGATGCTTACGGCCGGTGCAGCTGTGGTCTCCGTCGTCCCTGTCGTCTCCGTCGTCCCTGTCGTCTCTGTCGTCTCTGTCGTCTCTGTCGTCTCTGTCGTCTCTGTCGTCTCTGTCGTCTGTTCCGTTCAAATTGAAAAACAATAAATACCGCATATTTGTCTTCTCAACCCAAAGTATGATAAAGGCCTCGAGGTCATGAAACAGATTGACTATCTCTTAAGTCGAAGACACCTGATAACATCCATGGACGGTTACTTACCTAGGAATGGGAGCGGTGCCCGCAGGGCCAGGCGATTGTTTATGCTCCGTAGGGGAGTTTTGATCGTCTCGTACGAATTTTATGACCGTCCAGCTGTAGTCGACTTAGGTACCGCAGCATCAGTACCCATTCTTTCTTGGAAAGGAAGCGTTATTTATTATATTGACTTGCCCAACCTCTAGGCCAACCCGCCTGAAGGGTGCGAATATGGTATGGTAGATGAATCAATGGTTCAGCTTCACCGGAATTGATCTCCAGTACTCAAGGGCCTCCCTCCTGATACTATCCTCCTCCAGCCATGTTCCATTGGGGCTGACATTCACTTGCCACCCCAGGCCTTCTGATCCTGGTGTCGAGTACAAACTCCACTCAGCTGCAGCCGATGCCTTGAGGGCGTTCGGATCACCATTAACCACAAAACTGGCATAGTATCCGGCAAGTATCTTTCCGGCTTCTGGATACTGCGTGTCAGGTTCAGCCCACGCGTATGGGACGTCAGAGCCGTGAGAAATGCCAAGGTAAGGGGTGATGCTGTTATTGGTGTTCCAATGCAACTTCCAGACGGGAATATCAGCCGCAGAAAGACGAGACGCAATCTCTTGAGATGCACTGATATAGGATGTATCGCCGTAGACTGCCGTGAGACGTGTGAACTGCGCGGATTGACCACGGGCATCCACGTAAGGAGAACTTGAGTCGGCTTGGGGATCAGGGTATAACCGAGAGAATGCCTCGCGATCGCTGCTATCAAGACCCGGATACAGATTGGACAACCAACCCCAGGCTTGTTCGTCGGTGGTGAGATTTGTCGGTGCGTACATACTTCCTTCGTCGGTGATGAAAGAGGTGAGAGCTGGGACGTGATTCCACTCCCCAGATTCCCAGGTCTCTGACGGTAGACGAGGAATGATAGCAGCACCTGAGACGGCTTGAAAGGGATGAGTGCCGTTGTACCGGTAATCAGCCAGCAGCGCCGTAGATGTTTGCTCAATGAGATCAACATCAACTTGTCTCAAACAAGCTAACAGGTCCTCGGCAACGCCATTATCCTGGCACCCAACTCTTTCAAGGAACTGCTCGTACTGCTTAACAATAATGGGCTCAGAAGCATTCGGGAAAGATCGTCCAGTTGGGCCACCAGACTGGAAGATGGCTTGATGGAAAAGCTTCTCGCCCTCAGCGAAGGGGTTTTGGTAGTGGAAACCGACTGAATGGGCACCGGCGGACTTTCCTCCCAGCGTGACACGATCAGGATCTCCGCCAAATGACGAGATGTATCTGTGGACAAAGCGAAGAAGCTGATGTTGGTCTTGCAAGCCCAAGTTCACCAAGTCGAGATCTGCAAGGAGAGGTGATGCGAGAAACCCGAGAGCAGCGAGCTAGATTGACAAGAATGTCAGCATACAAGAGAGTAGATGTAGCTGGTGAGAAAATGAACTAACCCTGTAGTTGAACGTGACGACCATCACAGGTTCAGGTGATGAAGCTACAAATGACGCGCCATCGAATATAATACCAGCTCCATTGCGGAACAGACCCTGGCACAGATTAGCTTGGGTCTATTTCACACGGGGAAGAGTTATCTGGAACGTACGCCATGGATCCAGATCAAAACAGGCAGCTTCTCCTCGATGCTGACCCCAGCTGGTCTGTAAACATTGAGGTTCAGACAGTCCTCGCCGTACTCCAACTCAGTACTGATGTAGGTCACCAGATTCGAATTGCCTGGCTCTTGGATGCAAACTTTGCCATAGGCCTTAGCATCGCGGGTTCCATTGAAAGCTGGCGGCCATTCCACAACCGAAAAGCGCAGATCTCCAATTGGTTGAGTCGCGTAGTCAATACCGTACCAAGCATGAACCGGCTTTGAGAGGGGGTATCCCGAAGTCGTAGAGTTCAGTGTTGTACCGGCAAATGAGCCGTATGAGGGAATAGAGACGGTGAGAGTCTCGTTGAGGGGCAGTGGGCTGGCACGGGAAGCAGCAACCAAGAGGAGAGAGGTGAAGAGGCTGGCGCTGTGCCAAGAGCTCCCAACAGAGGGCAAACAACCCATGACTTTCCGTGTCAAGGCTGAAATGCAGCACTATCCTTAGACCGCAAAACGAAGAGGAAGAGACGAGAAAATCTACGAAGTCACAGACTCTACAATTATTTATCCCGCTTAATGAGTCGGCAGATAGCTAGCCGGTGCCGATCAAATACCGGCAATAACCCCTCATACTGCCATGTTACCCTGGCAAGTCCCCCACTGAGACGATAAGACCCCGCTATGAAATTGATGGTGCAAAAGTAGTTTGAATGACGAGATTCGGGCCTTGGAATACCTAGTAGCCAAGAACCATCGGTGGAGAGCAAACCGCATTGAGATATGTCGACAAATGCCAAGAACGACTGTCTATAAGTCGCATCTGAGTTGAGTACCTGCAGTAGTCTGACCAACTGCCGCCAATGAGGAAAGCCTCTCCTTCGATGCGTGGGTTGCATGATGATTTGGTGTCCACAGCCTTCATTGAATACTCCTCGCGTTGCACGAAATTGAAAATCAATTTATCTCCTATGATCTACGATCTAGTAAATCGTCGTCGCTTTGTACTGTGTTCGTGTTGACGCGGCAATATTGTTCTCATAACATTTTCCGGGTCACGCGGGGAACACGCCAAGGAAGCCGAGTGGGGGGAATTGGTCGGGGAAAGTGAGACGCTTCACAACCTGTTCGTCGGCGCCGGTGCCGGTACCGGACCGCAAGACGGGGTTCTCGGTTCGTCCCTCAACGGAAGCTTTTGCGGCAATTAAAAGGCACCAAATTGATATTTAGCTGTGGCAGTTTAGGATGTGAGGCGAAATGGTCTTTTCTTTTAAACAGTCACTGAAGTAGGTCATATCAAATGTGCAGCCGGCCTCGAGGCTACGACGTTTGCATTCGAAGGACTTATGACTCATGTGGGTGTATTTGCCAAATTCAATCTCTCACATCTGACAGCTTCCATGGCCAACGTTAGTCGAGCTGCTCGAGAGCTGCTCGGACGCCGACACCAGTAGAACGAAAGTGGCCAGAAGAATGACGGGCTTGTTCGCGCTCCCGGACTACCCAAAGGAATGTATAATACAGAACATATTGAACGCCGCATTTGTAACCCTTTTAGTTCCTCGTACAATCATCAAGTCGTCTTCCACCTTCACCTACATCCAAATAAACATGGATGTGAACAAGGTTACGAAGACGACACAGGACCCTGCTTGAATCAAGGATGCGGCGTTCTTTCCGTTGCCGCCATTACCGCCATTATTACCGTTGTTTCCATTACCATTATTTCCCCCGTTGTTGCCGCCACCACCTCCGCCGCCATTACCGCCGTCCTTGGCCATGTTCAATGTGAAGAATGTGCCGCCAATTGGTCGCTTGAGACCGGCCATCTTTCGGAAAGACGTCAACTTGATAGTGTCAGTAGATGACTTTCATCATTGGACGGAGAGGTATTCTCACGTTGAAGTTCTTACGGTCCTTCATATCCATACCGACCATATCAAATCCCATCCTGTTCATTTTCTCGGGTTGAACGTAGAGCAGATAGATGTATCGATGCATGCCACTGCCGGACTTGGGCTCGGGAGGCATGTATTCGGTAAACGCTGCTGATGAATTCTTCATAATCATTGAAGAATTTAGTACCGCCGATTTGGTCTGTTCAACAGTAAAGTTTCCAGCCAAGTAGTGCTTGATGTTTCGCTCGCTCGGGTTCTCACGTGAGGGCGAGTCAGGTCCAATCTAGTTCGCTAACGTCAGTCAAGCCATTCCGCATCAAATCCCACGTATTGTCCAAAACTCACCATCAAGACGATGAACCGAGAGTTCCTGGTCACATTTTGTGCCATGCTGATGTTTTCCACACTGAACTCAAAGGGCATCTTGACCTCCTTCATTTTTAGCTTGGAACCAGGCATCATCAATGCCTTATCACCATCGCTGGCCATGTATCCTGCGTAGAAGGAGACCATGGGGTCAAATGATCCCATCACTTCTGGGACGATACCGCTCTCCATGAATGCCTGGTGGAACTCGGATGTCGACATGCTCCTCGGCGGCATATCGCCATGCGCAACATTAGCGGCTACGAGTGGGGCGAACAACGCCGCGATACTGAGAATGGCCTTCATGTTGGTGTCTGGTGGTAGGTTGCCGTTCAGTTACCAATAACCTAAAGCGTAGTGGAAAGAATGGCGTCCTGCACCTGATGATATACAAGAGGGTTGACAGCGAAAGTGACAACAGGGCGAGTCGGGCACATTGGCGAGTACACGAAGCAAGGTTGGATCTAAGGAAGTAGATGATCTTTATGTTCTGCCCAACTCATCACTTTACCACCAACACCCCAGTATTGGGGCATCACGGGCCAAACGTTAGACTGATATCCTGGATCTCGAGCGGCACCAAATGGGTCAACATGCTCTGGCGATGAGACAGAAACAGTGAGGCTATTAAGCTTCGCGACAGTGCTCAAAGAGGCCGGACGTGCGCGGGGTACCGCAGACTTTTGAGCTCAAAGTTTCAGGAACATGCACGTCCCGCACCACCATTGGACCTCCTCGTTGGCGGACTGGGAACAAGCTTTTGAAGAGCGGGTGGAATGTCACTCCTTATCCTTGCAGCATTGAAAATGCGTTGCAAAATGGTTAGAGTGCTCAGAGAAACATCCTGTCACGATCGCGCACACGCAGCATGTCGGCCCATGGGGAGCTCGCAACCTTCAAATTTGTTTCCTTGCAATCACATCTCAGTGTTTCTGAGTGGCTGTCATCGACTTTCGCATGAAAGACCCTATGGTGAGAACAGACTCGGCCATATCCTGAGCTATCGTGTGCCTCCAGACGAATTAACGGACAGATAGACCCTTTCCTAGGGACCAAGGGTCGTTTATGCCGCGTACGCCAATGATATCATGACTTGAAAGTTGAATCCGTCCTGGTCTTAATTGTACAAATAATGGCTTCATAGCCCTTATCTTGCCCAACAAGCGGGAAACACGTCGCAATGCTTCGGAGAGGGCTCCGACTCAAAGCTTTGAGCCGCATGGTCACATTCGGAGATTTACTCCCGCCAAAGTGCGGCGACTTCCGAGCATCAGGCGGGGCAAGAGAAACAAGTTCACGGCTCGGGGGCCTCCGAACTAGGAGAAAGCTTCGATAGGACCAGGTGAACGTAGCTGTGGTCCTTCGACAAGGTATATGCTTGACGCGACATCCCCAATCTTCACGAGCCGGAATGTTTCCCACGTGCCCGGGTCGCTTTATCAACCCGACTAACAACCCAGGGCCAGTTCTTCACAACATTTCCCTCTAGATTGAGAAATGGACGCCGAAGGTACTTGTTTGCTGCTGGATTAGGGATGCTAGGCGTATTGGATGCCAAGGTCAGAAAGGCGCCGTTTCAGGGCGCCAAGAAACTCAGAGGCAAAAATAGAGTTCGAAGATCATCCACAACCCTGTTCCAGTGCAAGACTACGCGAGAGGTGACTTTGAATGGAAACAATAAACGTCTTCCTTCCTCTCTCAATTGGTTTGAGACTGTTGACAATTCACCTGTTCGGGTCAGTGGTCGGCATCTACGGGGTTGCATCGTAAGGTTGCTCGTTTGAGCGAATCGCAAACGGATGCGACTGCGCTGATGTTTTCGGACTCGCAACCACCAGACAGTGAAGGGATCCTGGCGCGGATTCATGTGGACAGTGGGCCTGTTTCATGCTTCATGGTGAATTGAGGTTTGCACCAGCAGGGTGTTGGGCGGTTGAAGATATGCATAGGATCCTAATAGAAGGATCAGGAAATGAGATGGCAAAGAAACGAACACAGAGGCATGCAAATGTAAACACCAGGAATGATACTGTGAACAGCTAGATGCAGTTCTCGAACAGGAATTCGGAGTTCTAGTAATCCCCATATGAGATCCAGTATGCAACGGTGGTTGAACCTTCTTTCATTTCTTCTCTTTGAAGTTTTGAAAGTGGCCGACGATGCTTCAATTGTATAATCAAAGCCTCGCATTCTCTGTCAATATTTCCTCTTTATTCCAACGAAGAAATAAGTACCGGGTCTAGAATCCCATATCGGATTATTGTCCAAGAAACCTTGACTGTTCCACGTCGTTCGAGCCACACGATCAAAAGTATCGACGACGGACACCGGCAACTTAGTTGAAGATCTGCTGTAGTATTACAGTTCCAACGATAGGGATTGAGTTAATGTTATAGTTATTATAGAGGAGCTCATCCCGAATTGCATCGGAAATACGACGGTTTTCCGACTGATATCAAAGCGCTACGCGGCTGCAGCTGTAATATCAGACGGGATGTCATCGCTGAGAACGCAGCCAGAGAGTTCGAAGAGTGAAGTTAATTGCCAATCAATAAGGTCGAAGACTGTTTGCTTGGTAATGTGCATGGCCTCTGAGTCTCTTTCTCCGTGGACTTTTACACTGTTATTTTCCTGGTTCCCTCATACTGATTCCTGCATTAGGACAAGGCGGAGACGAAAATTTCGCATACGGCGCTGATCATGCCACTGTCCATGGAAATGGTGAAGATGGCCAAAGTAAAAATCATAAACGGGCGCAATCCTGCGATCTCATGGCCGACGCAGGGTGCAAGTAAAATACACAAACGACTAGTTGGACTGGTTACAGAAGCTCTAACACAGGTTTTCTATGAGATCTAGAAACACACTGTGGCTGTGAAACGTGCCACAGCGGCGCAGAAGGCGGAAGATCACATGCCGAACACACAAGAGAAATGGCCCCCGCCCAAACTGACCCGGTTCTCTGGGCACGGCCAATATTGCCGATTTATGTCGGGGAATATCGGTGTTTGCCCGATATTCCGATACGCAACGGCCAGTGTACCGAAATGCCGTGCATACCCAGGGGCGTTAGTCAGCCACGTTAAGCGCAAAACTCCCCCTACTCACGTAGGGGGCGAAAAAATAGGGTTTCTACATAAAAAAGGGGGTTTCTAGCTAGTCGTATAAAAGTTATATTTTTCTTATTTTACTACTAAAAAACGTCTTTTTTAAGATTATATTATAACTTAAAACTATATTTTTTTTAATTATTTCTTTTAATTCTAGCTATTAGGATATCTTACTAAAATAATATTTATTTAATACTTACTAAATAAACTATATAAGTATTATATATTATATAATATTAAGTTTTTTATTTTAGTTATTTTAATAAACCTCTATCTATAGTATTATTAATCTAAGCTATTACTAAAGATTATAAAGTATTTTATATAATAGTAAAGAAGTATTTAAAAGTTCTTTAAATTAGTTATAATATCTCTATACTACTTAAAGAAAGTAGTTAGCTAAAGTTATTAATAGAGATTAAAAACTTAGCTTTAATAATATTTATTATATAGCTTAATACTATTAGTTTTTTAGTTATTTTATTTATTATTAAAGAAATAGCTAATACTCTCTAAGTTAATTAAAGTATAAGCTTTATTTTAGAGTATTTTATAAAGTCTTAAAAAGCTAATTATTTAAAGTTTTAAAAGGAATTAAAAATTAAATTTATTAAAGTTTATTAGAAAAGTATTAAGTTTAATTTAATATTAATTTAAAACTTCTTTAATTAATATAAAGCTATAACTTAAGATTATAATTTTAAACTATCTAAAATCTAAAATATTAATAAGTTTAGCTATTATATTAGCTATTTTAGTAACTATATATATATATTATTTTATTCTAAAAATAATAAAAATAGAATAAATTATATAAAGTTATTAATTTAGTTAATAGAGAGTTATATATTTTAGTTAGTAATAATAATATTATTAGAGATATTATCTTAACTTACTTTATTTTTAAAATATAGCTAATTATTATTTAAGCTAATTATAATATTAATAAAGGTATCTACTTTATATAGTCTCTAACTATTTTCTCTAACTAAGAGATTATAATAGATTATATTAAGTATTTTAATATATATTTATTTAAGTAATTAGTAAAATTTTAGTAACTTAAGTATATTATAAAGTTATAATTTAGTATTAATATATATAGAAGTTACTCTAATTAGCTTAAAATATATAGTATAATATTAAATATTTATATTAAGTTATATAGAGATATACTTTAAAAAGAAACTAATATAAAGCTATATTATTTACTCTTTTTAAATAGCTTCTCTAAGTATATTAGCTTAAAACTTATAAAATACTATATTAACTTTAATATTATTATTAAGTTTTTTCCCCTTTATACTATATATTTATTTTAGTTTATAAATATAAAAGTTTTTTAGCTTTTTAAAAAGGTTTATTAAATAATACTATAAGAGGTTATATAAAGTAATACTTTTATATTTATATATAGAGATTTTATTAATAGCTTTTACTAAATAATAAATATTATATTTATATACTTAAATATTATAGTAAAGTTTAAAAAGTTAGATATTTAGCTAATTAGAGATAATATAATCCTCTCTTAATTAGTTAAATATATATAATTAGTTTAAGTTAATATACTTAGCTACCTCTTTTATTACTTATTAGATAATAATAAGTTTAAGAAAGCTATACTTTAAGCTAATATTATTAAGTAATATTATAATACTAAATAAAGCTTCTTTATTTAGAGGGGTTATAAAGTAATAAAGTTTATAATTTTAAAAAGTAATCTCTACTATAAAAGAGGCTAAAAGTATATTATTAACTAAAATACTTAAATAGAGATATAGTAATATAAATAGTAAACTTAGTAAAGTATTAAATTATAGTATTTATTTATATTAAATATAATATTTATAGAGATTATATAGTAATAAGAGATATAAATTACTAAAGTTACTAAAAAGGAGGTTAAATAATAATATATTATATTAAAAAAAAAGCTAAGAGGTAAAAAAAGGAGGTATAAGTAGAATATATAGCTATAAAGTACCAACTAATTAATAAGTATATAAAATAATTAAATTTTAAATAGTAGCTTATCTATACTAATAAGATTAATAATTATATATTATTTAATATAAAAGATTTATAATAATATAAACTACTTAAGCTTAAATAATAAATTAACTTTAACTTTATATTACTATTAAAAGAGACTTAAGATACTATTAAGTACTATATAAAGCCTTTTAGCTACTTTAATATTAAAGAGATATTAGCTAAGAGAGAGTATTATATTAATAATAATAACTTAAATATTTATAATAATATTAATAACTTTATTAAAGAAGATAGTAATAATACTACTTTAAGTATTAATTTAGTTAATAACTTTAGAGTTAATAATAATATTATTAATACTAATAAGCTTAAGTTACTACTATTATTAATACTAGTATTACCCCTCTATACTACTACTAAGGCTAGTAAATAAGATAATAGGCTTAATATAAAGGCTACTAAAACTAGTATAAACCTAGATACTAAAGGTAAGTTTAGAAAGATAAGGTGAAAAAGGTTATCTTATCTTAAGGTATATTAGGACTATCTTTATAAGGGATAGTCCTAATATACCTTATATCTAACTTTAATATCTCCCTTTAAGGGGAAAGAAGTATTACTTAAAATAAGAAGTATATTAAGTAAAGCTAGATATAAAATAACTATAACTATTTAGTTATAAAAATAAGTTTTAAAACTATTTTTATAATTTTAATTAGAATCTATTTATTTTTAACTTTCCTCTAGTTATAACTAATAAAGGTTAAGCTATTTAGATATTAAACTTAAAAGCGTTAAGTTTATAGTATTTTAAACTAAAAGTAATATTAGTAATAGTAGTTATATTATAGTTAAGCTTAATATAGTTAGTCTTAATAAGAGACTCTTTAGTATTAATATTAATATAGTGTTTCTTAGTAGAGATAGAAGTAAATTAGCTAATAAGAAGGCTAATAGTATTATTAGTAGCCTTAATAACCTTTAGAGTAAAAAGAATAAAAATAGCTAAAATATTAGTAGTAATAATATTAGTATTATACTTAGTAGCTTTATATTAAAAGGAGAAGCTAATAAAGTTAGTATAACTATAGTTAAAGCTATCTATATAGGTAATAAGCTTCTAGAGCTAATTAGCGTTAATAGTAATAGTATAATTTTATTAGCTAATATTATATTTAAAAGTAGATATAATAATATTAATATAGCTAATAATCTTAATAGTATTATTAACTTTAATAGTAAGGTTATAGTTATAAGTTTTAATAGTAGTAATAAAGTTATTAACCTTAGCTATATAAGTATTTATATTACCTTTAAGCTTATTACTAATAATACTAATATAAGCATAAGAGTTAGTAAATACTTAGTCTTCTATCTTATTAAGCTTAACTTAAAGCTAAGATATCTTAATAAAGTTTAAATTAGTATTAATAAAGGTATTAATAAGGGTAGTAGTAGTAGTAATAAGTTTACTTTTTAAGATACTAATATAAGTAGAGAGGGTAATAATAATAAAGCTATTAGTTATAGATTAAATAGTAATACTATTATTATTATAGCTAATAGGGAGATTAAGAACTTTAATAAAGCTAATATAACTAACTAAAGTAAAAAAACTACTAATACTAAGGTTTAAGTAGCTAGTAGGGTTAAAATAGTAGTAACTAATAATCTTAATATAAAAAGGTAAGTAAATCTCCTAATTATCTTTACTCTTATTATAAGTAACTCTAGCTTATTAGTATACTTCTTTAACCTTATAAGTAGTATTAATAGTAATAAAAGAGGAAGATATATTATTTTTTTAGTTAGACTTAATAATATTAATATAGAAAATATCTATCTACTTAATAATAGCTACTTAAAAAGTAGTAATATTATTAATATTATTATATAACTCCTAATTAAACATCTTAATAGCTTTATTATAGTTTTAAGTAATCTTAATACCCTTTTTATTAAAAATACTAAAATAAGTATCTCTCTCTTTCTATAAAGCTTAATAAACTATATCTTCTTTAATAAGAAGCTAAGTAAACTTCTAAATAGTTTTAGTAGGGGTATTAATAGTTTTAATAAGGGAAGTATTAGTTATAAAGATATTAATATTATCTTTATCTTTATTAGTATTATTAAAGTTAAAGCTAAAAGTAGTATTATTATTATTAGTATTATTATTCTTACTAAAGCTAATATCTTTATTATTAATATTACTTAAGAAAGAGCTTTTATTTTATTAGTTTTCTAAGGTATTAAGGTTATTAAACTTATACTTAATACTATTAATATTATTAATAAGAGTATTAGTTTTATCCTCTCTAGTAATATTAATAAGGTTAGTAGAGATAGTTAAGCTATTAGAGGTATTAGTAGTATAGGTAATAATATTAGTAGCAGCTTAATTAGTATTAATAAGGGTTTAGAGAAAAGTAATATTACTTAAATATATAATAGTATTACTATTAAGCTAGTTAGTAATAAGGATAATAGTAATAATAATGCTATTAATATTAATATTAATATTAATAGGGGTATAAGTAGATATAGTAGTAATAAAAAGTAGAGAAGAAGAAAAGGGGGGGGGGGGTTTATTAAGAGATAAAAAGGATATTTACTTAAGTTTTTATATTATTATTTTTTTTTAATTTTTTTTTTTTTTTTTTTTTTTTTTTTTTTTTTTTTTTTTTTTAAAAAAAATTTTTTTTTTTTTTTTTTTTTTTTTGTTTTTTTTTTTTTTTTTTTTTTTTTTTTCAGTACAGGGTTATGTCTGACTCAGCGGACGTCAGCGGAAGATCCAAGTCGCGTACAAGCCAAGTGTGGCGCCGGGCGGCCCAATTGAATTAGTCCGTACACTTAGCCCCTTAGAACACCCGAGGAAGTGCGAATACGACTGATATACGATGGGCTCCGCGGACGTGGTGTGGGTTATGCGTCCCCCTCTATTAATCGCCCTTTGTATTCCTCTGTGTTACCACCCGAGAACGACTTCGCACTCTTGAGGTTGTGGTTCGGTGATTGTTCTATGAAGACGGTTATCACTGCCGAGATGCCAATCACAATCCTGCGCGGTTCTGCTTACTGTCTCGAGGCTCTACGCGTCACCGCCCAGCAACTCCCTGACAGCTTCCGAGTACGAAGCTCGCGAATATGCAGTCGAATCTCTCTCGACGATCGCATCCGAAGACCCGAACTGGTTGTAAAACCTGCAAGTCAAGAAAGATCAAGGTGAGTACACAATATGACATGATATCGCGACAACCATTGGGGCGGTTTTCGCCAGGGAGCCTGGCAACATAGAGCTCTATCGTCTAGCTCCCGCAATCCATCATGCCCGTGCCCCTAATGCTCAACGGCAGCTAGCAGGCTGACAGGATGAACGCCTCTATATCATCGTCAGCAGCCAAACAGCGACTAACAAAGCAACTATAGTGTGACGAACAGAGGCCAGCATGCAAGAACTGTATCAAACATGGAGTCGCCTGTGGCTTCCTATCATCTTCGTCACGAGATCCCACATTCTCATTGGCGGAGCACCCGGGAGGGTTGAACTTTCTCGACCTTGAGCTTTTGCATCATTACTGCAACTTCACGGCATACACTTTGTCAGAAAACTCCCTGATGCGCGAGTTTTGGCGTTTAAACGTCGTCAAGCTCGGAATCGAGTGCGACTATGTTATGCGGAGTATTCTCTCCGTTTCAGCTCTACATCTTGCGCACCTCTGCCCAGAGAGAAAGGATCACCTGCTAGAAAAGTCCATGATGCATCACGAGATGTCGTCTAGAGCAGCAGTTGGACTAATGCAAGAGGTACAAGAGAGCAACAAGGCGCAGTTGTTCATCTTCTCTGTATTGACGATTTACATCGGTGAGCGAATTTTCACGAACTGTAAAAAGCGTACTAGGTATATTGACTCGTAATTTGATATCTAGTACTAGCCAACTCGCAGTATCATAGTGATGCTCCGCTGGCTGGCACTGAACAGTCACCAGATTGGATCGTACTATTCTGCGGGACCAGGTATCTTGTTGGAGAGCCGAACGACAACCCCCTGATCTCGCCCATCATCACGCGTACTCTAGCGCACTTCCAGACACGCGAGAGGCCGTATCATCATACGCACCTCGGAGATCTTGAGGCGAACATCAACGCTTCTGAGCGAGATGATGGATTACTTGCTATCTACAACCATGCTATCAACGAACTTTATAAGTCGTACGGAGCGTTTTACGAGTGCACGGAGCCACAGGACATCACGGATGTGTTCGTCTGGATTGCAATGGTTGCCGATGACTTTCTGCCGTTATTGAGGGATTCCAGACAAAAGGCGTTAGTGATCTTCTTGTACTTTTGCATGCTGCTGAAGCAGCTGCCTAGTCAGTGGTGGCTAGATGCTTGGTCAAACAACCTGTACGGGAAGACGTATGGATCGTTGGACGACGAGCATAGGCCGTGGGTTAGGGACCCGACGATGGAATTCAGCGACATCTGTTCGTGATAACAGCCTCTCCCCGAGAAACCTACTACGCATGGCAATGCTACCGTCTAGATTGCCAGCCCTACGTGATCCATGATCTGCCACTTGTTTATTGCCCATACCGCAATCGGGATGTGGATACCATGATGCCGCGTGGAAAATCTCCGAACGCCGCAGCAATTGGTGCTTCTTTTATCTGCCCACTTGGCCCGCGGGAAGCGCGGCCTCCGGGCTGACAGCCATCTCTTTCCTTGTCTAAATGTTCGATGTCCGGGTTGCCTACGCCTTGAATGCATTGGAGGTAACTTCAACGATTCGACTAGCGACAGAAGCTAAAGAGCGCATGTTGTAACGAGTAAGGTTGCCGGCCGTGTTCGAGAAAGGTCCGGAAAGTGGGAGTCGATTGCACCAAGCGTTGTAGGGCGCTCTTCAACACTAGCCATAGTCTTTTGCGGTTTTGCTTTGCTCGATGTTGTCTATGGTTCTAACGCGCTCGATGGCAGTGTTGTTGTTGTCGTCCTTTTGGCAATTACCTGGGAGACCTTGTAGAGAAGGCAAAACCAGCAATCCCTCGATCTTCTCAACTCCCCTAAAGCTCCGTAGATCGGGTGTCTGGGTCCCAACGGCCAGCGGTGTCGACTTTCTTTTCGTCTGTCATTCAAGGTTGTCGTTTAGAGCCACACAGTAGGCATAGGAGGTAGTCGGTACAAGCTCGAGTGGCGTTGCTCGTTGACCAAGATTCGGAATACTTCGAACAGGAGGCGCAAGATCGCTGCGTTGTCAACATCCCCGCGGGACTGAAGACAGGACACGGCCGTAAGGGGCGTCTGACCAAATGGAGAGCCGCGCAGGCTTCGGAACATTATCTGTGGAAGTGCCAAAGAATAATCAGCGACAAACAGTATGTAGAATGCCAGAGATCCTAACCCCTAGGTTCGATCCTGTTGTCAGGGAAGACGCGGCTGGCGATACTCAACTCGAACAGGTCCTCGCCAGTACGCGTTCCAACCCTTTCAAGCCGCAGGGCAGAATACTGCCGTGATGCTTCAGGCACAAAGGGTCAGGAGAACAAGACTTGGAATCCCACGGAGCGTCAAACCAGACATTTGCTGCTTCTTCAACCACTCTTCGGGCTTCCGCGGCGCCCAGCACTGTCCTGATTATTCGTTTTGGCTCCGCCAATCACGTCGCGCTGTCTCAACGAGGTCCAATGAGCGTGAAGATTTTGCACAAGGCCCATGTCGTCAGTATGGGTCGTCGATGTTCGAGAGGACGAGTCTCCCGGGAGATGCCCCGACAGTCTGCCGCATGACAGAGGGGAAATAACAACACTAACAATCCGGAAGAAGAAGCAGCTGCAGCGTTTGTATATAGCTAAACCAATGATCATGTTTCTCAAGTCATTGAAAGCCATCGACTTGGGCAAGCCGAAATACTCGTACATCTCGTATTATTGTCCGAGTCCGAGCCCCTCGGACTATGACTGTGGCTTAGCCGTGGAAAAGGAGAGCACTACCCAAATGTTGGTCATCTCTGTGGCTAGTGTGCAGCGCCATACTGAGCACCCGAATTACCCGAGGATCCCAGTCAGTCTCTCAAGCACGGCGCTTACATATCCTTTTACGGAAAGGATCATGCACTACCAGAAGTTGAAAACTTCAGCCCCGAAACAAATTTCCTTGTCACCTGTCACCTAAAGCAGGATGCAAATGCGCAGGGAAGCTCGGCTATAAGTGCACTTTAAAGTGTGAAAGATTGCAACAGAACCACGGCTGCCCTTAGACGCCCAACACCCGCAGCTCTAAGCCAATTGTTTTGGGTACATGGTAAGGGTTAACTTGATTCTCCCGGAATGACGCTGCTCAGGATCCACATTTCACGATCACTCAGGCGTAGGGAGATACATACGGGAGTTGAAAGGTCATATCAGAAGCACAGCTTGTGCATCAACGGCTGGGTTCTCCCACCGAAACAATTTTCGCTGGAAATGTTTCTAAGTCTGATGTAATAGGATCACTATAGAATTATTACAACCTATAAACAAGGATAATAGCTGAACGACCTACTTAGGTATTAGGTAGCTAGGATAGGATATTTATACTATAGGATTATAGGAATAGTAAGGACTTACTTAGTATAGAAGAACTATAGTATAAGTTATATAATAATAAGATAAAAAAGTAATTAGTAGAGTATAAAGTAGAATACTTAGTAATTAGTTAGTTTTATTAACTAATTATAATTATTTTATATACTTAAGTAATTACTTTTAAGTAGATAAAAAGTATTATTTAGAATTTATATATAATATAATTTAAGTTTAACTTATAGTTAGATTTTTATAGCTTTTTAGTAATTAACTTAGTATTTATTTTTAAAATACTTTTAGTTTATTTTTATTATAAATTATTTATTAAGCTTAAAACTAATTATTTTAATCTCTAAAGACTTGATTTATTATTAACTTATAATTTATAATTTAAATTATAACTTTAGTATACTATTATTATATATTAATCTTTAGTTTTTATTAGTAAATCTTATTATTAGATAGCTAACTATAATATTTTAATTACTCTTATTTAATAAGTTAACTATTAATATTTACTAAATAGTATAAATAAGATATCCTTTTATATTTTAGCTAAATCTTCTATTTTAAGATCTTTATCCTCTTTATATAACTAGCTTTAAAGTTTAGTATAAGAACTTATTAATATTAAAGATTATAATATATTAAACCTTAAGTATAACTCTAATAGAAAAGGATTTTTTACTAAAAAAAGATATAAAAAATTTTACTATATTATTTAGAAATAAGAAGCTAAAACTAAAGAAATATAGATTTTTATAAATAAAAGTAAATAAGTTATAGAGAACTTTAATATATAACTTTAAAATATAGCTATAGCTTTTAAGAAATTAAAAAAAAATATTAAAAAAGATATTAATTTTAAAAAGGTTTAAAAACTCTAAGAAGAACTTAATATTTTATAAACTATTATTAATATTATTATTACTTTTATTAGAAGATATTAGAAACTTAAGTTTAATACTTTAATTACTTATAATAGTATTATTAAATAACTTAAATTATACTTAATTTAAATTAAAACTTATTATAATTTTTATTATAATAATTTTACTAATTAAATAGAAAAAGTTATCTATATAGCTATTTATTTTTATAGATAAACTTTTAAGTAGTTTAAACTTATTTAAAAAGAATTCTTTAAATATAAAACCTTAAATAAATATTTTATAGAAATATATAATATTTATAGTAGTTTTTAAAAATTTAAGAACGCTTTATAATCTCTCTTTTAAAACTTAAATAAGAAGTATTAAACTAAATATAATTTTATATAACTATAATAAACTAAATTAACTAAAAAATATATTATTATATTTAAATAACTTAATATTTAATTAAACTTTACTAAGGAAACTAAAATCTTTATATTCTATTAAAGATTTAAAAATAATATTAAGGATAAAATAGTTAAACTAAATAAACTTAAAGATTTCTTCTAATATATTAATATAGCTATTAAAATTAATAATTAACTCTTTAAATAAAGAAAAGAGAAAAATAAAAGATAATAAAAAGCTAACTCTAAATATAAATATTAATAATAATTTTAATATTAATTTAGTAATTAATAGAATAATAATAAACTTTATAATAATTAGAATAATACTTATTAAAGTATTATTTATAAATAGTATAATAAACCTATAAATCTTAGTATAATAATTAAACTTAATAATAAGAAATTATAAAACCTTAAATATTATAACTATAATAAGTAAAAATATATTATTAAAATTTATAAATAACTTAAAAAGTTTCTCTAAAAGTTAATAATAAAATAACTTTAATAAGTTAATATAATTATAAAAGCTTTATATATATTTTAATTTTAAACTAAATATTATAAAAATAATTATTAAATTTATTTTAAAAATAAAGAAATATTAAGATACTACTTAAAAGATAGTAACTTTAAATAAATTAAATATAATGTAATTATTTTAAAAACGTATTTTAAGATTTTAGTTATAATATATTAAAGTAATAATAAGATTACTAAAAAGCTAGCTAAATAACTTAATAAGATATTATAAATCTAATATTTTAAACTTATTAATATTTTATTTATTATATATAAATAAGAACTAGAGAAAAATAATAAATAATAACTTAAGTAATTATAGATTATTTAACTTATATATCTCTAAAAAATCTAAAAAGAACTAAATAACTCTATTTAGTACTAATAATTTAAAGTAATTATTATATATATAGAATAATATAAATATATATATAGAAACCTTATAAAAATTAAATAAATTACTTAAAAACTTAATAAATAAGTTAAAAAGGAATTTAAAGAAGAATTAAAATACTAATATAATCTTCTAATAGAGTAGTAACTCTTTAGTATAACTACTAATTAGACTTTTAGAAAAAGTAAAAATTTATTTTATAACTTAAATAAACCTCATAATATTACTTAATAATATATTTAAGTAGAGATTACTTATAGGTTTACTTTTAATATAAATAACTTTAGCTCTAAAAGAGAATTTAAAGATTAAGAAAATAAAACTAAATAACTCTTAAAATATTAAGAAATTAATTTATTTTAAAATAAATAATAATATTATTTTTATAATACTTTAGTAAACTAATAAAACTAAAATTATACTTTTTAGCTATATATAGAAGATTATTTTATATTAAGAAATAACTATTAACTTTATTAAACCTTTTTCTAGCTTTAATATTTCTATAATAAATATAAAAAATATATAAGAGATAAATATAACTACTAACTCTATTTTAAAAGATTTAATAATAAACTTATTAAGAAAGTTTATATTATATATATTATAATTAGATAAATAATAATAACTTTTAATAAAAAGATTACTATTTTTTAACTAAACTTTTAATTTCTTATAAGATATTAATATAATAATAATATAAAATAAAATAAATATTAATATAATAAATACTAAATTTATTATTAAGATAAAGTTTATCCTTAGAGAATTATAAAGAATAAACTAAAACTCTTTTAAATTAAAATTTATAAAAATAGCTTTATTAAGATAATATAAAAAAGAAAATAAATTATTTATTTAAAATAATTAGAATAATTAAAAAATTAGATTTACTTATTAATAATAAATTATAATAAATAATAAAGAAAAGATCTATTTATTAAATATTATAAAGATATAAGAATAATATAAAACTTAAAATTACTATTAATAATAAAATAATATTTATATTAATTAATAATAAAATTAAAATAAACTTTATTACCTCTTAAGCTATTAATAAGTTAGAAGTATAATAAAGAGGAAAAAAATAACTATATACTTTATATATAGTAAAAAGAGAAGAATTTAAATATAAAAAAAATATTATTTATAATAAAATTATACTTCTTAAGATAAACTATTTAGATTAAAAAAAAAGAATCTAATTTAATATTATTAATATAAAGATATATAATATAATATTAAAATTATTTTAGCTATAAATAAATAACTTATAAATAGATTAAAATAAAAGCTAATTTTATTAAAACTATAATAACTTAATCCTTAAGTAGTATTATAAAAAATAAGCTTTAAATAAGTTAATATAATAAGAAATAATAAAATAATATATATATTATTTAAAAGTAAAAAAAACTATAATATAACTAATAATAATAAAAGATTTAAAATAAAAGAATAATTTATTTCTATTTATCCTAAAAAAATATAAAGTTTATAAAAAACTCTTTATAGCTAAATTAAAAACTAAACTACTTAAATATATTAACTTTAATTATAAAATCTCTCTTAAAGAAGGAAAAGAATTATAATTTAATAAAATCTATAAACTTAATTTAATAGAAATAAAAATTTTAAATAAATATTTTAAAAGAAACTTCTAAAAAAATATATTAAATTTTTAATATTATTAATAAGAAACTTAATTTTATTTATACTAAAGAAAAATAAGAAATTATAACTATATATTAATTATTATATACTTAATAAAATAATAATTAAAAACTATTACTTATTACTTTTTATAAATAAAATAAAATAACTCCTCTATAAAGCTAATTAATATATAGCTTTTAATTTTAAAAAAGTTTATAACTTAATTAGAATAAAATAAAGAGAAGAATAAAAAATTATATTTAAGATATAAAAAAGATATTTTAAGTATTTTATTATACTTTTTAATTTTATTAATATACTTATAATATTTTAGAATATAATTAATATTATATTATAATAATATATTAATATTTATATAGTTATTTACTTAAATAATATCTTTATTTTCTCTCTTATTTTTAAAAAATATAAAAAAAATATATATAATATTTTATAAACTTTTTAAAAAACTAAACTTCTAGTTAAACTTAAGAAAAATAAGTTTTATATATAATAAGTAGAATACTTTAAATTTATTATTACTTTAAGAGAAGTTAGTATATCTAAGAATAAAATTAAAATAGTTTAAGAATAGCTAATACTAGAAAATTTTAAAAAAATCTAAAGATTCTTAAGATTTATTAATTTCTACTAAATATTTATTAAAAACTATAAAAAGATTAATATAGCTTTTATAAATTTTAGTTATAAAAATAAACTATTTTAATAAAAAAAATTATAATAAATAGCTTTTTAGAAAATTAAAAACCTTATTATTAATAAATTAATCTTCTTAATTTTAAACTTTATAAAACTATTTAAAATAGAACTTAATATATTAAATTATATAATTAAAGTATAATTATTATAATAAAATATAAAAAGATATTTATATTTTTATATTTTTTTTTCTAAGAAACTTAAAAAACTTAAGTTTAATTATAAAATCTATAATAAAGAACTTATAATAATTATTAAAGCTTTTAAAAAATAGAGACCTAAATTTTTTAAAACTATTTATAAAGTATTTATATATTCTAACTATAAAAACTTTATATATTTTATAACTTTAAAAATATTAGAGAAATAATAAGTATAATAGTTAGAATTTCTATTAAGATTTAACTTTTAAATTATTTATAAAAAAAGATTAGATAATAATAGAGCTAATACTTTTAGCTAAAACTTAAATTATAATATCTTAATACTTAAAAAAACTTAAATAATCTTTAAAAAAAATAACTATAAAAACTTAATACTAATAGCTAAGCTTTTAATAATAGCTAAATAACTTAATACTAATTTATTTAATAAGTTAGATAATAAAGCTATTATAGAATTCTATATATACTTTATATATAATTATTAAAGAATTATAAAAATTTAAAAATAACTATAATAATAATATAGAGAAAAAGTTATTAGAAAATATATAATAAAAATAATTAAGAATTATAAGGTTTATTTTAAAAATAAACCTATTTAATATTAACTTTATAATATATTATAACTTTTATTTATATTATAAACTACTTAGTAATTTATATTACTTAACTTTATTATTAAGCTATTAAAATCTTAAGAACTTCTTATAAAAGTATATTATAATAGTATTTTTATTATTATAAATTAACTTATAAAATATATTTATTTTATCTTATATAAAAAAATAAGTAATACTAAAAAATATACCTATATATTTCTTAAGTATATTATTACTAACTATAGAATACCTAAAGAAATTATATTAAATAGAGATAAGATTTTTATTTCTAACTTTTAGAAGTTAATTATATTATCCCTTAATAATAAATAATTAATATTTATTATATTTTACTTATAAACTAATAGATAAATAGAAAGAATTAACTAAATCTTTAAAACTTACCTCTATATTTATATTAACTATAATTAAGATAATTAAGTTATATTACTACTTATTATTTAATTTATTTATAATAATATAATAAGAGAAAGTATTAAAAAATCTCTCTTTTATTTTAATTATAAATTTAAACTTATTACTTATAGAAAACTTTAAATAAGCTTAACTATAATAAAAACTATTATTATAATATAATAAATAAGAGATATTTAGGAAAATATATAGAAAGAACTTAACTTTATATAATAAAAAATAACTAAATTTAGTAATAAATAAAGGATTAAAAGATTAACTTTAGAAGAGGGAGATAATACTTATTTTATATAGTAAAATATTAAAATAAAATAACTAAATAATAAATTAAACTATAAAAAACTTAAACCTTTTAAAATCTTATAAGTTATTTTACTAATTAACTATAAATTTAAATTCTTAGATATTATAAAATATTACTTAATATTCTATATATTACTTTTTAAACTAACTTTATAAGGATTATAAGTAAATAATATTATTATTATAGAAAATAATAAACTAAAATATAAAGTTAAATATATTATTAACTACTTAAAAGAACTTAAAGGATATTAATACTTTATTAAGTAGAAAAGGTATAATTATAAAGAAAATATATAAGAACTTATTAAAAATATTACTAATATAGTAGATAAACTTTTACTCTATTAATAATAATATTAAGAATAAGAAGTTATATTAATACTAACTACCTTAATTAGTTAAAAAGTTATTAATAGCTATTAATAAGTTAAATATCTATATAGATATATTAAACTATTAATAAAAGTAAATAAATTATAATAAAGAAAACTATTTATTTATTTAAATATATTAAAATATAACTAAAACCTCTTTAATAAGAAGTTTAGAGTATTAAGATTCTAATTAAAAATTAAATCTAAATTTATTATATTAAAACTACTTATAAATTAAACCTCTAATATAAAAGATCTTACTAGCTCCTCTTTAATAACCTCTTAACTTTTTTAAAATACTATCCTCTTCTATTTATATAAATAATCTAATTATATTATAAACTTATCTAATTTAGTTTATATAATATATAAAGTAGTAGCTTTCCTTTTTAATACCTCCTTTTTAGCTACCTCTATATTTTCTAAATATACTATTTTATTTAGTAGATAATTAACTAGAAAATAAGTTAATACTCTTTATAAATATAGAAAAAAATATAAAAAATATATAAATATAAATAATATTTATTACTATATTATAAAATTACTTTAAGTAAATATACTTATTATAAACCTTACTACTTAAAAATAGTTTATAATACTTCTTTATAAAATAATAATAAGAATAAAGTATATTAATAATAAAATTAAACTTAGTAATATATAATATATAATTATAATAATAAAAAGTAAAAATAAAACTTAATTTTAATTTTTAAATATAACTTAATATAATATTAATATTATAAATAAATTAAGAAGTATAATTAATAGATCTTTAATTTAAAACTAATAACTTATTTATACTTAGGTTTTAAAAGTAAAACTTTTAAAAAAAAGACTTAATATTATAACTTATAAATAAGAATAATAGCTAAATAACTTATTTAAGTATTAAGTAACTAGAATAAGATATTTATACTATAAGATTATAAGAATAATAAGGATTTATTTAGTATAAAAGAACTATAGTATAAGTTATATAATAATAAAATAAAGAAGTAATTAATAAAGTATAAAGTAGAATATTTAGTAATTAGTTAGTTCTACTAACTAACTATAATTACTTTATATACTTAAGTAATTACTTTTAAGTAAATAAAAAGTATTATTTAGAATTTATATATAGTATAACTTAAACTTAACTTATAGTTAGACTTCTATAGCTCTTTAGTAATTAACTTAGTATTTATCCTTAAAATACTTTTAGCTTATTTTTATTATAAATTACTTATTAAGTTTAAGATTAATTACTTTAGTCTCTAAAGACCTAATCTACTATTAGCTTATAACTTATAACTTAGACTATAACCTTAGTATATTATTACTATGTATTAATCCCTAGCTTCTATTAGTAGACCTTATTATTAGATAGCTAACTGTAATAAGAATATTTTAGTCTGAAAAATAGACGCCGATATATTAATATGATATCTAATATAGGTGACGTATGTACTGGTTTTAAAGCTGCAAATACGGATAACGTAATTAAACGTATATACTATTGAGCTTGAATTCTATTTTAGTTATAGTCATCCGTACTTAAAAGGGTTTGCAAGCCTTGAGTCAGTTTATGATAGCGGAGAATATAGAAATATAACAAACCTGAGTATGTGATTATGGTGGTTATGAAAGCAAGCAAAACCCATTACATACGATGGACTTAAAATTGAAGAACGTTACCATTCAGGGTTGTCAGTAGTTTATAGTACGTCTCGAGCTGAAAGTTCAGATGACTACCTAGGTTAGTATGATATTTTGCGCGGAATTAATGATTTGTCGGCTTTCACCTCGCTCTAGTACCCAGTCCCAAAATTTGAGCTACATTCCAAGTTAGATTAGATGCCTAGGTAGCTGAATGAAGACAATCCGGTGGAACTTTCTGTTGTCCCCGGGCGCAATCAAATTTATAGTCTCCATTAATGGAGGTCTCCTGTGCTACGAGCAGGTCAGGTCAACTGACCGCACCAGAAAGCAAGAGCTTCAGCAATGACAAAGCCGCTATCCTTAATTATTATCTCTTGGTATGCCCTATAGACTTTCGCTGGCTAGCGCCCCACCCTAACTGGTTGGACACTCATGTCTACAACGAAACCAACAGGTCTGCCACTTTTGTTCCAAAAGGCCTAGCTCAAAAGATCAGCGCAACACATGTACGACTCTGATACTCTCAACGGACACGTCATCCTGCGACCTCTGCCTCGCGTGATCTTCTTCACCACCCGTAACATGACAGGCCTTAAATGCTTTGTCTTTTGGAGTTCTTCTTCGCTTGGTCATACATATCGCTGGCCATCAAGACGATCCATCAAAAGCTGTTTGCAACACAAGGTGGGTGAGGCTGAAAAAGGAGGATCGCACGCCTGGAAACTCGTGAATGACGCTGCAGTACAAGCCATGGACTTCATGCAAATTAGTGCAGATACACAGCCTGCGGCCCGCCCTTGTTCAACGCCATTGCCTCCCCGTCCATAATGCCATACACAAAAGCATCACCTATCAAGGAGAATAGGGGAGTCGCACTACTTCGAGGGCTTTTATCGCCCGTCGACGGCCGCAAAATGAACGGCACCTTCCCGCCCGAAAGCACCCAAACCTCATCCCCCTCGGCTAAGTTCGGTAGACCGACACCAACGTATCCTCTCTCCGTGACAAAGAAGGTCTGACCAGTTATCATCATGCGCACAGAGTTGCAGATGAGCTTGTTCAAGGGACTGCCACCATGGAATTGTAATGCGGCAAGGCGAGCGTCATTGTTATTAGCCCTCCGCAGCGGGAACTCTTGCATGAGAAGGTCTCCCATCATGGTTCGCCAGAATACATCAGCTGAAGTCTCACCACTGGGATACCTCCGGTCTCCCAGCGATTGTTCCATGAGCTGCTGCCAGATCTTTGTGGATTCGATGACTTGCTCGTTCAAAATGCTCTCCGGGCCATCTCCTCGAAGTGGACTCCCGACGTTTTGAACCGTGTCTACCGATATGCCCCTTAAAGAGAGCAGGCTGCCTTCATGCAATGGCGACGTGAACTGCAGATCCTCCCCACCATCAGCCGCGAACTTCTTGTACCGGTGGGAGTGGTTCCACCACCAATGTGGGGTGTTGTCACAAGGTGTTTGTGACAGGTCAATCGCCCATGAAGGGAGATCTGGGATGCTGTTCGGCCGCAGGCCGACAAGTGGTCTGAGGCCTTTCTCACTCTGTATCAGCCCCGTGGTAACCTTCTTGTATAGATTGACGACGGACATGTCGTAGTCGCAGATTTGCACACCGGGGATGGGTGTGTGTGAAAACATGCCCATCAGTGCGAAAGCTTTGTCCCTCGGGTCCGTTGCCTTTCGGTGTCGCCATCGCTGGAGTATGTTCAGCGGGCTCTCCCCGGCCTCCGCAATCTCCAGCCCACGAACTGGCCCTGTGAAATTATTGAGGATATCATGGAATGTGTCCAGGATAGGGGAATGCAAGCGTGGAAAGAGCCCTGAGCACAGCCTCCTTGCTGCCTGCTTGAACGTGGCCCAGGGCAGACACAGCGGGCCCCATAGGACCAGAGCATTAGATGGGAGCACGACTTCCTGGACCGTCCATATCCGCGACCACCAAGGGTTTCCATCCAGGACCAGAGCCTTGAATGCGCTATGGGCCCTTGCTAATCGATCAGGAGTCGAAAGACCCGAAGGGATGAACTCCGAGTCACCCCACTGCCCCGCGCACATGCAAATGAAGTCGAATGCTCCCTCTGCATCGCTAACAGCGAGCGTGTCAGGAAGCTCGCCGAGCCAGATCAGGCATCTCGAGCAGTTCTTATAGATCTGGCGCATTATGGAGACCTGTCGCGTCTTATCACGCGAATCCAACTGATTAATGCATAGCTGATCGACCCAGAGGGGCCGTATCATGCTGGGCTTCCGAAGGCGTCTAAGGGCGGCCTGGAGGCTCTTTGTGATTTTGACTGTTGCTCCTGCTACCTGGATTGGCTCCAAGTTCAATTGGTCTCCCCAGACGTACGACAGGGCCTCGTATGGCTCGCAAGTTCCGAGCTCCAGATTGCGGATGTTGCAGCGTAAGTCATCATCGTAGTTTGCTGGCAGCAAGTCGAGAATCCGAAAACCGGTTGCTGAATCCATTGAATGTTTTGGGGTGTTGCTTTGAACCATGAATGCTTCCGTTCATCAAAATGTCTGGCGCTTGTTGGAATGATGATGGGGTCGGTGGTGGAAGCATGAGACACAAGAGTCTACCAAAGTGCTGAAATGTGTGGGAGGCTTTACAGAACGTCACATTACTTGTCGGCGGAGGGGAGCTTCTTATGAGCAGAGACTCTCGGTGCACTTGGCACTTGGAGCTGAATCCATGCGATGTCACATAGCTCAAGCTCAGGTGCCGTGTCTCGATGTCATTGGATAATCACCGCATGTTGTAGAAGACATAGCTGCTAGGTATTTTGTTACAAGTAGGTCAGGGTGCCCAACTGCGCCACAAAACAAGGGCTTTCTTTCGTACAAAAACCCCGTTGTCATTATCCCCTATTGTAGCTTCTACTGTAGATGGGCTGAGTGCTAGAGTAAGAAAAGAGGATATGACGGCAGGTTGTTTTCTGATAATGCAGGTTGCCTCGCTGTCTCGCACTGCCATTGAAATCACATGATGATCCGCTCTAGGCCCCTGTTTAATCACTTTGAAGTGTGTGAGGTGCCGGGGTCTATCAGATCGAGAGAGAACTAGGCAATAATGGGACATACGAGGGCCTAACAGTGAGGCAATGTGGATGCTGTGGGAATTTAGATCTAATCATTGGGTCTGATAAGGATAAAGTTCAGAAATGCTTGACGTCAAGACCCGGAATCGATCGACGGTAGTTCAGGGAACCTTGCCTTTTGCAGGAAACGGCTCGGAATCCGAGGTACCCAGTTCGGGGTCGAATGCGGGGTCCAACGACCACCGTTTCTCAACGCCTTCACGCAACCTCTACTTTCAGCTAATTTCAGTTCATTCCGGAAAGTCGTCAAGACAAGATGACAGATAGAAATTTCCATGAGGCCGAATCCGCTTCACAGCTGGAGAATCTCCCCACGGAGGTGCTACTCCAGATCCTCGCACACATAGACGATGTGCACTGCCTGTGGAACGTCATCTCCTCCTCGCCCGCCTCATTCCGCGTATTCAGTCAATACAGCGCCGAGATATTCTGGCAATCCATCTCAGAGAGCACGATCACACCGCAGACACAGGATATCATTCGTTTTGTGATACAGCTTCGCGCCGGCGCCCATGAGGAGACAGGCTTGGACGAGATTTTCCGAAAGATCAAAGACCGGGAAGCTGGTATTGTGCTCGGGAAAAGCGAAGAGGCGGGCTACGACTTCGAAAGTCGCGATGCCTCGAAAGTCCCGTCTCTCGGCGTCTTGCGCAGCGTGCTCTCGACAGCGGCGCAGGTTCACTGCTTGACCAGGTCGTGCATTCACCATAACCTGCAACAACTGATTGATGCCAAGGCAAGGGGACGGCTGGAGTGGGCTCCGGAAGACGACAGGGCGCGGAGGCCATCATGGGTGGAAGAGCAACGTGTTCTTCGCGCATTTTGGCGATTGCAGCTTATATACGAACTGAAGTCGGCGGTAACCACGTCACGAGTCCGGGACACTTCTGGAACAAGCAATCATGCGAATGACTTCGACATCCAGAGTTTCTACGACAGCAGCAACAGCAATCTCAAGGTCGCTTACCACGAAGTCATGACAGCGATTGAGTACGTCCGGCATGTTAAGGCTCACAGAAGATACAGCTCGGGGTCTGAGACACATCGACTGCCCCAGCTGACTTGGCCTGCGAAGGATATCCAACCTTCATCAAGGCGGGTACCAACAACTGGTGCCATGAGAAGATCGTCGCTAGTGCTACCAGCCGATGGCCTCTGGATTGTGGACAGCATGAGTCGAGGCGCTCACTCGCCGATCAAGTATGCGGGCTTTGAGCCGTATAGGGCTTTGGGGTTTGCCATTTGGGACCGGCATCGGCTCGCAGAGCTTGGTTTGGCCAGCCCTCCTGGTCATGGTCGCGTCACGGGTCTTGGATCTTACTTCTCTTACTGGCTGAGGCTGCTGGACGCACGCGACTTGGCTCGAGCTGAAGAGGTGATGCGGGAGGTTGAAAACCAGGGAGGGCGACTGGGTCCGCTGCAGCCTATGATCCAGGACAATGCGTCTTGAGATGTGATTTGTAGAGTTATGGTCATAGTTTATCGACCTACACGATAGTCACAATAGCTATTCGTGGGCTTCATCCTAGGTTTGACACTACATTACACACGATAGTTAGATGCAAGTTGTTCATTGGACGGGCCAGCTGCACTTTCATGTTTCTCAATGATTCGTCCTAAGAATTTCATGTGTCTCTGATCTATCTCTTCGTGATAATGACGATCGCTTCTAGTATTGTTTCGCTCCAAGAATTGCGCCCGGCGATGGGAAAAAATCCGGAGCACTTCTTCACTTCCCACTCACCCAGTCAATCTTGATTTTTTGGTGATTACATCGTTGCTTTGTGAGCCCATAACCCTGCAGCATCCCTAAGGCTTTGTCCTGAGATCCTTCATCGCTCAATATCCTGCTGATCTTGACTCAGTGCATCCAACGTACCGCTATCATAGAGGTTTCTGAATGCAAGACTGAATGTCGTGAGTCGCTGCCTTATCCATCTTAGCTCCTAGAGCATCCTGGTCTTTGATGTACTCAGGCATCTCAACTCGGCTGTCTGATGTTCCTGGGAATCCCAGCGGAGGTCCTCGGACTTGCTTCTCTGCCGCATCCATGGTCATCTCTGTTGTCTCGCATGCCTTCTCTGTGGGCATTCGGCTGATCTCCCGCGCGTCTTGGAGAAGACCAAGTCCTAACTCTGGCTCATAGCGAAGACGACCAGTGCCGCATTGCTGCAAGTAACGAAGGACGCGTCGGTATGCCCTGAAAATGGGGTTGTTCTCCCATGAACGTATCTCGTCGGCTTCCAGGCCCATCTGAAGCTGTGCTTTGTACCAGATGTCTGCCTCGGGGGAGTCATCCCGGCGTTTGTTAAGTCTCTTGGGGTTCGCGATGATGAATGCGATAACAGTAATCTCATCGATGGGCAGTTGTCCCCGGAAGATCCTCAAGGCTTTTTGGGTGACAGTCTTGAACTCGGGGGAGGAAGCAAGACGGTTGAGATACACGTCCATTGTGACACCCGGGACGGTTAAGATGCTGCATACCCGTAGTTTGGTGTGGCGGGGGAGTACCCCGTTCTCGGCGTCGGGCTTGAAGATGAACTCTGCAAGCTGCGTGGCCGTGTTGAAGTGGGGCATAGTACCAACTGGTTGCGTCTGCGATGGTTTAGACACGGCCGGGGTGACAAACACCCTAGGGTCTTCCAGTTTCTTCTTCTTAAGCTTTGGTGCTCCATCTGCAGAGGAGCTGTTCGACGTCTTGTTACGCTCCCCACTTATTTGGCCATGTGCCCTCTTCTCACCCGTCGTGGCAATCTGTCCCGCTTGGTGCTTCATGGGCTGCTGGGTTCCTCCAAATTTCGATCTAATTTGGGTGCCTGAGCCGGGCACAAACGTCTTCCGAATATGAGCAGAACTGTTGTCCTTAACCTTCTTGTCAGGCAGGGATGCCTCTGTGGTCTTGCCTCCGACCCTGGCCTTTGCCCAAAACGGCAAGGGCGTCGCAGCAGACGGTCCGCCTTTTGATTTCGCTCCTACCTTCGACGGGGCGGCTGACGTGTCCTACAAAGAATGATTAGAAGCCGTAGCATGATATATGAGGGAAGGTACGACTACCTTCGGTTTAAAAGCCGAATGAGTGTGGCCCTTTGAATGGGCAATGCCGGGCTTGACGCTGGCTGAGGAGGGAAATGTCATAGTTGGTGTGTGCTAACTTGACCAAGGATTATGGTGAAGCTGTGCTGTATGCGAGATGTGTGAAGCTAGGTAGTTTATTGTTTCTGTTGAGGCACGCTTTTTTGCGTGTTCCAGATTGAGAGTGGAAGGAAAGGCGGCGAAGGAAAAGATTGATGGGATAGACTTTTATTGATTGTGGTACCTGGCGTTTGAATATTGGAAGGTGCGATGTTCTGACAACCCAAGGCAAGTGCTGCACTGCCTCTTGTGATGCGATGAGGAGTCAAATAGGGCCCCGATTTGGATGTTCCAAGTATATGAATATGATTCTGGAACAGAAGGTTTTTCATCGTTGGATTTCCCGTGTTCAAAGGTGCAAGAGTCAGCTGGCTACTTACAGAATAAGATAGAAGTACATTTTGGGTTCTATTCAGGAAATAGAAGGCAGACTGTAGGGTTAGCAACCATCGGGGAAGGTACGACCCATATTCAAAAGCCACACGGGATAGTGGACCATATCCTTGAATTAGACCAGAGAAGTTTTTTTTATTATCGAGTAGATCTGGAGTCTGGCATCGAATTACGATGCTTTAAGAAAGAGTAACTTTTTTCGTTGAAATTCTAGCGGTCTCTTGTCGTCGGGAGTAACTTAATCATTCCTCTCTCAATTAAACATTATGTGGCATGCTATTTAAATGGGTTTCGTTGGATACAAAGACGGAAATCACGATGACTCTTCACCTCATCAATGACTCTGTAAAAGTTGATGAAGAATGCGACAATGAGCCAGCTGCCCACTTGGCAAACTCAGCCATCCACAGCCAGCAGAAGATGATCGGTACCAACGCAATTAACACCCACCAGAGCTCAATCGTCAAGCGTCGTCTAAGCCAGCGCTGACATCTCGCGCCAAGTTTCCTGCGGTGAGAGCAAACCGACGTGCCGTACACAAGACATCCCAGGCCCGGCCTCGACTCGCATTCCATGTGTTCTCGTCGTCGTTGCATCAAGAGTCTAGCAAGCGTTAGTCAATAGATTGAGCGTTTACAAGTGAGAGGGAATGCATACGGTACGCTACCCCTGCAAAACCGTAGATCGCTGCCAAGATCGCATCGCTTATCGTTGGGACACTCGAGATGTAACATCCGGCGTTCCATCAGCCATTCCACCTTCAACCGGACACCAGTGTCCACGAGGTAGTAAAAGTAGCTGCTGGTGTGCTTGAGAGAGAGCGCATCGGGGTAAATGAGCTGCTTCGATATGAGGAGATGGATTTCCGGAGGCAAGTCGGTGAATCCGGCATGAGTGCTATCCGCCGCCTTGCATTCTGAGTGCCGGCCTCGGGCGTCTGCGGGGCCCGGGGTGGGTCGTCGGAGAGACACGGAAGTCTCCATTGTCGGGGATGAAACGGGGCAACGCCGCGCTGTAAATGAGGTGATCTAGGCTGGATAACGGTGCGCGGGTAAAAGGTACCAATTCTTTGTCGGGCGTTGTGAAAGAAGAACAAAGGTTATCTAACGTTGCTGTGGGTTGCGAGGGCCAACCAAATATGTAGCCAGAAATCCTGCTGCCTTCGAATGGTGTTTTGGGGACACCTGTAGCGTGGCAGCGCTCCTAGCGCGTCAGATACGAAGTTTCAGTCCGTCCGTCACCGGGGGAGGGGCAGCGGTTTTGCGTTGTCAGCGTCAGGCACACTCCTAGTGTGGCTGGTTTCAGGAGCCGCTTTGCCGAATTCGGAATTCAACGTGGCGCGGTCATCAGGCAACATTCCGAGCTGGAAGGATGTTCCGCGTTCGCCTAACTATGCGCTGGGGCCTACTTGCGAATTGTAAAAAAGGAGATGGTTTTGGTCACTTGACTTTTCAAAACTGGGTGGAATTCCACGGTATGCCGAATGCATCTGAGTCACTCCCTGTGGCGATAAGTGCCGACCGCTTATGCCTGGGAATGAGCACAACGCAGCTGCGCGGCCGAGTTGAGAAGTTTTCCAATTCTAGTCTGATTGAATTTTCTGACTCGTGCAGGGAGAAAATAATGTCGATTAATCGGAATATTATTTCGGGATAATATTGAGTTTATGTACTGGCGTCCCGTAGCAGCACCCAATGGGATAGCTATAAAACTTGGCATAACGTCCCACACCCACTTCTAGACCACCCCCACATCTAAACTACTTACTTTTAATACCCTCATATTTATATATATTAACTTTAACTAATATTTATATATATTATAATACTATAATAATATAACTTTTACTATTACTAAGGTTTTTAGACTTATTAGATTTATCTATACTACTTTTAAGTTTACTTACTTTAATTTAAATCTTCTAAATAGTTTTAATATTAATAAACTTTAAATTTAAGTTTATTCTAATTTTTTTCTATTTCTTAGCTTTATTAGTATTAACTTCTATTTATAATACTTTAATCTTTTACTAAATTATTATTAACTAATATACTTTTTTATTAAAATCCTTTTAAACTTTTTAAAAAAGTAAGCGCTATATATATTTATTATTATTTAGCTTACTAAATAGGCTAAACTAATTCTAAAGCTTATCCCTCTTTTTAAAAGTTAACTAAAAGATTATTAATATATTTATTACTTATTTTTTACTTATTTTACTATTAAAGAGCTCTTTATAAACCTAACTAGCTAGTTTACTAAGAGTTAATATATTCTTAAATAGTAAAAAGTTTATAAAAAGTCTAACTATATTAATAAGTTATAAATTAATCTATTTTTAGTTATTAATAATATTTTTATTTATTAAAACTACTTTAAATATTTTATTATAATATAGAATAAAGTTTCTTTTATTTATAACTATATTAATATCTTATTTAGTTAATAATCTAAGCTTCCTTTTATATATTACTTTAAAAAACTTAAAAACTAACTAATTAAATAACTAAAAGATATATAATATATATATTAATAAGAATAATAAGTATATCTTATTCCTAAAATATATATATATAAAAGTAGTAGTTTTATAACTTTGATAATTATTTAAAATTAATAATTTAACTTTTAAGAGGTCCTCTAGTTAAGTTAAAAGAATAAAAACCTCTATTAACTATTTAATAACTATAAAGTTTAAAATCTATTTATTTTTTATAATTATAAACTTTTAAGATTTATATAATATTAGATCTAAAAAGAACTATTACTACTAAATATTTTTATTTTTATATATAATAAATAGAAGTAATACTTTATTAGTTATAAAGATATATTTAATTAGAAATATCTAAATATATAATCTAAGTTATTTCTTATAGATAAAATAAATTTCTAATAATTTAAAAATAAGTTTATTTAATCCTCTATTTTTTAAAATATTAATCTTATCTATATTATATTAATTAGAAGTTTTAATAATTATAATTTTAAATATAATAAAATACTTAAATTATTACTTAATTATATTAATTAAAACTTTATTAATATACTAAAAATTAATTACTCTACTTCTTTAAACTTTTATAGATAGGTTTCTCTTAATAAAAAACTATACTTAGTTCTTTCTAAAAAACTAAAAGTCTCTATAGATCTATAAAATATATTTAGTAAAATTCTTAAATTACTAATAAATTAGAAAAAAGCTTAAAATAACTTAAATTTAAATTTATTTAACTAAATAGCTTTTTTAAATTAGAGAAAGTTTTTATAAATTAGAAAAAATAATATTTTATAACTAAACCTTTTAAATTTAATATAATAGAGTAATTTTTAGTATATTATACTATAATAAAGCTTTTTATAAGCTAATATTAGTTATAATAGCTTTAAATATTTAAGAAAGTTTATTTTTAGTATAATTAACTATTATATAGTTATTATACTTTATAAAAAGTTTAATAATAATTAAGTAAAAATTAGTGAAGTTATTTAAGTTTAGAAGTAGTAGTATATATTTTTAATAAGGTATTTTAGGGTAGTTTAGATATAGGGGTGGTCTAGAAGTAGGTGTGGGATGTTACTTAGGTATATTATATCATTAGATCTAGCTGGAGTGTATTTGACCTTTAATTACGCCCCGCCCGCTTTTTACCTTTTGCGTGCTTGATTTTCTCGGAGCTATATGCATTATACCGTTGGACCTATACGCGCAAGCTTTGTTCAAGAGTTTCTGCCTTCGAACGCAGTTTGTCAGTCCCGAGATACTTCATCGCCCCGCTCTCCAAAAGATATCCCTCCCAGGACTCCTTCGCTTCAACTCCGTTTCCTAATGACATCATGCCCTGCCACGCTTGAAGAAACTTTTGCACCTTTATGACCAGTCTCTCACCACCGTTGGTGAGATCTTGGATCATCTCCTTATCATCTGCCTTTTGGAGATGGATGGAATGTTGTGTAGCCTTCGACAGGCTATCGTCAAGCTTCTCCAACAAGATAGCTAGGTCTTTCAGCACTTCCATATCCTTGTCGCCGATTGGTTGGCCATACTGACGGCAGCTCACGATCGTATCGTTGAACCAAGTCCCTATGGATACCAAGTCGAAGACGCAGTAGAGGAATAGCAAAGGCGTTTTCCCGGGGTCCCACCTGGATAGATCATATTTTGCCGGAATTCGGTGCTTCTCAGCGTCGCTTTGTTTGGCAACGAATCGTATGACTCGTTGCCCGCTAGCACTGTTCATCGTAAAACGATCTCGTTCCTCTTCGCCATCTGACTTCGTGTCGTTTTTCGCGAAGTTTTCGTCAGTTGATATGCCCTCCACATAGGGATTTACGCGGATAACTGTTGTGATCTCCCTTGGCTTGCTAATGTAGGCCTCGGCGTGCGCAATTGGTTCATCCATTATTAACGTCTCTTGTGTAGTTGCCGTCGGCTTTTTGGGGTTTGAAGTGTGTCTTTTCGAGGTTGAAGTTGACTTCTTCGAGTACGATATCTTTGTGGATGATGTTGACGACCAAGGCCAAATACTTGCCCAACTCCCTTGTTGCCTTTTCGACGTTGCTGATGTTGCAGCAGGAGATGAGGTATTTCGTTGTTTACCCGGACGTGGTTTTGATTGATTTGACGAAACAAGATCAGTAGACTTTTTTGATGTCGCTCTTTTTTTTCTTGATTTATTTTTCTTTTCGCTTGAACGCAGTGTCGGCTGGTTCATATCTGTTGGATCAACACGAGGGCTTTTTCTCCGCTGACGTGGCCTTTCCGGTGGCCACTTCATTTCTCCGTAGACGTCAAACCACGTCATGTCGTACTCAGTCCTGTGAATTATGCCAACTTCATCCACAAGGAAACGGGCTGGAGGAAGCAGGTATTCTGATTGTGTTCTGTAATTATATCCGCAGAGACTTGAACGATGGGCTTGGTCCTTTGCTGAAATTTCCAGCGCTTGTGAATTGTTGTCGCCCAGGGAAACCCTAGAGTCAGGAGTCGTAACATCCTTCGAACAAGAGGTTATCGTTGCAGAGACTCGGTTCGTCTGGTGAGCAGTTTTCACGCAGATTATTGCTGTGCTCCATGCCGCAGATGCAACGTCTCCATTTTCAGTTGATGAATCATCATCTGAAGAATCATCTTTTGAAGAAGCATCTTCTGGAGCACTATTGTCTGAAGAATCATACTCTGAAGAATGAGATGAATGTTGAAGCCAGTCATGATTTATGATTTCCGTGATTGTTGGCCGTTCTTTGGGTAGTGGAGCCAGAAGCGATCTCAGGAATCTAGCGAGCGATTCCGTAACCCCAAGGGAGGCGAGACCTTCTGATGGGAATTGTAGTTCGGATGCGACGTATTTTTGTAGTAATCCAAAGTCTGTCATGAAAAGCTTCTCGGTCACCATCCTGAATACAACAGTTCCCAGCGACCAGACGTCAACGGCATAGGGATGACTACGATCGGTAGTGAATCCAAGCATTTCTGGCGCAATGAATCCCAAGGTGCCCCTTCGCATCGTGCCAAGAGTAGATTGGTCAGGACGTAAGCGTCTACTGATGCCAAAGTCGGAAATTTGGACAAGCCAGTCCGGACCTCGAGACACCACCAGAATGTTCTGCAAATCTTCTGGTCAGCGATTCATCGTTGCCAATCACCACCACTAGTCACGTACTCCTGGCTTCAAATCCCTATGCGTGAACCCATTCATATGCATATGGTGAAGACCTTCCGCGAGTTGGCGGGTAATTATCCTCGCCTCGTCTTCCGGAATAGGACTCGAGAGATAATTTTGCAGGTCACCGTACGGGACATACTCCATCGCGATAAACATAGCCTCCGAACTCTCGAACCATCCATAGGACTGGACGAATGATGGCGTGTACTGTCGATGAACATTAGCATTGCTCAGACTGATCTTAGCACTCCGCTATCGGCATGAATACTACCTACCCGCTCCTGTGAGAACTTCATGACAGCTTCGAGCTCCCGATAGTAGTCCACTTTCTCCGTCATAGTTGAGTCAATCGGTATTTCCTTGACTGCTCTGACAGTAGGGCTATATTGTCTAGCGGGTCGATCGCAAGTTTCCAGCCACACTGTGCCATAGGCACCTTGACCTAACCATCTCTTTCGCGTCCATCTTTCCTGTATCCGTATTTTCCATTCGCGTCCGGATGTCCCACGCTTGTAAAACGTATGTTGAGTATAGGCCGGGGAGAACGTTGTTTCGAGCTTCGATTCCTGCACCAAGTCCGACGACGGCGACATGCTGATTCATGCGGGGTCGTCAAGGTTTCTTGCTTGACAAGGTCATATCGTGATCACCTCTTCTGCGGCGAATGTACCAGTTAGCTGCCTATGACAATCAAACATGGGCACACGTACTCACAGCTCTCAGACAGCAATGCGGTTCGCAAATTTCACGAATGTGGGTGTGAATTGCTCGTCTGATCGTCAAGCCGGGTCGTCAGCTTTACGCGCGGGGTCTTGGCCGTAATCCTCAGCCTGATCGTAAGGCCTGCCTGCGTGGGACCTTGTATCTGTATTCGCGAACACCTGCATTACAGCGGGACCCAGACCCGCCAGACCCAGTCAAACTAGACACAAAAAGGCAGCCTGTTCGTTGTGCATTGAATTTACCTCGTCCTTGCTGCTATTCCTCCGCGTTCAGTTGTGTACCGATCCGGTCTTAATACTGCCCAACAATCCAATGTCAGTTGAGTTAGTTTTGGCTGCCGTTTCGGCTGCAGACCTAGGTCTCACGTATGGTTACGAACTTCCAGTTACCCAAGTACAAAAGCTTTACTCACAGTAGACAGATATGGAAAAAGGTTGATCGAAGCCTATCGAGATATCCGAGGTGCCACGGAAGCTGTCCAATCCAGACTGCTCATCGTAGAGGCCATCTGGAGCAAGACTGCAATTCAAGTCGAGTTTGTTAAGAGAATCGCCCAAGCACTGGAGGAGGACCATTGTCGCGTTCACGTCGAAGTTCTAGAAGTTCTCAAAAGCAAGTTAATGTGGGCAATTTCGAGAATCCAATCGGTGGTCAAATCGGGACCCGAGTCATCTGTTAAGAGATGGAAGTATGCGAGGGTTCGCGAGGCAATCGACAACTCAATTACACAGCTTCAGCAGTGGCAAAGCATCTTTGACCCGACGTGGTATTTGATACTTCGGATAGGAAACAAGTTGATTGACGATGAACTGTCGAAGCACGGCGACACAGAAAACCACATGATGTTTCTGCATGCAGCCAAATCCAGCAACACGCTAGCATCTGCGCAGAGTATTCGAAGCACGGTGAAGGGAGCAGGAAGCAAAGAGATGCATGTCACACTTCCAGAAGATGGTCTGGATTGGGCCAACACCTGGGCCATCAAATATTCTAGCACGGTTTTGATCCGCAGAAAAGCTTCCGAGAAGCTGTATGCAGTAGACACCATTACTTGCGACAGTAGCCACGACCTACCTCGTCTGAGAACAGACACTGAGACCCTTGCCAAGAAGCTCAAACGAGACGACATAGAGTTCTTTGGTCTTCTGCCCTGCAAAGGCGTTGTCAAGCGTAGAAACCCGGAGACGAAAAAGCTTGCGTCGATGAGCTTGGCCTTCCAGATACCTGGCACCGATTTGCGCAGACCTCCTATCAGCTTACGAAGTCTTTTGCTGCAGGAGCGCAGTCTTAGCTTGACTCGAGTTGTCGAGATTGCGAAACAGCTGGCTAGAGCGGTTAGCTTCATCCACACCCTGGACTTCGTTCACAAGAACATCCGCCCCGAAACTGTCTTAATATTTCCTGATCACGGCTCCCTCAAGTCTTGCGAGATGTTCTCGGCATACCTCCTTGGCTTCGACTCTTTCCGCAATGTGAACTTCCACACGCTGAAGGTTGGCGACGATGCGTGGTAAAGGAACCTATACAGGCACCCAACTCGCCAGGGCATCCAGGCTCAGGAAGCATACATCATGCAACATGATGTCTACAGCCTCGGGGTCTGTCTTCTTGAGCTTGGATTGTGGGACAGTTTTGTGGAATACAACTCCGGTGCGGGCGAGGCCAGTAGCAAAAAGGTGCCAGGGATGGGACTGGGGTTGAGCCTGGCCGATTTCAAGTTCCAGCCAGGCAATATTGAGCAAACGCAGCAGATCAAGAATCAGCTGGTGAGTCTGGCGAAGGCCCGCTTGCCGGCTCGAATGGGGGACAAATATGCTTCCGTGGTAATCACTTGTCTCACTTGTCTGGATGAAGACAGCGATGATTTTGACGAAGATGATATGCAGGACGAAGATGGAATTTTGGTAGGGGTAAGATTTATAGAGAAGGTCTTGATGAAACTTGGGGAAATAAGTCTGTGAGGATCGAGACGGGGTAAGACTTTCGTCCACTATGGACGTTTGGTCTTTTTGACATCTCTGGAATATGAAAACCTTTTTTGAGGGTTAGCTGCGCCGGATAGTCACATCCATCATATGATTCGTATGTTCTGACACGTAAAATATGGTGCATTTTTCCGTCACTCCTATCGAAAGGGTCTCTAGATTCTTGGTGTCCCAATAGCTGAGGATAAGCATACTTAGTACGCTTCCTACGCTATTTCGTCAAAAGCATGGTCTCCCCTAAAATCCTTCTGAGTGCCCTCGCTTCACGCGTAACCATCTCAAGCCCAAGTCGGCTCAGTGACAAAAGGTGATGCTTTCTTTCACACACAGCTAGAGATACTACATTGTCTTTACACCCCGGAATCGTTCTGGATGTTGGCGGAGTCGATGCAGGAAGGATAGACTGGGTAATCTGTAGTGTTGGTGTTTCCGGGCCACATATTCCTGCAGTCATATTCCCAGCTGTTCCAGTTGGCACAGAGCGAATGTGCTCTATCCAGAGCGGTGGAATTTCCTGGAGGCCAGATCCCGTTGGCCGCCCCCTGCCGCTCAAGAATCTGCAAAGAGAGGCCACCAGAGGCGTGTGCCGCAATGTGGCAATGCATTAACCACACGCCGGGGTTATCGGTCTTGAAAGCGATGACAGCGTGTCCATCTGTCGTGACGGATACCACGTCGCGGCGCGGAAAGTTGACGTTCGTTACATTAGGATGAAAGTTGCTGGGGTCAAATCCGGCGTTGTCATCTTGCTCTATGATCGCGAAGTCATGCCCGTGAAGATGAATCTATCGACGAATGAGTCATCTTCAGCCTACACGAAGTATTGCACTGAGGCCATCACTTACTGGGTGTGGTCCTTTCATTGGCTGGTCAATAACCAGGTACACCTAAAAATAGAAGTCAGCAACACGGCTTTCCAGAGCCAGATTCAGGGCTACCAGCTGCTGTTGATAACTACACCTGAGAAAGTGAGACTTACCCAGTCGGTGTCAGTGTAGTTCTCGGGCACAACCACCCAACCCACTGGCCACTCATCACCGACATTGTCCAGATTCAAGAAGGTCGGGTTGCCCCATGTCGTTTGAAATGGCGTTACATCCTGATCATCGGCCCCATAAAAAGCAAGGAAGGACGTCGCATATTGCCCATTCTTCGTGGACAAGACGTCGAATACCTCTCCTGTATTCCCGTTTGCTGGGGTACTCACCTGCCACTGAAGCATGGGCCGCAGTTGATCATTGATGGACTTGTCGGACTGGGTGGTATCGACGTCCCACGCACTGGAGCTGGGATCAGCCGTGCTCGTACTGTCGTAGCGGAGAACACCAGTCTTCATGTAATTCTGCCCATCCACAGGACGGTCTAGAGAAGACGGAGCATGTGAATACTTGAAAATTGTAGATCCAGAGACAGCATATGTCCGAATCCAGAAGTTGAGGTCCTTCGGAATAGGATTGTTGGAGGGGCTTGAAGCGTTCACAGTCGGCACTGCCTGGACGATGACGTTGTACCTCTGGCCTATTGCGATGAAGATCGAGGTTGTGACGAAAGGCTTAACGGGGACGAAGTCGGCCTCCACAACTATCAACTCATGGTTATCGATTGAAAAGACAAAGGGGTTGTCGAAAGCTGTGTTAATTAGGCGCAAGAGATAGCGCTTTGCCCCAGTCGTCGGGTTGGTATCGGCGTCGTCGAACGAGATCTCAAAGCCAGGTGGGATGTCTCCCGTGGGTTTGATCACGTCCCCTGTGAGTCGAGTTATGTTGCCGACTCCACCCAGGAGGATATCCATTGTATCTGGGTTCTTGTACATGTTCTGGAAGGCGCTGTTGTTGGCTGCAGTCGGCACGTTAGCTGTTGATTTCACGCATTGGCCTTAATTAGGAAATAGCATCGCCACACCAACCACGCCTCATCTACAAGAAGGAACGATTTCGACTAACTTACCCCAATCAGTGATTGTAATCGGCTCAATGGCAATGTCGTATGGATAGGAACTTGGTCCATGAATAGTCTGACGAATATGAGTGGGTCATGTCCCAGAGAATAAAGATCATGTTATGAATGAACTTACTATGGGGGCTTGTAATCCATCGGCATACTGCACCGAGTAGTGGCTGTGGTACCATGAGGTACCGTACTGCATCGCCGTCCAGTTGTACACGAATTCAGACCCTGGGGCAATTGGACACTGCGTGAGGCCGTTGACACCGTCCATATGCATTGTCTGCCACTGTCGGAGACCATGCCAGTGGATGCTGGTACCGTTATACTGAAGATGGTTTCGCACATGGATTGTTACGTTGTCTCCCCAGCAGGCCTCAATCAGAGGGCCAGGGAAGGTGTGGTTGAAGACCTTCGCTTCACTGAATGGCAGACCATTGGCGTTAACTTCATAGTCGGTAATGTCGAGATAGTACTCGCGTGTGGTACCTATGGGTGTACGTTTGATGTCTTCGTAGTTGGTTTGGAGGTTGAATACATCGCCCGTTGTTGGGTTGCGCAGCCAGCAGCTTTGGTCTTCAGGCGTCGCGCAAGGCTCGTAGCCAGGCATGCTTTTGGAATAGTCGCAAACGAAGTCATCGATGTTGCTCCCGGGAGGCCTAAAGATGGGAATTCCGGGTTTGATGGCTTCGATGTTAGGGCGAGACGCGCCGAACTTAGCTCCTACGGGGTATTGGAGTCCTTGGCCGAGGAAGGGTGATCCAAAGAGCGAGTTGGCGACATCAGTGACGATGATCCAAACATGGCGAAGGGACAACATGTTGGGTTATTTTCATGCAGCTCAAAGAACTGCCAAGTGAGAGGGGAGTAAAGCCTGTTCTTCAGGCTGTGCATCATGGAAACGCTCATATAAAAGGGGAATCAAAGCGATTTTAAATCGTATCTAATTGACCTACTTCAACAAATTCAGAATCATGAACTCTCACATAGGGAGAGATTGTCCTGGGGACGACAAATTGAGGCTTGCAAAGGGCGAACTCAAATTCGAAAGGGCTTGTGCTGGAACTTGGTGGCGCTTTTCGTCACATTCGAAACCGTCTTTCGAGGGGGCGCTGCCAAGGAATTCTGGCTTGACATCAAGATTCCATCACGATGGCAATCTGGCGGCGGAAGGCAGATCAAGACCTCAGAGCCGAGCAAAGAGGGCCATTTTGAAGTGCATTCACATGGGCCTGTCAGAGGTACTGTGGACTTGTGCACTTTGCTGAAATGACCATATGAAATCTTTACCATCGGCAAAATTGGCTTTAGGCGTCCTCTTGATTCAGGATGGAAATCACGAAGTGGAAATTCGGGCCTCATGGCAACTCCCACCGGTCCAGCAAAAGGGACGGGCCGGCACGTGGCCGCCAAGCAATTAAGGGCGGCGTTCCGTGCCGCAATAAGACAACATCAGAAGAGAGTTCGAGCCGGTATTTCCACTGGCCTGAATGCAGCCAGCCAACCGCCATGATCTACGGATGCAGGTGAGGGGTTGAACGGTCGACTCTCAGCCAAGCGCGCATTTGAGCAGCTGAAATCTTTCAGCTGCCCGCGCTTGTTTCAAACCGGGTCAATAGTGTTCGTTCTGGAGCGTGGAAGACAGAAGCGGGAATGGGGGATTGCCGTGTCAAGCGTTGAAAACTGGCACGCAAGCGTCTCACATTGACCTCCAGCCAATCAGGCAAGCCATTTCATGTTCTTCTCCATGCCACCACTTCTTGTCAAAACGTCCAACCAGTTGTTTCGGCCGATAGACATCGTGCGATGTCTCTCAGTGTCTCCTTCTCCCGCGATCATGGCAGCGGGCTACCCATACCGGGCATGGGTAACAAGAGACTTTCTGTATATGCTACGATTCGGCGACAACGAGCAATTCTTGACAAATCTCGTAGAAGAACCCCTCCTGACTCCTGTTGTCTTTTACGGGGAATCAAATTTCCGCAGCATACCCACATTGATCTTCATCAACAGAGGGTATCGTTAGTCAGCGGCCTGGACATTCCCGCCGACATTTGATACGATCATTTACATGCGGCCTGAAGTAGGTGCTGGCAAATGGATTCGCGGTCAAAAGAGAATAGTTGGCTGTGCTTGGAGTCGATGATAGAGGAGCACCTAATACGGAAATGGTGATGTGATGGAAAGCCATTACATTATGAGGGAAGTAACATCACTAGGATACAAGACCGGAGCACGGATGAGATAAAAACATTATTCTTACCTTATGTACTCTGTACGGATACCAAATTTGCCAGACACTCCCTAGTCTGCAGACCAGCCTCCTTGTTGCATGCTTAGGCGCTGTATCCGTACATATTTTCAAATCAGGATACAACATCACTGCAAGGCGTTCTGTCGAATGCTACTCTGTACTCCGCAAAGTCCATGGGCCTTGATACGAGGCTTGCATTGATGAGGCGAGACCGAAATGTGGGTTCGGAAGAGGTTTCGTCAACCCGGAAATGCAACCGTTTTCAGTTTAGCCAATGAAGTGGGTTCAATCAAGGGCCGCGACTTGGCGGAAAATCCATTTTTCGTAATGACCCACAGTCCCATCAACTCTTCTGATAAGAGGTTCGTCGGCTATCAATGACTGAGTGGAAACGGGGCAGAAGCGAGCAGCAAAACGGAGAGAACAAGGTATATGGCCAGATTACAGCCTGTGCCAGCTGTCAAGCTTCTTCGGTGGGCAAAGGCAACATTGATCCAGTCGAGATGTCAAAGAAGACACAAGTTGGGAACATGGATACTTGACGTTTGGAACTAGGGCAGCGAAACCTTGTCTTGGTAACCACATTACTTTGTTGCTAAACTATGGTACATTATCTTCGTGGTTTACATATCTCTCATCAAACGCGCAGTCTCTTCCAGACTCCTGGGTATTGCCTAGGCATATCCTCTGTGAGCCTCTAATGATCTCGCACACCAATGCACCGAGGACGACGTTGATCCGGATCAACACTCGGGTACAGAGCGGAGCTCCAGAGCTCGCGCATAATCTGCTCTCCGCGGCATGCCCTTAGACGCATCTTTGCGCGGGCTACTCCGTCTTCCTTGACGAGAGGGCCAACATAGACGTTGGATTGCTCTTCCCTCTTCAACCGATCTACCGGACCTCAACCTTGTACTCGCTCTTGACCTGAATGCCCCCATTATACCTCGCTTGATCGTCGAAGCTGCGATCGTCGCTACGGTTGTCAGCGAACGCGCTGGTCTGGTTTCCCCCCTTCGGCTTCACGATGTGCTCCTGGCTACCAACCGATCCGTCGTCGGGAATTCTCTCGTGGTCTTCCCTCAAGCGCGATCGCTTGTGGTTCGAGCCGGTACCGCCGAAGGTGACGAGTCCGGTGGGGGTATGGCTGTTCGCGGTCGATCCCTTGTGGCGGCTGGGGAAGAGGGGCTTGATCGAGGGTGCGTTGGTGCAGATGATACCGATAACCTGTGAGTCTAGATGTTAGAGAAGCGCTCCCTGGTAAATACAATGTGGGGAGTTCTTACGGTTTCACGGATCGACCAGTTCAAACCCAGATCAAGTCTCTCGGGCGTCTGCAGGCAGATGATGCAGCGGAGAAGGGTGCAGATGACAATGAAGAAACCGGCGCAGAACATCAAGCCGAAGGACAGTTTCCTGGTATGCTAAGTTAGTGCATGGCTCAAGGGTTGGCAACAGTCAACTGAACCTACCTCTTCAACGTGGTTTGCAACCTCCACAGGAGGGGGATCGGGATGTACATGATCAAAATATCGGTGCTTTGGAACACGAAGTTAGCCCATGAATTACGGATATCAGAGATGCAGCAGTCAATCTTACAAAACATTGGTTGTGACCAGCGCGTAGTACTTGGACCTATTCTGGGTACAATCATCTTCAGGCAGGTGTTAGTATTGTCATACTTGATTAATCAAAAGATTCATCAGAAAGTTGTCACGTACCTCCGGCGTAGGGGTACACCTGCCAAAGCCTGTGAATCGGGCGGCAGTGACCGGTGATGACTGCAAGAGTTGCCAAGTATGCGGCAACAGTGATAACAGAAACCACCTTGACCAGGCGTTCCTCGGGCAGAGACTTGCTGCACATGGTGTCAGCGACTACGGTATTGTATAAGCTCTTCCGAATTGGGGCTGGCTTACGTGACCCTGAAGAAGAAAAACAGCATGATGCCCTTCAAACTCCAGATCAAGCTGACGTAAATGTACCACGCCGCGAACAGCCACTTAGCGCCGGTCTCGTGACTCTTGTACTCTTCGGGAGTCAATGTGAGGGCAACTGCATCTGTCATGCCAGTAATGCTTCCCTTCTCAACTAAAGTCGCGGTGTTAGAGCAGTTACGAAGTGGTCACGAGGGTAGCGCAATTACCAATGATCTGGCACATCATGACCTCAAACTAAGGGGTTGTCAGCCAAAGTCCCGTCGCGCCCACTCGCTGTGTCGCGTGACATACTGTGAAGAATAGAATGGCTGAAATCGCCAAATAATCGTCGCCTTGCCATTTCCAGCCAACCATCTTGCACCGACTGAAGACGCGGAGAAACAGGACGAGTATGCCGATGGCATATTCCACCCACATCTCAATGACGGTGGGCCATAGAGACTCTGGTACCAATCCCATGTTGGCTGCTGTGCGGTCGCGACCGTCTTCCTGCTCACGACAATCAAAGAAAAAGATGAGTAAACAAGGTCTAAAAATGTCCGGCCCAAGACTAACGCAAGGTGGAGGGGAAATGTCCGACTGATGAAGGAGGTTTATCAACAAGCAGGAGGAATCTCCAAACAATCCAAATCGGGACGATGCAAGGTCTTTGAATTGCAATTGCAAAACTCGGACGCTTTTCCGGGTTGGCCTTCAGATTCTATTCGGCAGTTGCGATCGACCAAGCACCCGGTTCCTGAATCGCGGCAGCCTACGGCAGGGCCAATCCAATACGAAATGAATGTGGGCTGAGGTGGTAATTTGAAGTCCTACGGAGACAGTTCCGGGGGTTCCTGAGGGAAGATGGAGCTCAATGTCAGGGTCCACAGCGAATGTATCGGCCGTTGGCGAGTATTACCCCTTTCCTGTTTTCTCTCTCTCTTTCGTCCGGGGAACACTCGACACCCAACAGCTCTTTGCAAGACGCTTCTAAGCGACGCGATCAGCGAAAATTTTGCCTAAAGGGCGATGCCGTGAAATCTCACAGTGATCAAGCGAATAAGTGTCACGTCAGGGGGTCCAGTTCGCACTGACCTCCGGATCGTGAATGCGTTGCCGCCAGTGGCGGCGCTGCAAGGAACATGGAAGGTTGTGGTATCATTTTAGAAGATGAGCTCCGCTGCAGATACTGCACAAGAGTAGCATTCCTAATTACGCGATCACGCAATGACAATATGCATTCTGGAGTTGGTGGACTCTGGATATGTTTGTTGGCCGTTGAACCGCGACTCTGGGACGTCCGTGTTCCGTTGACTCCATTCCCCAACTTGAGGTGATTGTCAAGTGATCTGACCTCTTCGTCTAATTTTGTGGTATTCGTGCAACCTTGTAGGTTCTCGCAAAACATGGATATGTTCATTTCTGCATCTTTCCAGTCATGGACTGCTCCGGCCGGCAAGTGCGTCGTTTTAATACCCAAAGTGGAGAAAGCTGGAGACGGTCTCTCCCGGGGAGGGGAGCCGGGAGATGGATCCTTTACCGGGGGCCCTTGTTAAACTTCTGACATACACCGCCAGCCGCTGAACTCTATTTTGACCAGGACTGACTCGCTCGACCATAATACACGGGTGCTGATTGGCCGGAAGCATGGAAGTGCTGTTATGGAAGCTCTTGTCTTCGTGTCGAACTTACGTGTACGGATGAACATGGTTGCAGTTGCATAGATTGGATCAACCCTCCGTTTATGACGCGTTGTGCCAGCAACAATCTCTCGACACAAAGAAGTGTGAATGGAGGCATCAAAATTTCGTATCTTCATAGATTTAATCGTATTACATTACCAGGTTACCACTCAATAGGCTGGGACGGAATGGGCTTGTCGAAGAAGGACGGGAGCTGCGACGCCTCCACCACCTCGCTAGCGAATGACGGGTGATCGTCGTACGCCAGGAACCCTGTACCGTCGTAGCAGCCCACATATTCAGCGTCCATCTCCTCACCCTTCAGGATTGCAACGTCAACCCAGAGCAACAAATCACCGCCCTCCATAACTCCACCAGGTCCATACGCGGCGAAAAAGTCCTTCCTGAGCTTGACGTGGACCTTGTCGTAGCGACCGATGTACTCCATCTTTGAGAGATCCAACCAGAAGAGGATCTGGGCCTGGCGAATGTAGTCGAGACCAGGGAAGATGGAGTTGGAGTGGCCGTTAGTGTGACCGTTGGTGCCGTTAGTGCCGTTGGTGTGACCGTTGGTACCGTTGACACCGTTGGTGCCGTTCACGCCATTCGTTCCGTTCGTAGCGTGTCCGTTGACAGCGCCGTTCGTCGCTCCGGGTTGCTTGTCGCCGGCGAAAGCATGGCAAGCTCTGGCGTTGACCATGCCCTTCTCGGGGCCAGCGTTCATGACGTTAGTAACCCATTGCTTGGTCAAGCCGTCGAAGTTCTCGTTCCAGTGTCCGCGCTCGTTATCGTTCATGTAGCTGTAGTCCTGGCCCTCGACGACGAAGTTGATGTTGTCGGGGAACTTGGAGACTCTGACTCTGCCGGACCGGATCTTATCGGTGAGGGGTCTCGGTGTAGGGACGGCGGGAAGGGGAGACTCGAACTTGTCTTCCGGGGAATCGGGGGTCATGCGCGAGCGGTAGGCACCCCAGTATCCGGTCTTCGCGGTGAGGGGGATGGCCTCGCCGCAGTGGCCGAAGCCGGAAGCTTGGGGCTTGTTGGACTCGTACATGCCACGGGTGGCGGGGATGCTGACGGTCTCTCTCCAGAATCCGGCATCGGCAGGGAGGGCGGACCAGAAGGCGGCGGTCTTCGGGCTCTCCCACCATGTCTTGAAGGCCTGAGGCGAGGCCCAGTAGCTCATCCAGACCTTGGAAGGGAGGTCATTCTGCTCGAGCTCCTCGACATGAATCGCAGCGCCCTTGATGAGTTCGTCGAATCGGTTGATGAGGGCAAGCTTCTCCTCCGAAGGTGAGTCGGCGTGGTACTGGGCACCGAAAATGGACACCGTAAAGTGGTGGGCGGTAGGGAACTTGGAGCGAAGCATGGTTGCGGTTTCTCGGCAGGAATAATCGGCTGATAATGACAGGAGTTACTACGATACCCGGCTGCTGCTTGACGTCCGGGCCGCTTGGGCTTTATACAAGTAATGTTCCATGTTCATCGCGGGTAATGCTTACCCGCGATGCGCCCTCGAAGCCCACCTCTGGCGGCCATTGGTAATGAGACGTTCCTGACTGGAAAGGGCCGCCGCCATCTCGACGGCTTCAGCGCCTGGGGTAAACCCTTTGTGCATTCACATATCAGGCACTAGTGGATGTGCAATGTGGCACTCCTGGTGGGCTGCCCCCAACGCAGAAAGCCCATCCGTGCTCGAGCCCAGGCCCATGAATCCCAGATCCTGCGACTGTTGTCACCGCCCACAGTTCAGGGCCAATACGGTAAACCCATCCCAGTTTACGACAAATGCCGCTGGTGGCTGGCGGCGGGGGATTGGGACTTCGCTCCGTTTTGGGTCGATGCTCCCGCTGTCACATTCCCCGACTCATGTACGTACATACGCGAGTGAGGCGTCCGTGGGTCTGGCTCTGGGGTTCGCGGGAGAGATCAACGCTTTGATCTCCCAATTGAGTTCGAGATGTGGGGGCTTGTTTTGTTGTCTGCCTCCCCCTCGCTGAAATTCTTCAACGGCTTCTGCCGGATACTCGGTCTCGAGTTGGAACATGTCTGCGATAAAAACGTCTCTGGGACCAGCTCAGTAATTTTAAGCATCGAGGTCATGGTTTACCTAAGTCAAGGGGAGCAAGAAACTTGGCAGTAAGTGGGAATATCCATTTGATTGTCTAGGGTTGGCGCTCTGTCCTCCTCTCAGCATCCAATTTGTTTGGAGTGGGTAGAAGATGTGTTCAGTTTGATAGAATGAAAAAGAAGGTTACTACGTCTGCAAATTGTTGGTGAAGCTGCTAGGTTTGAGAGTTTTAAGAGGCGCTTGAGTGTATTATCACGCAAAAACATCTAATCATCGCCTTGACAGTAGTAAATATGCTCAATTGAGCATGCATATCTCGACGTAGCTATATTCTGTTGAAGTCTGCGGGCCATTTATCCGCTTCAAACATGAAGTCCTGTCTGTGATCTTTTTGAAGCAAGAGATTGAACTAGAGGCTGATTTGGTGCCAGACTGCGCGCACAACCTGTGATAGGTTGGTTGGGATGATTGTGGTTGCCTTCCCAAAGCCTCGGGATTTCGCTTACCACGTGTGTATGTACGGCAATGCAAGTAAGAAAAAGAAAGCAAACTGCATCTGTCCCGGAGCCTGCAAAACTTCTCGTGGCAATAGCCTAATGACCCGGAAATTTCTACATATTATCTATGCTGTTAAGCTTGTGGATCTAGCACTACTACCACTACTACCAGCCCACTAATTAGCTAAGCGGCCAGAAGGCTATAGAGGTACTCTATAAGGTATAATTAGACTTAGAAAATATAAGCATAATTATCACTACTTAATAATAGCGCCTAGTAGTTAGATTTTTTATTAACTTTAACTTAGTAATACTATAACTACTCTTTTCTAGTTTTAAATTAATTTATTTCTCTCTCTATATAATAATTTCTCCTCTAAATAAATATATATATAATAAGCTAAAATTTTCTATGCGTGAAGAAGCAATTATAGTAATATAATTCCTAACTAAAGATTCCTAATATTACCTCTAAGAAGTTATAAACTAATCTTTAATATAATAAATATTTCTCTGATAAAAAATATACTAATAAATCCTATATTATAGTAGTATAATAACTTCTTTTAAGGAAAAGTTATTTAGTAAGGAAAGTATAATAAGGATAGCCTTAATTAAAGATTACTAATTAAGCTATAAGTAAGATTATTTCTCTTCTTAATAACTATATATTTTTATTTAGTAATAAAATAAATTATAAACTAACTATAAGAGTAATATAAAGCGCATTTAAATAGATAGGAAAGTAGTAAGAGAAATAACTAAAAATTTCCTATATAAAATATCCTAAAGTAAACCTTAACCTCTCCTAAATATCCCTAAGTAACTAATTAAAACTAAGAAGTAAAAGTAAGCTAATAAAAAAGAGTAAGAAGTAAGTAAAGTAAATAGAACTAATATAAGAGTAACTAATAATATTATTATACTAAGGAGTAAGTATAAAATAGATAGGAGTAATATAGGAGTAGTAATAATAAAGTAGTAGTTATATAGAAAAAAGAATATAAATATAACTATAGCTATAATAATAAGCTAAATAAGAATAGGACTAAAAGAAATAAATATATATAGAGCACTAATATAGAATAAGTAAAAATATATAATTAGAAAACTAATATAAGTATTTAGTATAGATAGTAAGAGAAGAAGTAGAAGATCTAAAGTAGCTAAAAGGAATAGAAGCAATATAATAAGCTAAACCTAAGAAAGCAACTATATTATCTAAACTATAATATAGATATATAAGTTTATTATTCTAAAAAGTAACCTAAGAAATTATATAAGTTAAATAGGTAGTAATAAGATAGAAAAGTAAATATATCTTATATAATACTTAGTAAAACCTAAACTAAATATACTAAAGTATAAGGATAGATAATAATAATAAATAATTAGAAATATTCTATTTAGTAATAATAATAGCTAATATTTATATTAAGGTAATTAATATAATAATATAACTTAAGAGAAAATCACTTAGAATTTACTACTAAGGAAGTTTAAAGTATAATATCTATAAAAGTTATACCTAAAGGGTTTTTTATTCTAAAAACCTCTAAGTCCTTATAAAAACCTCTAAAAACTATTAAGTCTTAGAGATAATTTATACTTAAAAGACTACCTAACCTAAGTATATTATATAAAAAAAAACCTATTAGAGGAGTAAGAAAGATTTTATAATAATAATATAATAATAAGAGAGAAGGATTTAAAGATTTCTATTTAAGTATAAACAGCCTACCTAGAGATAGTAGGAATAATACTTTTTATAGTAAAGTATAGAAAGAAGACCTAAGAAAGACTTTAAGGGAAGAATATATATCCTAAGAGGTAGTATAGTAGATAAGCCCCTTCTATAAAGAATATAAAATAGAAATCTAGAAAGGATACTTCTATAAGATAGCTTAGATATAAACCTATTAGAAAAGGATTACTTAAGGATAGAAAAGGAATAGATAGAGAAATATTTAGAAGGATACCTAAAAGAGAAAGAAGATTTCCCTAAAGGGAAGAGAAGATTTATAACTACTTATTATAATAGTAATAGTAGTAATATTTTAGGAAGGGAGAAGTTACTTTTTTAGTTTAGAAGTATTAGTTATATATAATATCTTAGTAGCTTACTTAACTTAGAGTAGAAAGAGTAGTAATAAAAAGGAAAGGATAAATATAGCTAAGTAGAAAGTATTTTAGCTAGGGGATAAGTATAGCTTATAGATTTCTCCTCTTTAACCTTATATTAAAATCTAAATATTAAATAACCTATAGAGGTTTAATATTAATTAATTATTTTAACTTATTAATCTTTTTATTTACTTAACTACTTTAACTTATATTTAAATAAAACTCTAACTAATATCCTCTATTTCTTTTAATTTATTACTCTTTATTTACTAAAGTTATTCTTTATATACTAAGTATTAGGCATAAAGAAAGTTAATAATAGATAAACCTAATAGATAAATATTTAATATTACCTTAGAGGAACCTAAAAGATTAGCGTTAGATTATAAAATAGCTTTAGTTTAGTAGATAGACTAATTAACTTCTTATTCTCTCCTCTCTAAATATTACTATTAACTATATTAACTAATTAAGAGAATTTTCTATTTATATATATTATATTTCTAGGATTACTAAAGACTTTACTTCTTATTATTAAGTTAAACCTTCTTTTGATTACTATATTTTTATTCTAATTAAAGCTTTTATCTCTATCTTTTATATATTAGATATCTCTAAAAGCTTAATTAATATCTACCTTCTAACTTAAGTTAATTAGGATAAACCCTTTTTAGATAGGTAAGCTATAAAGCTTTACTTTCTTAAGATATAGTTAAGCTTTTATAGTAAAAGAATTCCTCAACTATATAGAAGCTTTAGTTAACTAGATAAACCTTAACTTTAATAAAAAAGTTAATTATTAGCGCTTAATAATTTTTTATATATACTTCTATAGAGAAATATAAGAGTAGCTTAAGGTATAAGAGAAAAGCGATTATAAGAACTAAAGTAAGCTTAGCTAACTTTTTATTTAAAGATTTACTGAGGATAATAATACTTAGAGGTATATTACTATAGTTTAAGCTATAATATCTTTTAAGCAGAAGTTAGGAGAATTAATATTAAGTTTCCTAAAATAAGCTATAAATATTAGATATAGAATTCTAGCTAAGTATAATAAGATATTTATCTATAAGGTTTTTAAGTTTATACTTAATAATAAGAAAAACTAAAATATTTAAAGCTATATATTTAATAAGCTATACTTTAAGAATATACTCTCTGATTATAGATACCTTATAAAGTATATATTTAATATCCTAAAGAAGATAATTAAAAGATACTATACTTTAAATTATATCTTAGACTTTAATAACTTAGGCCTAGAGGGAGATTCTTATAATAACCTTATAGTAAGACTTATTAAATTTATAAAATATAGTTAAGAGAAGATAGCAGAGAAGCTTAGCGAAATAATACTATAAGTTTTTATATAGAATACCTATTAGAATAGCTAGTAAAACTACCCTCCTTATAATATATAATATAACATAAACCTAACTTAAAGGCTTAATATAACTCTAGAGTAGGAATGCTAATGCTTTAACTATAAGTATTAGGGATATTATACTCTAAACTACTTATTAGTGAGGAACTATTAAGAGTTTACTAAGAATAAATCTATTTAAAAGCAAAATAAGACTAAGATAATCTATTAACGTAGAGAGTAGCTTAAGTTTAAGGTAGATAAAGTAAAGATAAACTTTATGTTTATACTAACTGAGATACTTATTAAACCTCTTAATATAACTTTCTAGTAAATAGATAGCTTAGATATATATATAAATACTAGCTCTTTAAATATTATTAGAGATTATAATAGCAATATAATCTTAGCCTTATATTGCGATTTTAACTTATACCTAAAGCTATCTAAGTATAATAGATATTCTATCCTCTAGATTATAAAACCTACCTCCTCTATCTTTATAGCATAAAGTGATCTAAATTTTAAGGCCTTTATAATAAAGAGGAACTATAGAGAAGCTTTTCCTAAGGTATATAATAAAGATAACTAACTAGTGAGATATTTAATACACCTTAGAGATTAAGAAGCTATATAAGACTAAGTACTTAATAGAGATTAAAATAGAATATTAGTAAGAGAGGTAATATAAGAATATTAATAGTAATAATAAGATAAAGAAAATACTACTTATAAAAATAAAAATCTTATTAGATATAATTCTAAGGATAAAGCTAGTTAGAGCTATTAATATAAAGATAATTTTATTCTACTTATATATTAAGAAAAATTATCTACTTTACTACTTTAAACTTAGAGAGGTAAATAAGCTTATAATCTAGTTCTTCTAGAAGATAACTTAGACTATAACTATTATAACTTTAATAAGAAGAAACCTACTAAGAAGCCTACTGCTAGCAAAATCTATAGACTTAATCTTATTAGGGGAATAGAAATAAGTAAGATTTTTAACTTTAACCTCTATTAAGCTTTAGGTGATATAGAAATTAAGATAAACATTATACAGCTCTTTTAATGCTCTCTAAGTATACAAACTAAGATTATTTACCTTTTTTAATAAGATCTAACTTAGATAAAGAAAGGGAAATTAAAGAAGCTAACTTAAAACTTTTATTAGTGCTTTCTAGTTATAAATACCTCTACTAACTTTAAATATTAACTCTAAAACTAAGGAGATAATAATTATTTATACCTTAATATTACTTATAGGCTAAGTAATAGAGTTCCCTTAAGCTTAAGATATTTAAATAGAACTATAGATTATATCTAGATTAATAATATCCTCTTTAACCTAAGTTTAACTTTAGATATTATTAGCTTAACTTTTATAGAGAAGAATAACTTTATATAGATACTTATAGTTTAACTTATAACTATTCGCTTAGCTAATAATAATATTACTATAATCTAGGAATATAGTATGCTTAAAGTAGTAATTAGAAATATCTTAATATATATATAAGCTATTATTATTAGAAGGTTAGATAAGTAGGATTTATTTTTAAATAAGTAGTAGTACTACTAGAATAGCGCTATTATAGACTACTAATCTGAAATAATCACTTTAAGAGGCTAATATAAATTAACCTTAACTATCTATATTAATCCCTCTCCTAAGCTTATTAAGTTTTAGTAGAGGTATAGAAGCTACTACTTAAACCTATAGGAACTAGATAAAGATAAAGAATCTAGCTATAATAATAAAGATCTAGAGACCCTCTAAGAAATAGATTATATCCTAAAAGAGGTATATAAAGAGACTTATTACTAAACTTAGAATAGAAAAAACTAACTTCCTCTTATAATAGCTAAAGTCCTAAGAGTAGAGATATCTTTATAACTAGTATAAGTAAAGATATATAAGATAGACTTTTAGATAATATCTTTATTCCTATTAGATAGAACTTTAGACTTAAGTAGATACTAAGAGGTATTTAGCCTAAATAAGAAGGTATTAAGAATTCCTCTACTAAGTTAATTTTAAATTTATATTATTTACCTCTATTAACTCTTTATAATAATAATTATCCTCTTCTTAATACTAATTTTTTTCTTATAGGTAAACTTTCTTTCTAAGTAATAAAGTTTTCTTTTAATATAGAATTTTTATATAGGATTAATTCTATTTCTCCTAACGTAAAGTTTCCTTTTATTATTAATTTTTTATATAAATATAATTCTTATTACAATAAAATTTTCTCTCTAATAAACTAATTTAATATAACTATGCTGCTACCTATATTACAACTTCCTTTTTAAAGCGCACTTTTTAATTAAGAGATAGAGAAATATAAAGAAGATTTCCTCTTTATAACTAAGTAATAAGATTTCTTTCCTCTTAATAAACTACTTTATAACTATAATATAAACCTAAAGTAAGTAAAAGTAGTAGATAAGCAATAAGAAGGAACTATATAAGATATAATAATAAAATATTTCTCGAGCAAAGAATTCTATAATAAATATTAACCTCTTCTAAATATACTAATTATAACTAAGAGTAATATAGAAGTAAGAATAGTAGAAAGTAAAGGAGTATAAATAGAGAAAGTAAATATATAATAAATATTATATAATAACCTACTTACTAAACTTAAATAGGATAAAGGTAGAGTAAGTATAGTATAAGCAACTAAAGAGTGTAAGTTATTTAGAGTAAAAAGAGAACTAAATATAATTTATAATAAGGAGCCTACTATAAAGTAATTAGGGAAAAGTTTATATAATACTTATAAATATTAGCATAAGTAATATATAAGAAACTAAATCTATAAATTAAACCTTAAGGCGTAAATAGGAAGAGAGAGTAATATTAGACTACTAGAAGTAGTATTAAGTAATATACGTAATATAATAAATAGATCTAAGATAAGTACTTAACTTAAACGCACTATTATATAAATTACTAAGATTTAAGTTAAAAATAATAACTTAGCTAAGAAAGAAATAATAGAACTAATAGACTAAGCTAAATAAACTTTTAGGAGGACTTTAAATACTTTTAGATTAGATATAACTAGCTATAAGAGCACCTTATAAGTATAAACTATTAGATAGAAATTAAATATTATTTCCCCCTATAAAGATCTAAATATTATAATTAAGGATATTATTATCTAAAGCTAATTAGATAGATAAAAATAATTTATCTACTCTAATAAAGAAAACTAAGCTTATATATACTTTAAATAGGTGTTAATAAATATTTATACTGAGGTAGCTAAAGAGCAACTTAATTTAGAAAATAATAAAGAGGAAGATAAAAGTAATATAGATAATTAGGAAGGTGTTAACTAAGAAAAAGTAGAGGAAGAAGTCTAAGTAAAGATATTTTTCCTAACTATAGTAGGAATAAACCTTTATAGCAAGAAGAGTAATAAAGATATCTTTAATAGACTTAAAAGAGATAACCTACTATTAATATCTTTAGAGACTTACTTATATATAAGCAACCTAAATTTTTATAAGTACCTAATTAAGAGATTAAAAATACTTATCGTTTAAGATATAAGTATAGAAGATTAAGAGAAAATTAATAAGTAGTTTGAGAAGTTTAGTATATAAATTAGGTATATAGTAGATATTAAAGAATAAAGAGATTAAGTGAAAAGACTAATATATACTTATAAAGACTACTTTATAAAGACCTTATAAAATATTAAATAAATAATACTTATAGAATATATAATTAACTTTTTATTAGGAGTTTAACTAAAGAACTATAAATAACTTAGGTATATAAGAGTTAAATAAGAATTTATAGCTATAGCTTTTATAGATATAGATAGAGTAAGTATAATTTAAAGGTTAGATAGATAAAGCGCTTAGGTAGCTAATACTTTATTTAGAAAGAAGATAATTTATAATCTAAAAATATTATAAATAGTTTATAATTTTTATTTAGTTAATATTATAACTATTAAGTCTAGCTATTTATATTATTACTTTAAGATAAATATTAATTTAATCTTTTATAGTTATCTTAAAGTCTATTTATAGTTTAATATATCTAATAGATTTTAAGGTATACTTATTAGAGATAGAGATTAATAGAAAGTAGTAATTATTAGACTAAGTAGAATATAAGAATACTTTAGTATAGCTTAAGGCTTTAAAGGTACCTTATTAATATATACTTAGTTTAGAGATCTAGTATTTAGATATTATAACTTTAAAGACTAATATATCCTATTTATTATAGAATACTTATTATATATTAAGATAGTATTATTTATTTATATTAATAATTATAATATTATAAGTGAGATATTTAATAACTACTTTTATTATTTTATAAATTACTACTTCTTAAGGATTACTTAGGTTTTTATCCTATTAGCTTTTATAAAAATAATTTTATTTACTAATTAACTTAATACTATTAGATTTAAGATTTCTAATAAGAAGATTTAACTTTTAATTAAGTATAGAGAAAAGTTTATATATTAGAAAGCTTAGTTCTAAGAGAAGCTACTTTTAACTTAGGAAGAGGTATATCTATTACTCTATTTAACTCCTTTTATGAAGAAGTATATTTTAAGGTAGGTAGATCTTAAAATAATAATTAAGAGAGTATTTTTTAAAGATATTTAGAAGATAACTAGTTAAAGTAGGAAGAGCGTTTAGTATAAATAAACTCTGAGAGAGAAGTTAGAATAAAGAGAAGTATAAGTAAAAGTATTTAATAATATTTATAATTATATTTAGAATAATATAACTTTTAGTACTTCTTTAGCTTTATAATTCTATATTATAGCTAACTCTTTAGACTATATAATTAGAGCAGTACTTCTCTAACTACTAGAGATATATCCTCTTAGTATTTAGATTATAAATAAGAATTTTAGGGAAGCTATAATTATTATATAGCTAAGCTATAGATTAAGCAACTAAGAATAAAGGTATTTAGTATTAGAGAGGGAGATATTAGTAATTATAAGAGCTCTATTTAAAGTCTATTAGCTTATTAATATAAGTCTATATTTTATTTTTATCTATACTAATTATAGAAGTATAGAATAGTTCTAGAGGAATTATAAAGAAATATATAGGAAACTTATAAAGTAGATTAAAGTTCTCACTAAGTATAATCTAAATATTATTTATTAGCTAAATATTATAAAAGTTATATAAGTAGCAGATAGCTTAAGTAGATTATACTAAAGGATATAAGATAAACTTATAATCCTACTTAAATAACTTATTTTTAAGGGATAAACTAAAAACTAAATACTTATAAAAAATATAGACCTTTAGAGTAATATACTTATATTAATTAAGTTAGCTAGACTAAAAGAAAAAGGGGAAAATAAAGGTATTACTATAAAAGAAACCTTTTAGAGATATATAAGAGAGTTAAAGAAGAAGATTATAATAAAATATAAGTACTTTTAGATCTTTACATACTTATCTAAATTTATTATAGCTCTCTCCTTAAAGACTAAATAAGAAATCTAAGATACTCTTTATAATATAAAGAACTTTAGAGGCTAGTATAGTAATATTATTAACTTTTTACTTAATAGAGTTAAAGCTATTAGTAATCTATCTAAAGATAAGAAATATTTAGTCTAAATAAAAATAATATATTACTATATAAAGGACTTTAAACTACTTAAGATTAAGATTAATAATAGCTTTATAGAATATATCTTAGAGAATAATATACTAGTAGTATTTATATTTATATATAACTATAATAGATATTTTAGACTAAATATTATATTATACTACTTTAGAAGGAGGAAGTTTTAGCTATAAAGAAGATAAAATATAGATATATTTATAAAATTATATAAAGTTTATATATACTATAGACTAAAACTAATAAAAGTAAGCTTAAAGAAAATAAATATTTTAGCTCCTTAAAGTATAATAAGCTTAGACTTCTTTAGGGGTATAACACTTATAAGAGCTAATAGAAGTATATATATTTTAGTCTCTATTAATTTTATAACTAAGTTTATAATCTTTATATAATATACTATAGTAGATATAGAGGTAGTATAATTAATTTAGACTTAATATATTTTTAGTATCTTTAGATAGCCTAAGATTATATATATAGATAATAAATTACACTTTAAGAACGCCTTACTATCTATAGTTATTATATACTATAGGATATACTTTATCTATAGATTAGTATTATATCTTACTTCTATTAAGTAAGTTAAAAGAATAGTTTAACTTATTAAATATCTTATAATATAATAAGCTATTATAACTTTAAAAGAGAGTTAGTTAAGATAGGTTTATAAAATCCTATAATAAATAAGAATCCTAAACTTAAGATTTATTTCTTTAATTAAAACCTTATTAGTAAAAGTAATACTTAACTTTAATATTAATAATATAAACCTTTAAGTTAAAAGATTAGATAACTTTAATAATCTTATCCCTACTATTAAGGTAGAGGGATATACTATACTTAAATCTAAAAGTAGCTTAATAAATTTTAAACTTATAACTAAACACCTTATATCTATAGATACCTAAGAAGAGACTTAAAATAATATTTAAGAACTTTTTATAGAGATTACTAAGATATAAAATATTAAACTAAACTTCTATTAAGAATTTTAAGTTAATAATATAATATAAAAAAAATTAAATAAAGATAAATAAGTAAAGTTAAAGTTTAAATTATTTTAGTTTAATCCCTTTAAGATTATTAAGAAAGCTTCTAATATTTCTTATTAAACTATAAGTTTAAACTTACTTCTTATAGAAATATTATATAAGATCTATATATCTAACCTAAAAACTTTTATCTTAAAACTAGCTTACTTTACTTTAAAGCTATTACTCTTACTTTATACTTTAAACTATATTAGTAAAAATATATAGTTCTTTATAAGTTACTATAAAGCTTAGGAAGTACTAAAAGCTATTAAAATAACTATAAGAAAGTACCCTTTAAACTAAGATCTAAATACCTAAATAAAAGAGAATAAAGAGGAGATTTATATACTTAAGAAAGACTAAGATATTAAGACGCTTAAAGTCTAAAGAGGAAGAGATATCACTATAATAGGATAGATAAGGATAGATAAGATAAGTTTATAAACTATATTATTATAGATAGTAGATAGGATTTAGGTATAAGATATATACTATTTAGGTCTTAGCTTAGGTTAGGACCTTTATAGAAAAAGCTAGTCTATAGATTTAGTATTACTATTACTACTACTAGCCTACTAATTAGCTAAGTAACTAGAAGGCTATAGAGATACTCCACAGGGTGTAATTAGACTTAGAAAATATAAGCATAATTATCACTACTTAACAAGCTGTTAAGTTTGCTGAGGTTCTTATCTTCGAGTCTATTTTGGCCGTTGTGTGAAGCCACAGTCTCCATAGCATAGCCACATGATAAGCCACTCAAGACATTCAACATTCACACCCCGCTTCTCAGAGACTATCATTGGTGGTTATGTTTTTCACAAGGTTCAAGGTTGCTGCTGCAGAGGACTCAGAGTGCTAGGCCGTGACGGCCGAAAACTGGTAAGACCCGGATCCTACGCGGATCTTCCAATTGGCCTCAGCAGCCTGGTCAAACTCCACCGCCAAGACGCCTTCCTGCTCAACGCTTACATCCTGGCCTCCTTCTTGCACTTGGGTAGCGTTCAGTGACACAACACCAACGGATCCTACGGGAACCACAATGTCATAAGTCAAGACATTGTTGCTAAGCTCCCAGGCGGCGCTGGCTTGTCCATTGGGCGTTAGATAGCTAGAAGAAGCCGAGGTTAGGTTGGTCTCCAATATGGGTTCGTAGTTGATCAGATTCCATCGAACGGCGTCGGCCGCAATATCCAGCCCGCTGAGTCGCTGAATCCATATGCCCGGAGCCCCCATCATGAAATGATTGAATGACGAGCCGCGACCCCCGTTCCTGGTAGGCAAGGTTAGCTTGACAGGAAAGAAGCATAATGGCACTATCAGTTCTTACAGAAATTCCCAGAGACTCGTGGCCCAGCTCGATTGAATAGGAGTAACTGGCGAGACCTGAGCTGCTAAGGCCTGGAGCGGTGAGCATCTTAAAGATAACATCGCTCCGGCCTCGGTCCTCGAGGACGCGAAGGAGGCTAGGAAGCGCGATCTCCCCGACGGTGGGATAGAAGGTAGTGTTCTCGATCGATGTCAAAAGCGACTCGAACACTAAGTCCTGGTATTCTTCCGGGACAACGCTCAAGTCGAGCGCAAGAGCGTTTGACGCCTGGATGTTTCCAGAGTAGTAAGCTTGTGAGGTGGTGCCGTTGGTGTCATCGATGAACCATTTGTTGTGCAAAGCTTCACCGATACTGCTTGCCAATTCGTCCCACTTCTGAGCCTCCTCGGAGTTGCTCAGCCAGAAGGGAATCTGCTTCATGGCCGTCGCCGCCTGATGATAGCCAAAAGTATTGGTCAACCCAATAGGCACGGTGGGAGTCTTCCCGTCGCCGGCGCCTCAGTCGCTCAGTCCAACACCTTCAATTACTGAGTCGGTCGCTCGGCGGCCGAGGTAGTCCATGTACGCGACCATGATGTCATAATTCTCACTCAAAACCCTCGTATCGCCATAGTATCGATATAAGTGCATCGCAACTCGCATGATGGCCGAGCCCCAGTTCGGGTCGTCGCGAAACTTATCGGGAAACACATCGTATTCGGGTGCAGTGGTTGGGATCAAGCCTTCCGAGTTAGCGCCGTACTGAGCTTGCGCGTCAGCAATGGTGTGCATGAGATTGTAGCCATAGGCCTGGAGGTCGAAGCGCCGGGCGAGCAGGTCAAAAAGCAGATGGTCTTGCTCTAACCAGCCGAGCTTCTCACGGTGAGGGCAGTCAGTCAGCACGCTGTACATGTTGCTCTGGTTGCCTCGTTAGCGCATGCTACAGCGAAGAAGGGAACGCCTTCGAGCGTACCTTCATCGAGGGATCTGTGATCTCATAAAGCTTGTTCAGAAACGAGTTGCTTGTTTGAACAGTGCCAACTTCATCGTTCGTTGCCCGAATGACATAGCCGGCCATATCGGTGAGTTGCGGTGCCCACGTTATGTTTACCTGGCAGCCAGGAGTTAGATGCATTTCAGCTAAAGTGTTTCTCCTTTTGACAAATCAAACGAGCAGGGACAAACTCAGACAAACATGCCGTAACCCATGATAACGGTAACGAACGCCGTAAGTCTCGGATTCATTGCCTGCTAGTGTATAACCGTCGAACACCGGGCTTCCGGTCTTTGTCTGTGAAGGATTCCCGCCGACAAGCCTTTCTGCGGGCCAAAAGACGATTCGAGTGCCCGCCTTGTCTGTTCCGTTCATGGTGAATTGATACCAGCCTGCAAAGTTGACACCAAAGTCAAAAAGATAGCCACATGATCTCTTCAAGAGCGTTAAAAGTTAGTCAAGTCTCAACTCGGGTTAGATGAGATGGACCAGTGCTAACCTGTGTGATCGACTTTGCTGTCATCGTCTCAGTGACCTTGAGCTGCGGCGCGGTGGAGCTGTGCAGCTTCCCAGCACCACCTATCGGACCGGTTGAAATATTGGCAGATTTCCAATCTGAACGGTCTCCCTGAGAGCTTGACCAGTTTGGGATGCTTTTCCTGGCATCGTATTCCTCTCCACCATACCATGCAGCTTCGAGAAGCGGGCCGTTGGTGGTAGTGATCCACGTACCATCGGAAACCACAGAGTTGCTGACACCATCGCACGTGTACTCGAGCTGAGATTTGAGGATGGGCGGCTTGGACGACGTCGTGAACTTTCGGCTGAAGACAATAGGTTATTGAGAGTCCTCGTTAGAATTGAAAAGCTGAATCAAGCTGCACTTAGTAGCGGTTTAGCAGGGGCTTGTCTGAGTTATATATGCCCTTGCCAATCGAAACACCAATCACATTGTCGCCCTCAGTGAGAAGATCGGTGACATCGTAGGCGCGGTACAACACGGTACGGTTGATGGTAGAATATCCGGGGCCGAGGACTTCGTCGGACACTGAGTTGCCGTTGAGTTCGGCATAGAATACGCCCAGCCCGGTTATGTAGAGGCGTGCTTTGGCGACGGTGCAATTGATGTTGAACTCCCTGGCAAAGAGAGGGAGGGAGTTGACACCAGTGGCGAACTCATTGTTCTCAATCCACTGCGCAGTCCAGTCGCTCTCTTCTAGGAGTCCAAGCTCGAAGGTGGAAGGTTCGCTCCATGTTGACGCAACATCATCTGCGTCCCAGGCTCGAACACGCCAATATCCTTGGTCCCGGGAACTGAGAGTGCTTCCGTTCCAAGACGCAAAGGCTTGCGTATCGCTCAGCTTTCCAGTATCCCACAAGTCGGGCGCATCGAAACCATCAGAGCTTGAGGCAGCCTGAAGTTGGTAGGCCGTCTGATTATCGCCGCGGCGGTCAGATTGGAGGCGCCAGGACAAGAGCGGATTGGTCGCATGGATGCCCAGCGGCGCTGTCACGCCTTCTGTTCGAAGCGACTCAGGCTCAATGGATATGGCGGAGACTACGGCGACCAACGCCGGGGAAAGTAGTGCAGGAAGCCGCATCCTCAACAACGTAATGATGTTGATACCGTTTATGCGAGAGGAGGGAAATAGTCCTACACGATTGGAGAAGATCAGATGCAGAGAGAGTGATCAGCAACCAGGAACACAAGCTGCGTCCTCCTATCATTTAATACGGATCGTGATGTCAAATGGCCTGCCTGGCGGTAAAATCTGTGGTCATTCTATTCGGGCATTTCGTCGACGATCTCGTCGGCTGGAGCTATCCGCTTCCCGATTGGGATAGTTATTCCCCGCGTCTCGGTGCAGTTATCGGCGAACCTGGCCGAAGCTCTCACCCTGACTTGGCAATTTTTGAACATCATTCGCGGATAGCGACACAGCTGGATGTTGAAATCCAAGCTTGGGGGATTTGCAGCGTTTCAAATCCGCAACCCTCACCATCGTTGCCTACAGCATTGGCTTCTTTGTAAATGCATGTTTCGCTCTCAAATTTGTTTAAGGTGTGAAAATGGCACAATCTTAACTCCTCTGTCATTTTCTCTTCTTTGAATACTTGCTTTCACTCGTATTCATCCGTAATAAACGTAAGGTATTCATCCGTAATAAACATAATTTGGCGCTCATCAAATCTCTACTCGGCTTTCCCATCGTAAACACATCAAGTCACGTTTGACTTGCAGCCATATCATTGGCTTGTCTGGCTCAAACCACAGCAGCAATCGTATTGTCCTTGAATCGGTCGGCCTCGCGCTTCAGCATGAGGATGCAGCTGGCGACGATGAAAGCTTCGATGTCCTTGATTGTCGTTTTCTTGTCATCCGTCCACATCCCAAGGTTGATGATCAAGCGCCCGCCATTGCCGCCCATCCAGCGATTGGTTCCTGGAGTGCGAAGATCCGCGTTGCGCACAAGCTGAGCGATCGGGACGCCGTGCTTGCCCACCTTGCCATTGCTGGCGAACGCCGGGGCGGCGTCGTCGGTCCGTTCCAAGACTAGAAGTGAGGATGCCTGGGAGGCTTCTTTGCGCTCGTCGCGCCCACCATAGCGCCACTCGAACGTGCCAAACGAGGTCTTCAGTTCCTGCGTGCGCGACATCATGTTACGACTTTTAACCTCGACCACCTCACACACGAGATGGTCTGATTCGATTGCCTCTTCTACTGTGGTAGCAGCCCCCGGGGATAGTATCCTCATTCTGGGACGGCGGCCCGGACCCCAGCGGTAAATGGTTGATATCAGAGGTGTCTGGCTAGAGTCGGACCCGCGGACGAGCGCGCAGGAGTTGGAGTTCTTCTTAAGCCGAATGGATGTGTACTCTAGCTCGCCAGAGCCAACACGGTAGACGGAGATATTTTCCAGCACATTGCCCGTGAGGGCCTGGCTCGTGTCGTAGCCAATGGCCTGTATGTCAAGTTGGCTGATGATACCACTGTCGCTAGGTGATACGAAAGTTCCTGAGGCGAGCGACTCCTTGTAACCAGGAGGCGCGTCACCGTAGTCGGAGTTCCCAGACGACACTGAGCTCATGATTGAGAGGGTACAAAGATGAGGAGAATAGCGCGCCTCAATACCCTGGTTTTGTTGAATAACTAGTTTGATGTTTTTGATGGAGAAACTAAAGTGCTTTTCTCGCCTAGTGTTAACGAAGTTGAAGCGGTGGTGTCCTTGTTGAAGTGACTTCAACTAGATGGATGTGAACTTGAAGGTCGCTTGGCAAGAAATATATAGCAGGTTTGGGCGTCAGTAGTGATGGGATGAGGCTACTCCCAGTTTGGCAAATACGCTGGGGGCGCCAAGCGCCACCAGTCACTAATCCTCAAAGAGATATACAAAGTCACTCGGTGGGTGAGACATCGGCAATCGCCTGTTGGCGACCAGTGGACGCCGCACTAAGTACAAAGATGAGGTCGGTGGCGCAGGGATTGAAAATCTAAGCCGACGTCAGACCCTGACTTAGTCGTTGACCATCTTTTGGCCGGCCTGGGTGCCACGTGCATAGGCTACTGCGTGCTATCTGATCTTCACAGATCTGCCTGTCTGGGAATACAACACCAGCGCGCCTGCACAGAAATGCAGGCTTAGCATGTGCTGCGGCAGGGCATTTTTGACTAGCGCCTGCTGGCACTCAACAGTGGAAGCCTGCGGCATTCATTAGTGCAATGCATATCAAACTTGTTCAGAATGTTTCAGGGCGATTCTTCAGACGCCTCGCCGGCTGCGCCTGTATTTTACCAGAAACCTCAACTTCCAATCTCGGGAACTGCGGACTACCCTTCGCAGGTAGACATTGGCATCATTGATACGTATGCTGCATTTGTTTGTGCATTTCGCTGCAGAGTTTCCATCACGAATTTCGTCATCTGATGAGCAGACTTGTGTTACATGATATCAAATTGAAGAGAGATTCCCTACGTTTAATGAATTCTGTGATTGTGACCTCTCTTATTTCCGTGATATTAGAAGAGGTCTGTTTATCGCCTTCTAGATTAATGATAGAGATGCCAACACGCTTATCATAAGCCTTACTCTCATTCAAGCATTTGCTGACCACAAGAGAAGAACAGGAGGTAATGTCGTCGTTAGTTCCAGCGAACAAACACTCAAACCTGTCCCCTTCTTGGACGAGACCACCTGGCAACACAGGAAAGTCCACCTCCAAGAAATATAAACAGGAATTTGGCGAATACTGGACATGTAAAATCATCTAGACTTAGAATTTGGTTCAAGGTGACATGGATTACAATTGTTGAGTACGAAGGAGTGGATCCCATTCGCTGAAGAGCACCTTCGGCAACCTCCTTTCTTGTGGCTTGAATACACCGTCTACTGGGGCATAAAAGTTGAAATCCGCTCTGCTTGGATTCATTCAAAAGCTCAGTAGATTCATTTCCGAGCCGATGATATATTTCGGTAGGCATTCCCAAGGTCAGCGATGTTATCTTCGGCCACGAAGCTTGGAACCTGCGTTGCATGAATGTTCCGGCTAAGAACAAGCAGTCGCCGACAAATGGGAATCAGACATGCCGTGACACTGAAATTAAGGGTTCTTGCAGAAGTACTCTTCGAGCCAAGCATCAAAAAGGAGGCCGTCGTATATTTGGAACTCTCATGGTGTGCCCCTCGGTCGTGACAAGAAGTGGTGTGGCCCCACCTTGTTTTACGGGCCTACCACATGTAGCGTCGAAACACTCCTAGCGACTTTTACGATGCAGCCAATCACAGCAGCCCAGAAACTTTTGTACTAGGATGGTCCAAGTTTACATTCGTGGCCTCGTGGAGAAAGTCCCAGGTTTAATCTTAAGATTCAGCTTCAGAGAATCATTGAGGCTTGCAATTCAAATGAAAGCCGCTTCTGATAAAAGCCAGCCAGTTACCCAGCACTCTGTACGATTTGACCACAGCATTCAACAGCCATCTTCACACTTATTCATCGCATTCGCTGAGTTGCCTTGTCAGCCAACCCCGGTACTTGTCCTCTATCGACCGAGCTTCATCATTCACAAAATGGTGAGTACTTACTTGTGCCTTTCCTGCCCATCCTGTGCTGTGGCCTTCTTGAAAGTGCAGGATCTTGGCTTCTAAGACTTTGGCAGCTGATATTAGATTTACCAGGGCAACTTCTGCGCATATATACTTGCATTGCTCTTCCCGCCTCTGGCAGTCTTTTTCCGCTGCGGCTGCGGCTCTGAGACGCTCATCTGTACTTTGTTGTCGATTTGTGCTTTATTACCTGGCTCAATCTGTAAGTGACTATATGAGGAGTTTGGTTATGTAGTGTAAATTATGAACTAACTTCAGAAGACGCTTGTTTCGTTGTTCATCGGACCGGAAAAAAGGGCAGGGCAGACGGGACAGGGGCCTGATTTGGGGTCGGTGGGGTGCGGCTTGAGGAGTACTTAGACTGTAAATTAGACAAATTTGAGAACAAGTGGTCGCCTTCAGACGACCACTATTTGCTGCAACATCAATTTGAACTTGTTCGCACATTGCTCTCAATTGTGTCAGCCGGCTTTCTTTTCGATATAAGGTGGCAGAAGTGTCGGATCTCTCGATGGCAGCGTCAAGTAAGGCGCAATCAAGGTGGATAGTGTCACATTTGTCTTCAGAACATTTCGATTAAGCCTGACATTGGTCTGGTGAGAAGTCCCGAGGACACGACTAGTTAAGGCATGTGATTGATTACCACATAGACTGCCGGACCTCGAAGTTTTATGCCACCAGAAATACGCACAGCGTAATTGAAATATTCATCATGAACCATGCTTATGAGGGACCTCAAGAAAACATGTTTATCGACGGGGTGGAATCTTTCGTCTGCCGAAGATTTCGCTTCAGACCAAGTTGACAAAGACGAGATTATTCTTCCTACATTCGACTATTCATTTTCTAGTAGTAATGCGTCTATCAATTTGGTAAACGTATACTGTTTCGACAAAAGAAAAAGCCACGTGCACACTATCAGGGCACAGTTGTCTTTTAGCAACGGCTGCACTCAAGAAAAGAAAAGCTTCCCCCTGGCACGGCCCATGGATTACCACTTCTGAACCCTTCCTCATTCCCAAAGCTCTCAAATACTTCTTCTAGAACCCAAGAACCACCAATGCTAGAGCCGTGGCTGCAAAGGAGAGTCCAGACATCGGCTTTATCGTGCCGGCGATGCCCTCCACCTTGACTGCCTCCAGAAGCATGCGCGGAGTGTACGGACCCGGTGTCGTAGAATTTGTTACTCCATCCCAACAATACTTCGAAAAACAGTCACGGCACACCCCAGGTACAGTGGTGTTTGTCCTATCCCAGCTACGAGACATGATGGCGCATCCAACGCACGTAGGCCACTGCGCGTCAACTGTAGCGTTGCCCCTCGTGGCGACATCGTACCCGTTCCGGATGATGGCATTTCGCATATCGAGTTGGTAAGTTGGTGTGAAGGTCGAAACGTTGGAATTGAAGACGTAAGGTGAATGGGGAAGGTAGACAACAAGCGGCGCGGTGCTGTTGGCGGTTAGGTTCGCGGCATCGCATCCGAACATGGTAGGACGGGAGTTTAGCCCCAGATTGATGAAAGTGTTAACATCGGGTACCGGAGGGAACGTGGTACCGTCGTCTTGAAATAGCGAACGCTCGTAGGTGGCCACCATCGCAGTTCCGTTTGGCCAGTTTGGCCCCTCGCGATCTAGTGTGTCGGCTGAGGAGTCGACGGCAAAGATGACGTCGACTTCGCGCGCGGGCTGTAGCAGAGGTGTGAAAGGGATGTTCTGGAGGTCCTCGCCGCCGTCAACGAGAGTCAACTGTTTCGTCTGTGAATTCGCGTTCGTTGCATTGTTCCAGTGGTAGAATGGATCTATGACCAAAGTCAGTCGACTTTCCGGGCAAGTGATCTTGTGGGACCTACTCGGTGACCAATTGGCAACATCCATTTGGGTTTGGTCCAGATCGACAAGAATACTGGTCAGGGAATCCTTGAGTATGGCTGGTACCATGTCGGTACTGTTGATCTGGAGTAGGAACTGGTTGAATAATGAACTTGAGGTTCCAAAGACGAAGCTCAACTGGTCAAATCCAGTCACACATTTTCCGTGAGACGCGACTTTGCCAGCTTCGAACTCGGATCCTACAAATTGAAGAGGAACAAATCCGACGGAGTCGAAAGACCCCAGCTCCCAGGGTGTGAACTCGTAATTGGTGGTGTTGGTCGAGAATAGGACGGACTGACCTTCCTGGCGCTCATCGGCCACGAGGATTGGTAAGGGATGTTCGGCGGCAGCGAATCCGGTCATGTTCTGGATCGAGGAAAATGTTGAAACTGGGACCAATAAGCCAATGTCGTAAACAGAGCCCAGTGTCGCGAAACTTACCAAGTTTGCCAGAGGCATCAACCAGTTGGAACGACAATGCCCGGCCCCAGAAGTCGGTTAGAGTAGTATTGAAACCACTGTCAACCTTTGCAGCGACTTGGTCAACGATCGCCTCAAAATATGCTCCAGCATTCGAAGAACCGGTGTCGCCCATATCGGGCCCCTCAAAAATGGAGTTCTGGAACTGCCAAATGGAGGTCGAGTTACGCGTGTCGACAATGCTCTGCACCGAGGGGAAGTCGTTGGCGTATAGGGAAGACACGAGCCATCCGCCACCAGACAACCCCGTGAGGTATGTTGCGGACTGCAAAAGACCGCCGAGCTGTCCCGCACCGGTAGAACCAGGCGTGCGCTGATCGTACGCGGCGATGGCTCCGGCTCCGTTCATGAGAGCACGCCACCCGCCTCCTGACAGGGCAATGCCGATGTTGGGCAACGCAGAGACATCCTTCGCGCTGTCAAAGTAGCCGTCCGAGTCAAAGTCGGCGATATCAAGTCGCTTGATTAGATCGCGCAAGGCAGGTATGGTATTCGCCCGTCGTTTCTGAGTCCAAAGCTTCTCGTCTGCGGAGAGGGACTGGAAGTCTCTGATCGCGGGCCGCTCGTTGACGGGACAGTCGATGGTCGTGGTTCCGTAGCTGTTTGCTGTTCCGTGGAGTGTCAGTTGGATGTGACTGGGGCAGCAATTCTGGTTGAAACTACTTACATGACGCCGCGAACAGCAGTGTCGGTGCAGCCGCCAGCGATAAAAGTAGGGCATTGAGCATCATTGCTATGAAGAAAGAGGTTCTAACGATAGATTGTACTCAAAATCTCCCAGTCTATCTCCCCAAGGGGTGGCTCACTATATAGACTCTTTCCAACGTGAGTAGAATCATATTTTGGGTCTCATCATTTTTTTCGAGGACGGACTTGCGGAACCAACATGTCGCCTCGCCCGTCTTCCATCAAGGGTACCATCTCTTGGCGTGCTGCGTTAGCTTCTCCCGAGGGACCGGAATTGCTCCACAAGCATTTCATGCGAAGGCTAGTGACCGACAACATAACCATTGGGAGCAATCACGATAGCTCATGGATAAGCTTCTCCTCTCCCTGTTGGGTATCGAAGGAAGGAAGTCAGCCGGAGAGAAAAACCTTTGAGGTTCACCGATCCATATTACTGAATTCATGATTCATGGGCACAACAATGATATGATGGTGGAGCTCGAGAAGGCGCTGCCACTTGTAGCCCGCCTGAAACATGGTTTTGTAAAACCCCTGTTTTTACGACGCAGCCAATGGGAGGGCGTCTTAGCTGTGAAGCTTGTGTGGTGTGGATCGATCGGCCCTACCGTGACCCACAGCTAGGTTCGGTAAGGCTTAGCAGCTCGGCCCGGCCTCTAATGACACTTTTTCTCTGTCTGAATAACACAAGTCTTTCCCGCCGACAACAGCAAATCTTCCAGGCCTGACATTTTGCCCAGCAAAAATTCTCTATCCTCTGGGCTCTGAGCCTGCGACGATTTGAAATTGCCTGCAAGATGAGTGGCATGATGGATGTCCGGACGAAGCCGAAGTACACTAGAGCTTCGGCCCCTAAGGTTAGAACAGGTTGTCTAACATGGTAGGTGGCAGCCCGTTCACTCCACACCATTGCTGAGAAACAGCAAAACTGACCATGAATATCCATCTACAGCAAGTGAGTAACTCTATCCTATTGGATCCCTCGTAGTTCTGACCCTGGTCGTCCAAAATCAGGATCCGCCACGTGAAATGTGACGAGGCCAAGCCGACTTGCAAGAAATGTGAGTCGAATATAACCCATCGTTTGATATATATGGCTGGACCAATCAAGAATAGGCCAGGTCAGCAAAGTGGTATGTGACGGCTACCCTGCAATGGAAGACAGGCAAGTTCCCCAGAAAAGGTCACGAAAGATGCGCGCGCCCCCAAGGAACGAAGTGTCATCTCTCTTGCCTCTACCTCGGGCATGCCTCAACTCTGATGCTTTACGGGATCATAAAGGCTCGGCCTTCTTTCACCACTTTCGAACATGCACCCTTCCGGATCTTGCATTGCCGCCCTACTCCACTTGTTTCTGGGACCAGCACATTCTGCCTCTAGGCAACGCAGTCCCGGCCGTGAGATGTGCCGCCACAGCTCTCGGCGTCGCTCATCGAGCATTCTTACTGGAGGCTTCTGACCCTTCAGCATCCGAGGCAAGAGAACAGCTAGAAAGCATTGCTGTTCAGCAGTATAATGAAGCCATTGGCCATCTGCTACCAAATGCAACCTCATCTGGGGTGATGGACGTTCGAACAATTGTCACCTGTTCCTTGTTGTTTTACTGCCTCGAGAACATTCGAGGTCGTCCAGACGAATCCATACAGCATCTAAGATCTGGTGCAAGACTGATCACTTCCAGTCCTCCTCATCTCTTGACCGAGACCGGAAAGACGGCCGCTGGTGTAGAGAGTTCCATGGAGGAGATCGCCAGGTTGTTTGCCCGCATTGGCGTTCAAGCGTCTCTGTACAAAGAAGACGAAGTCGTGCCGGATTTAAGGGCCTACATAACGCCCACTGAGAAGAAACCCAGTAATTCATCGCAATCTTTTCGCGATTTCACTGTCGCCCGAGACTCGCTTTACGATCTTGACATCGACCTTGCAACATACCACAACAGGGCCTTCATCCTAGCCCAGGCTTACAAAAAGAACCTCCAACAAAAGGCCTCGGAACCGCCGATCTATGTGGACGGATACGACCCAGCGGCTGCCGCTCCAGAGATCAACGCCACTTACGGCCCATCGTATGCAGACGGTCTCGACATAGGCCCTGTCATCAGCAAATTCAGGATCTGGAGCCGGCGATTCGACAAAACGGTCCAACAAGCCGAGAATAGAGGGCCAACTAAGCGCGAACGTCATGAGATCGCAATGCTCGAACTACGGCGGCGCGTATGGGAAACTAATCTCGACGAGATTCCCAGCGGATCCCCCGAGCAAGCAGATAGGATTCTCGATCAAGCTGAACTTGTGTTGCAACTCTTCTCCTCGAAACATCCCATCTTCACCCTCGAGAGCCACATCTCGCCATCCGTGTCATTTATCTGCTTTTATAGCGATGAAGAGAGACACCGACGACGAGCATTGGATATTCTTCGCTCAGCACGCATGCGTGAGGCAGTTTGGGACAGCAGGACCTTGGTCAGGATAATTGAGCCTCAATTTGGTGATACCGGACGAGGAGCTTTGTAATAAGTGCGATTATTGTTCTCGATAGTATTGAATTGAAAGTTCTATTGAAAGTTCCAAGGCAAGCACATGTGTTATCCGAGAGCAGACATCACGAGGCGATTTCCTCCATTGGCACTAACGGCAGCCCCATTGACCCAACGGGACTCTTCGCTAGCGAGAAACCCAACAACGTAAGCAATATCATCGGGGACCCCGATGCGGTCAGCCGCCGTCGTGTCTCGAATCTGGCCCTCCATATACCCTGCAGGAAGTAGATTCTGACTGTTTTTGATCGTATCAGTCGCCGTCAGACCAACAATGACACTGTTGAAGGTAGCCTTGGTGGTCTTGCCGAATTGCTCAGCAAGCGAGCGCGTGTAGCTCTGAAGGGCAGCTTTGCTGGCTCCGTAAGTCATGGTGGGATCCAAGTTGGCCTGATAAGCCAGCACACTCGATATAGTAACAACTCGGCCCCCGCAAGGTGGCAAATGCGGTAGGACAGCGGTGGTCAAAGAGATGGGGGCGAAGACATTCGCCTGCATCACTTCAAGAAAGACCGGCAGTGTTGTGTTGCTGACTGGCTGCACTTTGGAGGGGTCGCCAAGGACGGCGTTGTTGACAAGAATATCGATCGACTCGGCGGAAAGGTGTTCGAGAGTCTGAGAGACGACCTTTGCTCCAAACGAAGGGTCAAGAGCGTCTGCTTGTATGGCGACGGCGGCTTCGACTCCGAGCTTGCGGCACTCGTCCAGAGTGTCTTGTGCAGCTTGAGAGTTGCTTGCAAAGGTAATAGCCAACTTGGAAAGACCCTTGCGGGCTAAGTGAATGGCGATAGCCTTTCCGATGCCACGAGATGCTCCGGTAACGATGGCAGTCTTGCCAACGAGTGACCAAGGTTCTTGAGAGCTGGGAGACGAAGTCATGTTGGCGTTGCTGAGGCTTCAGGGGTTTGAACTAAAGATTGAAAGTTTGATGGCAATTTTGGCTAACAAAAACTGAGAATAAGAACTGACAGGAGCCAATTTAAAGACAACAGTCTCGTGCGGGAATAATTCTTTGACCAGCCATGGCTCTGCAATATCTGAACATCTCCAATTTCCGCTCGGCGTATACCTGTAATCACAGCGGAGGAATCGCGGAGCGGGTGCTAACATGGAGCATGCGGAGCGGAGCTGGCATATCACAACGGCACCGAGAAAGGAAATTTCGGCCGGGCTCCCGGCAAGAGTGGGGTTCAGCTGGCGTAGTTGGTATTAGTCGCCGAAACTCAAAGCCTCGCTCCACAACTACCGTCCTCTTGGAAAAGAAATACCGTGCGTAGCCGGCATAACTCCCGACCGAATGACCCCACAATCGACGTAAAAGTCTCCGAATTATGAGTGGTAACGACGGCACTTCGGGGAGTTGACGGTATCCGTCTTGCTACGACATGGAAGCAATAATGTGCAGTGCCGGAACAGTTGCGCGGACTTCAGCCGAGGGAAATTTCGTAAAGCATCGGACTTGAAGATTCGTTCTGCATGAACTCAATCCGCATCATTCATCACTGAAGTTGATCAGACTTGGAAACTTTCGCCTGTGATGTTTAGCCTTTCGCTGTTGAACTCGGGTTATGTGGGAAAACCTTTTCTTTGAGCTAGATATATAAAATAGAACGTCCCGACGACTTTTGGAGGAAAGTACACTCACGACAACAACTCACAAAATTGGAAAGATGTCAGCTAATCATTTCTCGAACCTGGTCCCAGATGTGTTCATTGCGTCTACGCCCACCGAGAAACCTATTCACTATATCGTTACCGGATTTCTCCTCTTGATAGTTTTCTACACAGTCGCCGGCTATGACCAGAGTCTCCCAGAAGTCAACCCTCGCAAGCCACTTGAAGTTACCAACCGGCGTCGTATGAACGACTTCGTCCACAATGGAAAAAGACTCATGCTTCAGGCCAAAGAGACTTTTGGGAAGAGCCCGTATAGGATCTTTTCTGAATGGGGCAATCTCGTAGTGCTTCCTGCAGACTTTCTCCATGAGCTTCGAAATGATTCGCGTTTAGACTTCATAACCCCATCCAATGACGTAAGTATTTTCGATGCTATGTTCTATCTGGCTAATGTGCGTAGGATGGCCACGGCTACATTCCTGGCTTTGATCCATTCCTGGCCAAGGAGGGTCACCCACAAATGGTGACAAAGTATCTTACCAAGGCTCTCAGTTAGTATATAGACTTCGTAGCGTGTCGGTGCCCTTGTGCTGATATGGCTTCACAGCAAAGTTGACCGAGCCTATTTCCAACGAAGCCACGATTGTTTTGCGCCAGGTCATGACTGACTCAACGGGTAATGCACAGTCCAATCACTTTACACATCTCAAGACATTTCTAATCATAATAACTAGATTGGCATGATTTCGTACCTCGAGACGAGATCATCAAAATTGTTTCCCGTCTCTCCACCAGAGTCTTTATGGGTGAAGAGCTCTGTCGCGATGAAGAGTGGTTGAGAGCCTGTGCCAACTACACCGTCACTGCGTTTGGCGTTGGGTATCAGCTTGGACAGTATCCGAGATGGTGCCGCCCGCTGATACACTGGCTTCTTCCATCGTGCTGGGAAGTCCGCCGGCTGTTGTCCAACGCACGTCAGGTGCTGAAGCCTCATATTGAGAGACGAAACGCCAAGAAGGCACAGGCAATCGCGTCTGGGGATACAAGTGTCACTTTCGACGATGCGATTGAATGGTTCAGTCAAATCTTCAAGGACAACTACGACCCAGCTACCCAGCAGATTACCCTGTCGCTCGTCGCAATACACACGACAAGTGACCTGCTCCAGCAGACAATGGTGGATTTGGCTCAGCATCCAGAGCTTTTCCAACCTCTACGCGAGGAACTTGTGCGCGTGCTAGGAACGGAGGGTCTGAAGAAGTCGGCGCTCAACAACTTGAAGCTTATGGACAGCGTACTGAAGGAGTCGCAGAGGCTCAAGCCTGCGTTACTTTGTAAGCTCAATGCTCCCATCAAATCAGTTCCGCAGAGCTGCCACTGACTTGTGATCGGCAGGTACCTGGCGTCGTTTGGCCACTGAGAATATCGAGCTCTCCAGCGGTTTCGTCATCCGCAAGGGACAGCGCGTGATCATCAACAACACACACATGTGGGACGACGAGTGGTATGATAATCCGGAAGAATACGACGGATACCGCTTTCTACGCATGCGCAACACGGATGAGGAGAAGCATGCCCATCTCGTGAGCGCCAGCCCAAAGCATACCGCGTTTGGCTACGGCCAGCATGCCTGTCCAGGCAGGTTCTTCGCTGCGAATGAACTCAAAATTGCCCTGGCCCATCTGTTGCTCAAATACGACTGGAAGTTGGCGGATGAGACGAAAACCCCGACGCCTGTCCCCTTTGGCATGGCGTTATTGCCGGACCCCAACGTCAAGTTCCTGATTCGGAGACGCGAGGAAGAAATCGATTTGAATTCGCTGGAGTGCTAAATGTGGGATTGAGACCGAGGCAATTCTATGCACCCAAGTTTGTAATCTACATTTGAAGGCACTGCCGTCCAAACTGGAAGGCTACCTCGAGAGCATTGGGCGACTCGAACATGAAAGCAGTAACCTTACGATGTCAACTAAGTGGGATAATAAGTCAATTAAGCTGTCTACTAGGTACTCAATCAAGACCAGTCTTCAACCACCGCCTTCGGAATCCCAAATCGTTCGCTCATAGTAACCCAAGCAGCCACAAAAAGCAAGATTCTAAACGCCTTTAGATCGGCCTTTTCTCCGAACCCTCTATCTAAAGCGTCCTTGACCTGCGCGTAATCTACGAACCCCAGGTTTTCCACCTTGTCTTGCGTAAGTGTCTTCTCTAACATTTGGTGCAACGGCCCGCCCTTGGGCCACACAATCGGTGCAGTGAACGGATGCTTCTGCCTCTCGTACAACTCTTTCAGAATGAAGGGCTTTGCCGCTTCTCTCAGGATCCACTTTTCAGTGAGAGCCTGCGACGCGACGCCAATGCCCTCCCACCACGGCCCTTGGTGGCGCTCGGGCGGGATCTTGTCGGGCGTGTACGCCATCTTCAGACTCGGCGGCAAGTTGTTGATGTACTCTGTCAACTTGTGGTCGAGGAACGGTGTGCGAGCTTCGACGCTGTGGGACATTTCTGTCAAGTCGCCGAGGCAGCTGAGAAGGACGTTCGGCAGGGGCCCCTTGCTATAGATGTATTGCGCCGTGTGAAGGGGGTGCCATTTCTTTTGCATCTTTTCGTGGATGGCTGGCTTGAAAGATTTGACGATGACGTCTTTACAGTCAAGGTCCGTCCATTTGTTGTTTTCTCTCACCCATGGAGAGAAGATGTCGATGCTAGGGTGCCATGCGAGGATGCACGGAGGTAAGAGTGTGTCGTTGACCTTCTTCATCGCGGGTGTAGACTCCCAACCGTGCTCGAAGGCTCCGGCGCGTGGGATGAGAAGCTTAATGTCCCGCTCAGTGGACCTTTGCATATTCTGACGAAGTTCCGAGTCGATTACCAGAGGTGAGCTTGGCATCGACAAGTCTGGCTCGCGCAGATAATCCGGCGGGAAAAAGGCGTATCCGGCGAAGTGCTCATCAGCGCCCTCCCCGGTCAGAACGACTTTGACGCCATTCTCGTTCGGAAGCGACGACAGGGTAAACTTTCCAACACAATTGAGATCAAAGTGGTGATGTTCGCAATGGTATGCGCAATCGGCAAAGTTCTCCGCCAATATGCTCTCGTTGACTTGCGTCTTCTGTATCTGGACCCCAAGATGCTGCGCCGTTCTCTCTGCAATGTCTGCGATATTTCAAGTTAGTAATGGCCGGCTTACAAGGTGAGTGGGGAACATACCAGACTCATCAAACCCTGACTCTTTAGGAAACTGTATAGTGAAGCAACTGATTCTACTGGTTGCATCCTTGTTGCCAATCTTAATACCTTCGTCCCTCACAAGGTGAGTGACGATTCCCGCCACCAGGGATGAATCGATACCGCCCGAGAGGTAGATACCGATCGGCACGTCAGCGCGAAGTCTGAGACGGATAGCCTCTGTAAGCCTCTCACGGAGCCCAAGGACCATCTCATCCACGCTCCTTGTCTCGCCTTCGGTCTGTCGACATGTCAGCAGTAGTCGCTCAAGATGTCACCGATTAAAGTTACCTTGTCTTTGTAGTCGGCATCCCAGTACTGATGAATTTGCATCACGCCGTCTTTCGAAATCTCCATCCAGTGTCCTGGTGGCACCTTCTTCACGCCTTTGAATAATGACCGGCCATCTTGCATCCATCCGCCATCGACAATGGCACCTACATCCCATTGAGGTTTCCAGCCCAAGGGCAGGAATGCCTTTGCCTCAGGTGCAACGATCAACTTGTCTGTGCCATCTTCCTGGTGGACAATCGTCCATAGCAGAGGTTTGATACCGAACCTATCACGGCCTAAGATAACCTTGCCAGCTGCCTCATCGTACAGCACGAAGGCGAACTCGCCGCGTAGGTGCTCCAGAAACTGTGGGGCGCCGTAGGCCTTGTACAGTGCCAGGATCACTTCACTATCGCTGTGACCTCTAAACTTGTAGCCCCGCTGTTTGCACTCCTCTCGGATACGATCGTGGTCGTAGATCTCCCCGTTGACGATGGCATGGATTGTCTCATCGTCGCTGTGGATAGGCTGGTTGCCGTCGGGCGTCAAGTCATTGATGGCCAATCGGCAGTGACCCAGTCCTGATACATGTCAGCTATCATGACAAGCTGTCAAACATTCACATCTCTGCACTGACCGATGAACCCATCCTGACTGACCCATACCCCTTGCGCATCTGGTCCTCGGTGAGAGATCGCCTCGAGGCTCTTGCTCAACTGCTCCCTGAGATCCTGAGTCGCCTTGACTTTTCCGTTGGCCTGCGCTTCTGCCGCACCATTGGTGCCGCTGGCATATCCGTTCAGGGCCTCGGTGTGGAAATGTTGCCCTGGTCGGAGGGTGAGACAGGCCGAGATACCGCACATTTTGGCGAGCGTTTGATCAGCGATGCAACTTTCGTGAAGATACTGAGTCAAGAACGGTCCGGGCTGCTGCTCCGTGCGTTTTTCAGAGATGACCGATTGTAGCAGTAGCACCTACAGCTCTGAGCCGTCGTATATCAATGACAGGTGTCCCGACTCCGGCGCGGGCCGTGGGGCTGAGACTTTCGGGGTGTGTGGAGATGGGTCCGGGCGGATGGGCCCGATGTGGATCTATCCCGTCGGGCCGGGGCCAAATGGGGAAGGGCCGGGACTGAGAAGCTTAAAATCTGGGGTCTGCCAGACTTGACTTGTGCATGAAAAGTCACATACGCGCTAATCATTGGGCGTTGTCATGCGATTGAGAAGATTTGAAGGACATGTGCGGCGAGAGCTGGCCAGCACGTTAGTAGTAGTAGACCAAGGCTCGATATGAGTATCGCCGCCGTGATCTTTCCTGTTTAATCAATAACGGAAAGCATAACATTCTTATGACTCGGGTCTCCACTGTGCATTGCAGTGAATGACCTCAAACAGCGATTGATCTCCCGCGAGGCAATGAGTCGGATTCTCACGTTTCGGGCGCGACGCAAAGCTGATGTTGCTTGTTGCCGAAAGGACGGCTCATGATGAGCATGAATAGTGCTCCTTGCGCAAGACCTCACGTTAATCCGTAGTGACGATGACAAGATGACTTTCGAAATCAATCATTCGCAGATGCAATCGGGCTGAGTTCGATGCAACGTTAATTATTAAACTAATTAAGAGTTACTGCAGCGCAAAGTCTTGTAGAGCCCCTGTTTTGGTGTCCTCAAGCAGCCCTCAGCATCGCAAGAACACCGGCCCAGGTCTCACGAACCGTAGCCTGAATCTGACTGGCAGGGAGAGAGAATCCGTAAGTTCCCCTATCCCGCAACTCCAGGGTGTATGTGTACTTCGACTTGCCAACACCGTGGATATAGTCGGTGCTGTCGCCCGTAGTGGCGTACAGCGCGCGGCAAGCGTTTCCAATCGTGTAAGAAGTGCCGGACACGCCTCGAATACCTGTGGCACCGATCTGGGCCATCGCCTGCAAAGCAGCGTCATCTGGGGCGACGTAGCTGCAGTCATATCCGTATGCTGTAACAGATCATGTCAGTTGAGTACTCCTATGCAAGAGGATGAAAAGCCTTACGCCAGAGAATGTACTGTCCGTAGGAGTGGAAGTCGATGTAGAATTGAATGCCCCTGCTGGCGCTCAGAGAATCGACTTGAGCCTTCAGGCCCCTGATCTCGGGTGTGTCCGCGGCGGCGGCGCCCTTGTAGGTCTCGGAGCAGGGGTTGGTAGATGCGCCGCCCGTGAGTTCCCACTTGTAGGGCCAGTTGCGGTTGGGGTCACGGCCAACACAGCTGCTGCCGGACTGGGTCTGACGGTTCTTACGCCACAGACGGTCGGTGCTCTGGGTGTAGACAAAACCATCGGGGTTGACGACCGGAGTGATATAGCTTGAATTCTATGTCAGCTGGTGTCTTTGCACGAATCATGCACTGAGAAACAACCAAGACGTTCGCACTTACAAGTCAAACTTGTCGACCAGAGCCTTGACCGCAGAGTCGGTGGAGTACTTGGTCAGGAGTTGGAAAGCCATATACTCGGTGGTCTACTGTCGAATTAGATTGATACAAATGAGTGCTGAAGAATGCGCTTTTACCATGGTGCTGATCCACTCCCGAGCGTGGACTGTGCCGTGGAAGATGACGGCTGGTTTAGAACCCTTGCCTCCGCTGCCCCAGATGTGGATACCCGTCAGAGCACGACCCTGGACGGAAGTTCCAACGGTGACAATCTCAGACTGGCTAGGGAAGCCTCCTTGAAGGTCTCTAAGAAACTGAAGGTGGTCGGCATAGCTGTGGTACGCGGTGAACCACGTCTCGCTAGGAACTGTAGGAAGATTGAGGTTAGTCACAAGACGCAAAGTTGGACGACTTTGTGAGTCGGATCGCCGTGCAGATCGCGAACATACCAGCATAGACTGTAGCAGTCTCCTCCACAGCGAAAGCAGCACCGATGTCTTCGACGAGAACCGTCGTGTTGACTGCAAGCTGGGAGATGGCATCGACGTTCTCGGGGGACGCGACCACATCGAGCTTCTCCTTAGACCCAGGGTTGAGAATGGCGGCCGCCAGCTCGCTGATCTGATCAGCAACACCCTCTGCGTCCTCAGGAAGAGTGATGCGAAGGCCCTTGAAGCCGTTGTAGTCAACCTTGGTTGACTTGGGCACCACAGTTGCCAAGGCCAGGGTGAAGAACCCAGCCGCCGATAGGATGGAAGCCTTCATGGTGAGCTAGGATATGGAGGACGTCGACGCGACACTGGAAATGGCCCCGGGAGCCAAGATCAAGTTTGGCAAAAAGTCGCGGCTTTGGGGCTTGGCACCAAGAGTGAGGAAGGCCTTGCCGAAGGATCTTGCCGTTGAGAAGACCCCATTTTATAAACATGAGAACGAGTGACTGAATGCTACGTCTTCTTCAGCTTCTTTCCGTCACAAGCTAGAGCATTGAAAAGAAAGTCCCTCGTCAGACTGCGGAAGTGACAGGCTAAAGCGGTAGGTGATATTACAGCTGGGGCATGCGCGAGGAGTTTGATGCGACTTCACCCGCCGCCAAGGGAGAGCCAAGAGGGAAATCGCATGTCTTGGCAATCTACCTTGCCAGAAGAGGAAGTTCCCTGCCCCCAACTTCGGCAGAGCCCAGGATATCGGGTAGGTGCCTTCTGTTGCTAATGAATTCGGTTCGCTTACGGAAGGTGAGTCTCACTGGGTGAACCGAACCATATCAAAGAGGGCAGCCATCAAGGTGCTTCTTTTGTTGTCTGGCCACAGCTAGAGGACATGCGATTTGAACTTGGAAGCTGATATCCCACGCTTTTAGGATAGTATCAAAAGACAGCATCGGTTTCAAGCCAATCATTTGTTGCCGCTTGTGATTAGTTTCCGCCGCCGTCAACTTCCTTGTCCCGAGAGACGAGCAGAAGGCGGGCCGCATCTCGGGAGATTAAGTGGGGCAAGTTTCGGCAGCAAGTCCGGCAGAAACCCAGTCATCCATGCAAGACCCTGTCAGGCATTTCATTCAGAACATAGCTTTGAAGGAATGGTTGACTTTGGCAGATATGGAAATGAGTACGTCTTTTCTGCGACTCGATCTGATTATAATGTTTTTCTCTATTATTTCGGTACATTTCAGTTCGAATCTTCAGAAGTATCCCATTCGTCGCGCAACCATGAGGGAAATAGCAGCAAACAAGATTATACCACTCATGATGCCGAAGAACGCGTTCAAATTCTCATCTCCGCCCCAAGGCACCTTGACGTTCATACCAAACAGACCGCATACCACGTTGAGCGGAACTATGATAGTCGCAATCACAGTGACACGGCTCAAGAAGTCGTTGGTCCTGTTGCCCATATCGATGTTATCGATGGAGAGCTGGGCGAGGTAGTTGCTGTGTGACCGCGAGAGCATGGTATCGAAGTGCACGAGACTGTTCATCATCGTTACCGCATGGTCTTGGATATCGCTGAGATACAAAGCGATGTCCATACGTGGGGTGACATCGTAGTCTTCGGTGCACCGCTTGGTGAATGCGCGCAGGACATCTGCTTTGCCGCCGAGCAAACGCATCAGACTCATAACGTTCTTCCGAGTCAGCCCGATGCGGCGGAGAAACACTTGATTATCTTCCGGGCGGGTGATGAAGACTTGGTCTTCAATTGCATCTGCCTCTTTCTCGATTTGATTGATGCCTGGGCCGAATGAGTCGACGATGTCATCACTGGGACACAGTTAGTCATGACCAAGACAGGGGTGTGGGCTGTTTCTAGGGTGGTCCTTACATCAATGCGTAGCAGATCCAGTCACTGCTCAGCGAGACCTGTTCCTTCAACTGCGAGATGCGGAAACGGACCCGAGAAGCGTGTGAGTTTGGCGTAAAGCTGAAGCTAATGATCCCCTCTCGAAACACCACGACGTACACGTTGAAGGGATGATAGTCAACTCCATGACCATCAGGCTTATCCACGGTCGCGAAAGACCTGAAGCAAGCGAAATAGTACGACGGAAACAGTTCAATCTTCTCCCGGCTTTCCTGGTGGATGATGTCCTCAATGGTGAGAGGGTGGATGCCAAACGCCTTGCAGATGGTCCATGCCTCGGAGCCAGTAGGGTTGTTCATGTTGAGCCACCATACTCCATCCGGCTCCTCATCTGGGAAGTCGAACAAGGTCCGCATATTTTCACCAGGCAGGACGAGGTCCCCAAACTGCGCAGCGTGAATGGTCGACTCCAAAGCAGACGAGAAGAAGTTGAATCGGCTCTGCTCGGGATGTTGCTCGCTAACACGCACGTGGACATTGCTCGCAGCATCCGCCTTCTCCTGCGAGATGGAGACCCGCTCGGTAGGGATGTCGATAAAATCGCCGTCTGCAGTAAACATGGGTGCGGTATGCGGCATCGCACTATCGGGCAGGTTCGCAAAATCCGAGCTGTCAGGCCGGTCTCCATCCTCTGCATGAGCTAGTGTCTCGAGGTAGTCGAAGTCGATATACAGTCTGTCTTTGGGGCGCACCTGTTCTCGCAAGTGCGTGCCGTCAATATCCGTCGTTGCCAAGCCCGACGAGTTTCGGTGGCCACATGTGTTGTGCGAGCGGCTGTGACAGCTCCGACTACTGCCAAGAGGTTTTTCGGGGGCCCCTTCGTAGCCGTCTTCGTCCTCGCTATCGCTGTCCGGCCGGTGCTCCTGCCCGCGACGACGTGCTGCGGCGAACGCCTTGACCGAATTCGGTGGCGAGACCGTGCGCCGAGTTGAGTCAAAGGTCGGACGGCGGCTTAAGGGTTGCATCGTCGGCGAGCCCAGGAAGGCTTCGAGAATGTCTCCGCGGGCCGAGGCGTGGTCGGCGCTTCTGTCGCGAGTGCGCGGACTGGAACCGGCTTGGCGAGCACTCAAAGGAGAGAGAGGAGCGGATGCATCGTGGGCCCGGGTGGGCTCGGTCGTCTCCCTCAAGGGCATGTTGGAATATTGAGGATTGGTAGATTAGATCCGAAGGTAGGTTGGATGGGCGAGGTGTTGTTGGGGGACCATTCTCTTTTGTGATGGTACACTTGTAGTGTAAGTTCGATGAAGCAATCTGGTGAGAGGATCTTGAAGCTCCTTATGGTGGTTGACGAGAAACGTGTGCCATTCTCAAAGGGTTGTTCAGAAAGACAGAAGAGCGGTCGGATATGATTGTTGTATGCCAATAGGTCTCTGCGGTTCACCTTCTCATCAGGTGTCGTCTCATGATCGACCGGTTGATGTAGTTGCGACTTGGCAAAAGTCCAATGAGGCAATCGGCGGTGTTTTGCATGGACTCAGATAACGTTGTAAGGATGGATGCTGAAGAAAACAAAGACGGTGATGGCGATGTCGAGGAGAGATTAAAAGGCTGCCCGACCGAACGGGTGTCTTGAACTAATATTTTAGCACAGCCTCAAAAGCGGCGGAGTCAGGTTAAGGTTTTCAGACATCGGCCCAATACCTCACCGCGCAAGGGACTATCACAATCGCAACCTGGGGAAAATCCAGTCAATCGAAAACCCTGTCGAGCCTGTGAACCCCCAAAACACGGTGACGTGCAGCCCAGGCAGACTGTAGCGTGAGGGAATTTCGTGCCGGCGGAGGAAACGCGGCCCCCAGTCCTGAGATCTGAAGAAGCCGATTTCTTCACAGATTACACGACGACGCCTCGCCTCAAGAAAATTGAGCTTAAGCCACATCCAGCCAAGCTTCCGTCCCCCATTCTTGCGGGCTTCTCACATGTAACACGGAACTAATCCCATCTTCTGACTCGGCTGCCTCCTCCGCACAACCACAGCACCCGGCTCCTCTTCCCCAACCAGTCGACGGGTAAGATCAGCGACGCAGCACTCAAATGCCTCATAGCAACAACACCGCGCAGCGGGCGCTCGCGATGTTGCGGCATAACGCATCTGCCTCAAAGGATCCATCAGCGCCCCCACGAACATATCTCATGACCTCTATTTACAGATAAGGAGTTCACGTTTTTATTTTGAGAAGGTGAAAGTAATGCCTCAGTTCGCGCGTCTGGGCATAATCTGCACCACACACAGCTGAGACGGTTAGGCGGCTGTGACGGCAACTGCTCTGAAAGCTAGAAGTTAGACTTTTGCATCGTCATCATCAAGTCTGGGGGAGAACACGCGACCGTATTCTGCAGCTAAGCAGCTGGCCTAGGTATTCGCACGTGGAAAGTCGGTGCGGGCAGGCTGTCCATCTCACCGCCTCCCACATGTTTGGGAAATAGTGCGAAGCCGGTCGCACCCGAAAGACTGGGAGAACAATCGATTCAATTCTTGACAACACGTTGATTCGCAAACTAACACCGCGCGATTTGAGGCGCTATCTCAGGGCCGCCCGAACTTCGTTCTCGCAGCGCACGTGCATCAGGAACACCGGCTACACTTGGCCCAAGATTCCAAGACGCGCTCAGACCGTCGCCTTCAACCGATGCTTCGAAATTGCGCTGAAGACTCATCATCGGCTTTTTTGTCTTTCATTCTCATCTCACGGACTGCAATATTCAGATGACGATCAAACTGAAATGACATAACCGATACACAGTTCTAACTGACAATCCAATAATTCGTCTTTGTGCCTCTTTCATCATATGCTATTAATGGCAGCAAAACGCCGCAAACTTTGCAAACTCTTCATCTTCCAGAAGCTGGTCCATCTCATCAGCAAACAGACTGACGAGCAGCTCGATGCCACCGTGACTCTTCATTGGCAGTACCATGCAAAGTCTAAAGTTGGCGTTGAACGCATCCATCAGCGGCCGCAGCGACTCAGGCTTGCCGTCGTTGTCGAAGATGTCAGCCCCGAAATTGATCTTGTCCAGCGGCAGAAGCAGCACCGACGTAATCATGACATCGAAGCCGTCCAGCCGCGTGAACGCGTGCTTCAGCTTGGTGTAGTCCGGAACTTCCCTCATAAGAGTGAATGCATCCTTCACAAGCTCTGGATTCACCTTGGCGGCCTGGGCGCGCACCTTGAGAGCCACATCGCGAAGGCTTGTTGTGGGCGCCGCGAGGTCGACCACCGGCATGGGCACCTTATTGACGATAACGAGATTTCCGGCGTAAGATGACGGAAGAGCGGGATCGAAATCTGTGCGGCCGTCTACCGGTGACTCGAGGTAGGACACCTCATCTGGTGGGGTGGACTGCCCGGCGGCAATAGCTGCACGGTATCTCGCCTTCATCAGGGCCCGCCAGAAAAGGGCCAGCAGTGCATCGTTGGCCGACAAGCCCGAGCCATCGTTCCCATCCGAGAGCACCTCCCTCTTCAGTGCATTGAAATTCTCAGGCGAGATGTAGAAGATACTCGACTCCATCGTCCGTGTCGGCGCCGGAGGTGGGGCCGGATGTTCCGCCGCATCATCCTCCGCATCCGGGGGCTGAAATCCGAGGAAGCCCCACGTGTCGCGCGGGATCTCCGCAACTGGCTTCGCGGGTGATTTGCTCCACAGCCTTTCCAGCAGGGTCCGGTCGAAACTTTCCGGAGCAAGCCAGTCGCAGACGTTGCTGTCAGGACTCCCCAAGTTTCGACAGTGCTCTGCCCAGGCTCTCATCGCGGTGACCATGCCGGTCGCATCGCTGGCAGAGTGATGGAATCCCGTCGCGAGGATGCAGCCACCGTTGACGAAATTGGCCTGGGCCAAGAAAACGTCTGCGCCGCCAGAAAGATCCGGCACGAAGGGCGCGGAGAGGACGAGCTCGTCGTCAAAGGCTGAGAACTCGAAGCCTGCGTCGCGGAGGTCTTCGAAGTCGGGCAGGACTTCCGAGAGGTCCTTGAAGACCAGTTGTCTCGGGGCATTGGTTCTGTCTTCGGAGCCTGAGGGATCATATGAGACCACTATGTGACCCGGCCTCCAGCCCGGCTCGCGTTCATCTCTCGGGAAAATGCGACCATCCAGGAACGGAAACTGGCGAAGCGTGCCTTGGAGCCCGGCTTGCAGGTGAGCAAAGGCCTGCTGGAAGGTGACTTTGGGTTGCAGTGGGAGGTAGACGATGAACTTGATGTAAACTCGCGGCGGAATCAAGTCAAAGACGCTTAGTTGTGTGGTCACGCTGCTAGTGGTCTCAGTGGCCGCGTTGACGCCAATATGCGTGGATGTCGTGGCATACGTGTTGGTCGCCATTGTAACAAATCTGATGATATCGAATACACGCTTTCAACGTCGATCTTCGGTAAGATCAGTGAGAGCCTGGGTTTCGTATTTCACATACCGCTGTCATTGCTAACAAATACTGGTCTCCTCTTTCTGCCCCGTCTAGCAGAATGCCGCGGACTGGTCAGAGCTTGAGCCGGGATGACCCAAGTCGGGGCCGGAGCTGACCGAAAAAGGAAATTGCATTGCAGAGCATCGTGCCAATGCTCCTAGACGAACACGGGAACTGTGGCATGTCTGCTGGAGAAGTTCCATTGCAGGTTAGAAATAGGGACGAGAACGTATGTCGCAAGCCATTGCATTCGTTCAATTTGAGTGATGTGTTCAAAATGACTGAAGCAGCCTGACTAAAAATATAGCAAACTAATGACGATGATTACAGTGACGCTAGAATACTAAAAGAAGAATGAAATCAAATTTAAATGAGGCCATGGCAAAGCACCCAACCGCATCATGCTTGCTTGTGTGGCCACTTCGTCCGCTTCACCGCTCTGGCGTAGAAATTCAAAGGTCGCACAACAATGAACTCTGGATCATACACCACGGCCTCCGTCGATGCATCCTCAAAATGATACCGATAAACCAGTTTCGCCATAGCGCTCTTCACCTCCAGCAGTGCGAGATTGTACCCCACACAGCCCCGAGTACCCGCCGCGAAAGGCGTGTACGCCATCTTGTGCCTCCCCCTCACAGCCTCGGTCTCCCACCGGTCGGGGTCAAACCGTGTGGGATTATCCCAATGGGTCGCGTTCTTGTGTATAGATGGAAACGTGGGGATGACGACGGCGCCCTTGGGCAGGAAGTATCCACCCGGCAGGACAACGTCCTCCTTGGCGTTGCGCGCCGTCTGGAAAGACGGGTTGTGCATTCGTTGCGTTTCCTTGACAAATTTATCAAGGAACGGCATCTCGGTCAGCTCGTCGTATGACCACTCTTTCCCCGCCTCTGCTCCATTGTCGACGAGCTCCTGAAGCAGACGCTCTTGGTTTCCGGGATACTTGACCAACGCGTAAATCAGCCATGCCAGCAGGGAGGATGTGGTGACGAATCCAGCTCCAACCAAGATAACGCAGTTGCTTAGCATAATATCCTCGGGAAGCTTCTCGCCATTGTCGTCAGTTGCCCGGCGTAGATAATCTGCCACGCAAGTCGCGTTGAGCGCCGCATCCTTCATTGGCAAGTCCGGGAATGTCTCCGCTGGCATGGATTCTTCGATACCTTTGGCAACACCGTCCCAAAGCAATTGCCGAACGAGGCGAAGTCGCTTCGGGGTGCCGAATGGAAGGTATCCGTACCAACTTCCTCTGAGAGATGTCTTCTTCATCAGAGAAAGATACTCGCCGAGCAATCTGATGGTCTCGTGGGGTTTTGAATCAATGGAGTCAAAGTGCCCCAGATCCATCCCAAGAATTACCTTCCAGATGATCTCGCCAGCCATTTTGAAAGTGTACTGGTACACATTGAAAGCGAGCTCCTTGTCATCGAGCTCATCAAACACCTTGAAGGACCTGTCCACACAGGCCTGCACGATTGGTGTGTAATGGCGGACAGCCTTTGGTGTCAGACTTGGAGGGATAAACTTGTGGGCGAGCTTGAATGCAGGAGCGTCGCTGTCGCAAGTGAACAGAGCCTCGTTGTTGCGCATGTAATACAACGGATGACTGGGATCTGAGGTCGTCTTGGTGAAAAATTGACCCTCGCGGAGAACTTCGCGAGACACGTCTGGGTCGTTGGTGAGATAGATCGTGGTTCCCATATTGACCGTCTTGATGACTGGCCCGTATCTGTCGAACAGGCGGTCATAGTTGCCAAGTGGGTCTGGGTATAGCTCATAGCGATTTCCAACGTAGGGCAGTGGCTCTGGCCCGGAGGGTTCTCTTACGATCTCCCCGTTGACTCTGATTTGCACTGGAGCATCGCACTTCTCGATGTCATCCAGTGATGTGAGAACGTCTCTTCTGTTGTAAAAACAGATAGCTTCTCCATGGTCAGCGACGAGCTGCTGGCGCATTGGGTATGATACACTTACAATCACAGTCAGAGACAGAAAAGACTTTGGCGATGCCTGCCTTGAGCTCCTGCATACTCTTGATGCTCGGCAAATTCAAAGTATGGCATCGCTCGAAAGGGCCATGACCAATCGTGAACTGTTGCTGGAACATTGTGATACGGAGGTGAGGGTTGAGCCTCAGCCGACGATGACCTGTGATTGGGTGAAGCTGAAGGAACTACGATTGACGATTGGGGATAGCAAATCCAAACCCATCAATATTTTTGCTCAGTAGTTCACTTTGAGGTCCTGGATATCCCACGATGCTCAAATTCGCTCGGCTCCCGTTTCTTGCCTCGTTGGGCCATGCGAAGCTGGGATGACCCTGGAACATGCCATCGGTGAAGGACAAAATCATCCAGCCGAAGGCCGAAACAGGCATCCCCGCTCGGGCCGGTCCTCTTCTGCTGCCACTTTCGGCTGCCCGGACCCACTCTTCTAGTCCGGTCTTAGTCCTTTGGCTGGCTCATGGATACGGGATGATGAGATGGGTGAGAGACTGTCCGCAGGAGACTATTCGATGAGGAAATTTGAACTGCAAAGATTTTGACGAACGGCCAAGCTTCAGGAATAACGCGGCTTTCAATTGGCAAATGAAAATTGACGATGGACGTGATCACCGAGTCCGAGCTTGCGAAACACTACGAAGTCCACAATCTGTGGGTGTCTATCCGAGGCAAAGGTAACTCATTGCGTCACTACATCTGACAATGATGTCTGACGACTGCAGTATACGATGTTTCCAGCTACGTGGATGACCATCCAGGTGGCGTCGAGGTCCTGAAGGATGTAGCAGGATCAGACGGCACCGAGAGCTTTGAGTATGTTGGTCATTCCGAAGATGCGTACAAAACGCTCGCGAAATTCCAAATCGGCGTACTGGATGGAGAGGTATGCTATGATAATCTCTGTGTGTTGTTCCGAGTTTGCTAGCTGACTTGAGATATAGACGAACGACGCGGCGCCTATCTCTTCCCAAGCATGGGATGTTCAAAGAGCGCAACTTCAAAATGCTTCATTAAAGTCAAAGGTGGCTGGCTGGCCCGTAGCCGTGACACTTCTGCTGGCTGCGGGTATCGTCAGCCGGTGGTTGCTCCGGAATCAGCAAGCTTATGAGAAGACAGCATTTATATTTGTATGGAACGTGTCGTCTCCGTTTTGGACAGGAATTGTACTTGCAACATTGGCAAGCTTGAGTATGTATCTGTATTTGTATGCTAGATTTACCAAGACGCTGGAGTACTACAAGGAGGTTTGGGAGTATCCTTCCTACTTCAGCTGCAAGGCAAACAGGGCGAACATCTGAGATGGCTAGATGAGATGATTAAATCGAGCAAAAAGTTACAAGTGGGGCATGACTCGCTCGTACTGGGAAAGGTCGTGGCCAAGGTGTGACTGCGAACTTAAAACCCGCCGCGTCCCCTACCGTCATGATTTACTGCACATTCCTTGCCGCTGACCATAGCTATCAATCTCACGATGCACACATACTTCCTCGGGCTAAGTCTCGTCGGCTACGATGCCCTTTGGGGAAGAATGATCCGGAGTGGTGTGGCCGGGTCTGTAGGTTCAGTAAAGCGAACGGGCACTTTTCCAAATGGCGATGTTCTGCGAACCAGCTTCACCGGTATATCTGGCTTTGACCAGTTTCTCGTCCCGGCTGTCATCTTCTACAACAACATCCTCAGTAACGGATCTTCGGCCGATCGGATGTTGCTCGTCAGTCTTTTTACGACAATGCAGACGGTGTCGCACTGCATGTTAGTTCTGGGATGGGACCGAGGGAAGCGGCCGCCTTTGGCGATCCTGTGAGCATAAGCTGATGAACAAAAGAAGCCTGCTAATCAATTGACAGAGAGCACCTTTCATGGGGCGTTTTCAACCAAGCTTGGGGCGCTGCGGCTGTGTATCCTCTCTACTGCTTCACGCATATCGAGCGTTTTCTCAATACCGCCCGCGGTAGTGAAGAGTCGGAGGTCGGCCCATCTGATTCCAACGAGGCATTCGCACTGATTCCGACCGCAATCTTGGGTGCTATCACCCCGGCGATGTTGCTCTATCCCGCGTTCAATTCATCTTGCACCACAAGCCAGCGACAGGGACTTACCGCATTCTATCGTTTTACCCCTCTAGCCCTGGCTGTCGCTCATCCTGCTTGCTGTTGGGCCCAAAGGAAATTGTCGGCATACTTGGCGTGGAAGCCGGCGCCGGCGAGTGCGAAAGCGTACACCATGGCGTCTTTGATGTTTTCGGGGTTTGCTGCCGCAGCTGGGCACTTGTGGGCTTTACTGGGCCCGTCAGAGGGTGGTCTGCGTCGCGTCTTTTGGCCGGCCGAGTACATCGACAAGGCCTCAACTACAGTCATTGCAGATGGAGCACGAGATTTTCTTCAATGGGATATCTTTGTAATTACAGCGGCGCTTGTCCCGTTTGCGGATCAAGTGCTGAAATCGTCGGCATTGCTTCATCGACTGAGAAGGCGGAAGTGGTTCTCGACTGTTATGGATTCATTCATAGGCAGGATGGTTGTGCTTACAGTCGCGAGCGGGATATTCTCTCCTAGTGCCGTACTGGCATTTTCGCTAGCTCTGAAGGTGGCTTCGTGAAGTAAAGCGGACACGGTGATTGAAATAAAACATTCCGGTCACTAGCAATTCAAGTCTAGATCCGAATTCTTAAAAAAAGCCTCTAATCATTCTCATTGATATAGATTCTACTGAGCAGTGGTCTTTTCCGTCATGTTTGCCATCAACTTGCTCCTAGTCGCAATTTCCAACGCTAGCTTGGACAGCGGTGATGGGCTCAACAACTCAAACACGGACATGTCTGACTGAAGATCTCGGAAGATCCTGTTGCGAAGCTCTACGGCTTTCAAGGAGTCCACTAGATCAAACCCTGTCAGTATACACGAGGAAACACAGGTTCGTGGAGCAAAGGTCAAACGTACCACCAAAGTCATAAAATGCTTTTTCGGGATCCACCTCACTGGGAGCAATGTCCATGACTTGCGCAGCATACGTCTTGAGGAAATCCTCAAAGATGAGCGCGGCGTCAGCTAAGGTCTCGGCTTTTGCTATCCTCTCTGAGGCTGACTGCTGGCTTTCCGAGGCACCAGAGCCAGCTGATGCATCATGGTTGACTCTATGACTGAACTTGGGATCTCTGGTCCAGGCGGCTCCGGTCGGCATGGAGCTTCCAAGACCGAGAACAATCTGGGGCTCGATTTGCCGTCCGTCGGCGGTGCGGCCTCGCATGGCTGCTCTCAGGACAGTGTTGAGCTCCTTTTGGGTTGTCTGGAGGCCATCCCAACGATGCTCATACATCTGGAGGTAGGCGTCCATGTCAAAGTCTCCAGTAAAGTGGGCTGAGTCAGTGACAAGACCAACATCGATCGCAGTTGCAGCGAGTCCTTTGCTTCGGCGGTAGTGGGCAAAGGCGTCCTCAAAGGTGTTGCCGGCGGCGTAGTTCGATTGGGCTGCATTGCCGATGACGCAAGTGATGGAAGAGAGAAGGATAAAAAAGTTTACGTCTTTCGGCATGTAGTTGTGAAGATTCATGGTACCTTGAATCTTGGGGCGTGTCGACCTCTGCCATTGATCGTATGTCATATTCTCAAAAATGGCGTCCTGGTGCTATTAGTCAAGTCTGCGGTATATACCCAGCAAACAGAAAATACGTACCTCTAGAACCATGGCGCACTGAATGACGCCCTTGATGCGACGTTGGCTTTGAATCAAGGCCCTCACCGCAGCTTCAACCTGAGCGGCGTCGGATACATCACACTTCAATGCGTCCACTTTCAACCCTCGCTCGCGGAAGGCGCCGAGCTCAGCCTGGGCCTTGTCCCCTCCCGATCGTGAAAGGAACACAACGTGACCGGCGCCATGCTCGAACATCATTTCAGCAATTTGAAGGCCGAGAGCGCCGAGACCACCGGCAAGGATGTACGTAGCGTCACTGTCCAGTCTGAGTTCAGGGAGCCTTGATGGGGCAACAAGGGCCTTGTCGTCTGAATCCAGTCGAAGAACAAACTCTGTGGGGCCAGCGTCTTCAAAGTTGGTGAACTCGGAAACAGACCGGATGACACTTGGAATGATTGGGCTGATCTGACCGCTCTCGATGAGATGGCAAGCGCTCTTCAAAAGTCTGCTTACAAGTGCCGGCTTCGCTTGAATAAGTTGAGATGTGTCGGCCTTAACGACTGTGGCATTTCGGGCCGGGCTTGTGTTGAGTGGATGAGAAGCGTTCTTTCCGCTGATATCAATGAAGAAACCGAAGTCTGCCAGGCATTCGAACCATGTTGAAGTCGGGAGAGCTTGGCGGCAGTTTAAGATGAGGTCTACACCTCGTCCATCCGTCTGTCGCAACATTGACTTCTTCCAATGGTCTGAAATGTCTTCGAAGATACGTGTTGAGTCAAGAAAGAGGGCTTGAGTCAGGTTTCGGCTTTCGGAAGCACCCTCCGCAATCACAAAAGCAGTCGCCCCCAGTAAGCGTGCAAGGTGGGCAGCCATCTGACCAACGGACGTCTCACCCCCGTGAATCAGAACGGTCTGTCCATCTTCAAGTCTTCCAACGTGAGACAACGCATACTGCGCTGCAACTAAAGCAGGAATAGTTTCGCAGGCCTCTTCGGGTTGCATGGTGTCAGGCAGGACTCTCACCAGTGTCTCTTGAATCCGAGGCATGGTATGACAGGACCCTGAATGCAAGGCTATCACACGCTGCCCAACGTTAACAGACGTGACTTCCGGTGAAGCCGCAGTGATAGTGCCCGTGACGGCCATGGCGTAGATAACGGGGGTTTGGGTCTCCGAAGAATCTGAACTGCTCTTCTGTACGGCCAGATACTCAGCATTGATCTCAACCTCCGCGGAGGCGAGAGATGCCGACATATCGTCGTCAACCCAAACAAGTCGGTGATCTTGTTGAGAGAGAGTGCGTGGATTGTCGTCTCCCAAAGCCTGCGTAATTGGCTTGAGACTTTGATCTCTTCGACCCAAGTCGATGTCGATACCTTCATCTTCCACGAATCTGGGCACGAAGATCGTCCCGTTGAGTTCTGCGTACTCCAGCTCAAGCTGCGAAGAATCATCCGCGAGGGAGGTGTGCCAGACGCTCATGATCACATCAGCACTTGCTTCCGACGAGAGATAGCCACCTCGGCTAAGGTCCAGATGTGGCAAGGTGATGTGAGAATACTCCGTGCGCATCACTCGGAGGAGTCCTTGAGAGGGCGCGAACTCGAGCCCGCCATCCCAGTTCTGCAGCTCTCCACCACGCGTCACCCAAAACAGGTGACTCGCACCGGAGACCAATGTCTTGAACTGCAGGAACTCCTCGGAGGTCCAAGAGTACACCAATGGAGATTCAACCTCGAGAAGCGATATGACGTGCTTTCCTCGTAGATCATGAGCCTGCTCTAGCGTGACTGGATGGACTTGGCATCCGAGCGCGTTGAGTCGGTCCGTCAACATGGCTTGCAGATCCTGAGGCAGAGCCGGACCAGCTCTATGTAGCAGGAAGACATGGTCTGGAACAGTCGTGGACTTCGATGCAGGAGACTTCTGGGAGAGGGCAAGAGCACGGCATGACTCTGCTTCAGAGATGGCGATGCTTGTCTGTAGGCCTGAAGCAGACGTATCTTTCACAGTCTCTCCACTTGAGTCAGGCGCGAGGATGGGCCCAATCACGCCAAGGTAGCCTTTTGGCTGCAATGCTTCATGGAGCCTATGGAAGCCAGCTGAGCTGTGAATGCTTTTGGATGGGTCGTCGAGAACAAGTAGCAAGTCGAAGCTCTCGTCTGAGAACGGGAGTGGCTCGTCATCTTGAGCAGGCCATTCTTGCGCATTTATAACATGCTGAGAAGACTTGGGGAGACAGTTGATGATCTTGCTTGCGTCTTCCGTTGTTGTGGCTAACGCGAGCTTGTTGATTGATTTGACATTTCCCTCGCTGGCAGTAGTGAATGCGTGAAGTAGGTTTTGCAGCAGCCTTTGAGCCCAGTCGGTTGTATCCGCAACCACGATGAGCGCTTTGTAGTTTGGCCTTTTGTGATACAGTCGGTCCAAGAGCTGCAAGACAGCTGCCGTCACTTCTCCAACATCCGCAACTGAAGGCGAACCCTGCAGCGCGACCGGATCGCGAATGAAGTCGAAGTCTTCTTTCCAGCGAAGCTTGGCACATACTCTTCGAGCAGACTCGCTAGTCAGAGATGATGCATCTCTAGATGAAGTTACTTGTCTGAGGGCGAAGTCGCGGACGATGATCTTTGGCGCCGACCAGTCCTCATCCGATACGATCAAGTCACCAGATGTCTCGCGGCCGTCGGTTCGGAGGCGCTTGGCATAGCCAGTGTAGACACTGCCGTCACCCCGAGGCAAATTTGTCGAGACGTACATGTGCTTCAACGTGTACGGGACTGCTGCTTCCTCCAATGGCTTCCCATCGGTGAAGGCGATGAAGAGGAGGTGGAAGATGGCATCCATAGTGGCGGGGTGGATGAGATGGGGGAACTCGAAATCGGAGGGCATAACCGACTTGGTGTCAGGGATTGCGATAGAACCGCAAGCAGTGTATTCTCCAGGCACGGCTGCAGCTTGAAAGACGTTTCTGAACGTTGGGCCATACTCGACGCCGACAGATTCTAGGTCATCATAGAAAGAGTCCATGTCAAGTTCTTCGGACGCACTCTGCTCAATGTCTTGGCGCTCGACAGCGAAGGCTCGCCATTCTGTTTCCGAAGGACCAAGACCGTTGCGAGTATCGTTCTCGTAGTCAAGCGTAAGGGATCCGTAGCAATGCTTAGTCCATGATCCCACCGAAACTGTGGAGTAAACAGTGAAGCTCCAAGTCGAGGGCATCGAGTCGTCTGGGCGCAGACTGACTTCAGTCTGAACCGCTTGATCTCTCGAAGGCACGACGAGACCTCGCTCAAACTTCAGATTCTGAAAGGTGATTCCCCTGAGGCGTCTTTCGGGATCAGCCAGTTGTTGAGCAGCTTCCATGGTCATCACGATCATGCCAGCTGCTGGGTAAAGCGTGGTTCCAGTGATCCTATGGTCTTCAATCCAGGGGTTTTCCGAGATTCGCAGGTAGTTCCGCCACCTTGGCTCCATTGGGTTCTGCAAATCGACTGCAACGCCAAGGAGATCGGTCCGTGGGCCGGAAGGGAACCTGTTTGAACGCGCCACTGTCGACTCATGCCAGTAGCTCTTGCTGTGGTTCCATGGGTATGATGGGAGATCTGGCAAAGCCATTGGCAAAGTTTCAGGTATGATGCCGTTGACATGAAGAAGGTTCACAGCGTGTCCAGAAGCCCATAACTGTCCCGCGAGTTGCAAAGAGGTAGACTCGGCATTCTTACCACGTGTAATAGCAGAGAAATACGGTGCCTCCTTCGCGGCCTTGCTTTGGCTCGCTTTGACAATTTCGTTGACTGGGCTCTGCAGCGCGCCGTGTGGACCGATCTCGATGAAGGCGCTCCATGCCGTACGATTGCGGCTTCGTCCCTTGGATGCGTCGGGGGAATGTTCTAGGAGATTGCTCATGGCCTGGGAAAAGCGGACTTGTTCGCACATGTTCTTCATCCAATAGGGACCGTCGAGATCTCTCGAGATAACGAGGTTGCTGGTGAGAGATGAGAACATGGGCGCAACTTGATCTTCGTCGGAGAGTGGTAGGATGACTCCCATGCGGTCGACATACTCTTTGGCGACAGTGCTCATATGAGGAGAATGATATGCCGTCTTGACGCGAAGCATTCTGGCAAACTTGCCATCAGCCGATATCAGCTCGCACAATTGAGATATGGCATCACGATCTCCAGAGAGTGTTACGCTGGAGGGACTGTTGACGCATGCAACTACAGCTGAACCTGGAGGTACTTGATCCAGATATGTGGCTGCCTCATCTTCGCTCAACCCGGCTGCTAGCATGGCGCCGACTCGAGGGCTCACAATTTCGGCGACCTTGGCAGAACAAACTCCACGGAGGTAGGCCACCTTAACAGCGTTGCAGCGAGAAATTAATCCGGCAGCGTAGGCCGCGCCTATGATAATGTTAGTGAGTTCTCGAATGCCTCCATTCAAAACAGATTCATACCTATTTCACCACTTGAGTGACCGACAACTGCTTTCGGGATGATACCCCAGGCCCGAAGAAGATCCACCAGGGCGATCTGAAGAACGGTGCATAGTACCTGGCTGTACTGAGGGAGGTCGACATTGGAATCGGCGGTCTTTGACAGTTCATCGATCAGATCCCACGGACACCCGTAGTGTTCGAGTAGAACCTGCGACTTGTGGATGCTAGTTCGGAAGATGCAGTTATTGAGTAGCTCTCTACCCATGGCAGGCCACTGAGCTCCTTGGCCAGTGAAGACGAAGATAGGGTTATCGTGCTTGGAAGCGCGTTTGGACTTTGGTAAGCCCTTCTCGATCTGGGTCTGTAGGTCTGACACGGACTCTGCGACAGCAAAGCTTCGGAACTCAAAATGAGATCGGCGGCCCGCGAGAGTGTAAGCTAGGTCCCCGAGAAATCTTGCGTTCGATGTTGCTTCCTTGTTTGACAGGAAATCGCTGAAGAGAGGGCCAAGACGATCGATTCCTGTCTGGTCTTTGGTGCTGAAAGCGAAGAGCCTTTTGTGCGACTCTTCTCTCGGTGACTCAGATCCCATGCTGATACCGGACTCTGACGAGTCGTCTTCCAATGTGGTGGTGTTGTGATTGCCCAGTAAACCTCGATTTCGCAAGTAGTTGTGGGCATCATCCAGGATAACATGAGCGTTGGCACCACCGAACCCAAACGAGTTGACGCTGATTCTGCGCTGCCCTTTGGAAGGCCAAGACATGTTTTCTGAAGGCAAGGCCAAGTTCCAATCTGTGAGCCTCAGCTTCGGGTTCACCTTTTCGATACCAGCTGTGGGAACGAGAATGCCCTTTTCGAGACAAACGATGGACTTGAGGACACCGGCTAGCCCCGAGCATCCTTCAGTATGACCAACATTTGCCTTGATGCTACCAACAAATAGTGGCCCAGAGTCCGGGTCTCTACCAGTGCCCAGTGTGGTGCCAATAGCTGATAGCTCAATGGGGTCCTAGCAACTGTCAACATTCGCGAACAGGGAATGAGAACCGGGTCTTCTTACTCCCAAAGGAGTACCAGTGCCATGGGCCTCAAAGTACTGTGTGTCAGAGAAAGGCAAGCCTGCAGCCTCGTATGTGCTCCTGATCAGCTCCGCCTGCGCTTCTGAGCTTGGCTGCGTGATGCCAGGCGTCTTTCCGTCTGCGTTGGTGCCCGTGCCGCGAATTACGGCGCGGATTGTGTCTCCATCCCTCAGGGCGTCCTTTAACCTCTTCACGATTAAACATCCAATTCCCTCGCCTCTACCATAACCGTTTGCTCGGTGATCAAAGGAATGAGAGATTCCCTCGGGACTCAGCATGTGCATTGACGAGAGTTGATGCATAAAGTTGGGATGTAAGATCAAGTTAACACCGGCAACAAGTCCCTAAAAAAGTGTTACTGGCTGTTCTTTTTTTCGCTGCGAGTTGACGTCTTACCATATTGGTCTCGCCTAATTTCAGTGACTGGCAAGCGAGGTGAAGGGCGTAGAGACTTGATGAGCATGCGGTGTCAAGGGTTAGACTGGGTCCTCGTAGTCCAAAGTACCAAGACACTCGGTTTGCTGTCATAGCCTCACTCATCCCAGAAGCTGCAACATCTCCAACGTCATAAATCTCATGAGTCGATAGTTGCTCATAATCGTTCGTCATGCATCCAACATAGCATCCAGTTTGCGAGTTCATAAGGGTGTCCACAGGGATACCGGCTAACTGTGTCTCAGTAACAAAGCTTCGCACAAGATAGCGCATTGAACTTACCATTCTCAAATCCCTCATAACTCACTTCGAGAAGTAATCTCTTCATAGGATCCATACCCGCCGCCTCTTTCGCTGTCATTGAGAAGAATGGGGCGTCGAATACAGAGACATCTTCTTCCAGGAAGTACCCATGTTTCACGCTGGTCTTCACGGCCAGGAATGTTAACACACAGCTGTGTTCACACAAGAAGGTCTCACTTACAGATCCTTTGCGATCTGGATCAGGATGATACCACACATCTGCATCCCATCGCGAAGATGGAACTTTGCCGTGGCCGCTCCTGGCATGACTGATCATGTCCCATAATCTCCCAAGTGACGTCGTCTCACCGGGTAGGCGACATGCTGCCCCAATGATGGCAATTGGTTCTTGCTCGCTGCACGGACTCATAGTGAATTTTGGGGCTCAATGTGTGTAAGTTACCTAAGCGACGATGGTGTCTACGCGTGTAACCTGTAATGTGAGGAATAGTTATCGAAGCTTAGAAGCAGCACAGATTTGCCATTATTCTCAATCCGCGTTCGCTTCATTACAGCCAAATCTACGCACTGCCATACAAGTAATGCCTCTTTCGTTATCGTGGACCCACAGCCAATCCCTGTCCGGAACCTGATCCAGCAGTCTGTTACCTACCCCAAAATGAGTATCGGTGCTGTCAAAAGAGCACCGGTGTGGACCCAGATAGGTAATTTGTACACAGACTTCCCAAACCGGACGGCCCGCGGCAACTATCAGATGGGATGCCAAGGGACCTGACAGCTAGAGCTCAAGAAGATAACGTCGGATTCGGTTTTTTATTTCCTTTCTTATCTTGCATCCGCGAAGTTGTGCATTGGAAGTTACTTTTTCCTATTGACTTCGTACTCACTGCTGTCATTTCTTTCTAGAAGCCATGAGGATTCTCGCATTGCACGGCGTCGGCAGTTCTGCCAAGATCCTAGAGAGCCAGCTTGTAGGGCTGATGAAATCAGTCGATGCAAGCTACGAGTTTGTGTTGGTTGATGGGCCGGTTCCCTCTCACCGAGGACCTGGTAAGTTGAACTAAGAAATGACCTGCATTCTGCGAACACCTAAGGAATGACCTGCATTCTGCAAACACACGAAGCTGACAATATGCTTTCAGGTATGAGCCCGGCTCTTCCGGGGCCATTCTATTCACATCTTACTGGGTATTCACCCCGAGAAATTGAGGCTGCACATCAACACATCGCCGCAACGGTCGACGAGCTTGGTCCATTTGATGGAATATTGGGCTTCAGCCAAGGGGCCTCTGTCGCTCTCTCTTACATCTACCACCAGCAAGTCAATGGCGAGGAGCCCGACTTCAAATTTGCCGTGCTCTTTTCCTCAGTAGTACCATTTTCGGCCGACGCAACATATTGCGAACCTGAGATAGAGGAGCTCTGTGCATATCGCCGCACCGGAACAAGCGCCGTAGATCTCCCTCCACGGCAGCAAGTCTTCAACGACTGCCTCGTACGCACTTTCCAGTCGGCTCTGAAGATTGGAGCAGTTTTGCCCGACTTCAATCAAGACTTCTTTCGGGATGTGGGTGGTATTGTTCCACGGGTCCTGCATCCCATGTTACTTTCGGAGCGCATTCACATCCCGACTGTCCATGTGGCCGGCAGACGGGACTTCCCCTTCATGCATGACATGCATGAGGTAGGATATCAAATGTGTGATCCAAGGCTTTCGAAAAAGCTTCAACACTCGGGTGGACATCATCCCCCGAAGAAGGATTCGGAGATCAAGGCAGTTGTTAGGGCTATGGAGTGGGCTGTGGATCAGTATTACAGACAACCCCCATCATTTCTATGATACCAGACGTAGCTAGATGGGAAGCAAAGCCGGCATATAGATACTGAATTTGAGATTCATGAGAAGACCTATGTTGTCACAGATGAGCGTGATAAGCAGTACAAGCCTATTTTGAGAAGCACACGCCTTCGTCTCATAAAAATGTCACCCGCCGTCATCCCGTGTCATTTGAACCATTTCTTGGGCCTGTGTCGTCCGCACCTTCGAAATGACTAACAGACTTGCAGGTCTTTATTTAGGTACAGAGGATATCAACTCCGAATCGGCGCTCATTACCAAAGCGGCGCAAGACTCCACGTAGGAATGAATTCTTCGTTACCTATCATTCACACTAAGAACCTGCCAAGCGTTTGTGAGAAACCAGTTTCTTCAAATTGAAAGTCTATAAAAAATGAGACAACTATAAGAACCGTGAATACCAGCCGATCCGGACTTTCTGTTATTATCCCTCAGACAGCATCGTTTCGCTTATTGAACACATCATTTGCGTTGGAATCGGTGGGGCTGAGGTCCTGTTGTTTCATCTCCATCGCGTCCGCTGCTCCACTCATCTTGTCCTTGCCATCTCCTTCGGCAGGAGGAGGTGTCTCCGTACTTTTCACACTCTTCCACTGGACTAGAGTACTTCCTGCGATACTTGCACATGCCAGTCCCAGAGCGACATACCAGGAATTTGTCAGAGACTTGCTGTAAAGACGAAGGACAGGCTCAAGCATCCCATCAGGTAGTACGCCTGGCAACCTTATACTTGTGGCTCCTCCATCAACGATGGCTGTCGCGTTAAGATTTGGGAAGTCTTTCGCCAATCCATTGCGTAGCTCATTCGTGAAAACGTTCTGCGCCACCGAGATGAAAATGGCTCCTCCGAATGTTTGCAAGAACATTACAAGAGCTGTGCCGAGTGGGATTTCGGCCATCGGAAGGACGGTCTGGACTACCATCAACGGCGTCTGCATGCTCTGGCCGGAGCCCAATCCGTATAGAACCTGGTATCCAATCCAGTCTCTGGAAGGGACATCGGGCTTCCACGTTGTGAGCAGTCCAGCGCCGACCGACATGAACAGCGTAGCCGCTATCATAAAGGGGTTGTAGTATCCAATCTTGGTAATACCGATACCGCTGACGATTGAGGCGAGGGCTGTGGCAAGAATGAGCGCCAGGTTCATCAGACCAGAATCGACCGCCGAAACTCCTTTGATCGCCTGAAACCAGATTGGGATGTATTGTCGAAGAGTGAAGTCGGCACCAGCTGTGCACACTGAGAACCAACAAGCCGCTGCAACACTCCTCTGAGAGATGACGGTGATGGGTAAAGTAGCGTTGGCGCCGTTGCGAATTTGGATGAAGACGAAGACGATGGAAAGAACTCCGAACAGCACGAAGAGCACAATCACTCTCGCGTCGCTCCAGGGATAAACGGTTCCGCCCCATTGAAGAGCGAGAAGCAAGCAGATAACGGCCGGCATCAGGGCAACTGTGCCCAGAGGGTCCACCTGGAGAAACTTCTCCACCAAGGTAAGGTCTTTATCGGAGTCCGGTCGTGGTGGTGACTTGAAGACGAAGATCATGATAGCAAGAGACACGGCTCCAATAGGTAGGTTGATGTAGAACTACCCGCCATTAGCTACGGACAAGTCAATCAAAGGTTTGAGGAGCACACTTACACACCACCTCCACGTCACCTTGTCTGTGAAGGCTCCTCCAAGAAGTGGCCCAACCACTGAGGCAATCGCGTAGACCCCGCCCACAAGTCCTGTGTAGGCAGGTCTTTTGGGCAACGGCACGATGACGGCGATAATGGTAAATGTTCCAGCCAGAATCCCCGAACAGCCGACGCCAGCGATGGCTCTTCCGACGATAAGGACGGCCGACTGTGGAGCTGCACCACATATCGCTGATCCAACTTCAAAGATGAAGATCGAGACAAGGTAGGTAGTCTTGATGGAGAAGAGGGTATACAGTTTGCCGAAAGTGAGCTGAAATGTGCACGTCGTGAGCAAATAGGCACTCCCGTACCAGCCGATATCGTTGATGGAATGAAACTCGTCGGTGATTCGTGGTATAGCCGTGGATATGATGATGTTATCCTACATGACGCCCACGTTAGCATCGATCATGAAAGGGAGGTGTAAGTGGTCACAGGATCCCTTACCAGGCCAACTAGGAATAGCGTCAAGCATAACCCGAGTGTAATCGCAAGTAGCTTTAGCCCAGTCGGACCATCGGCACTAGGGTCTGCAGGCGGGCTATCGGGAACCTGCTGTTCAGTGACCGAGGGCTCTTCAGATTTGACGCTCGACTTGCGACCGCCCATTTTGGCCCATTTGGACAGGTTTCCTGCAGAAGGCATGTTGAATCGGAGTTGTCTGAAAGTCGACGAAAATGTCAGAATGGTGTTTGATAGCGTTACTTCCGATGTGACGCTGTAATCAATTTGATGTTTACAACACGATCATTGAGTTGATTGCATACACTAGTAGGAGCAATTGACAGGAACCAGCGATTTCAATGTGTTCCGAGTAGTCCTGGGTAGTCATTCAGCAGCCAAACACGCGTAATGCAGCAAACGCTTCCCACATGGCATTACAAATCGGGTTACCCTTCTAGGGTCGCATCATCAACGCGCTGCAGCCTTCAGTGGTTACATTCGCGTGTCACTCTCAGCTCATCGTCCAAAGTTGCACCGCCGTTGGTGCCACGAGTCGTGATGAACTTTACCGGGGCTATCACCGCGGACCCCTGACCCCAGACCGTCTAGCGACATGCCCATCAAATAGAGTTGCCGCAATTGCTACGATACTTTCCGGGGCGTCTGTCCCTCCCGCTTCATCCCGTGTTTTGCTCCGGGGAGGGGTGGGAGGGGCACGGCGCTTCCCATTTAGGAAGGGCCTTATTGCGTCGCCAAGATTAGATCTGAGCTGGTCACAATTGAGCGGAAGGTGGGAGATTGTTTTCGAGGCCGAGTTGTTCGGACCTCATCCTTTTCGGCGATCCGGTTGCTGAGGTGAAGATTGCATAGCCAAACCTTCGGATTTGCAGCTTGGAGACACAATTTTCCAGTCCGATTCTGTATCAATAGAGGGTTTGCATCAGAGTTGGCAGGCTGGAGAATGAGTTGAACCTCTTAGTAACCATTCGCTCATCGACGATTCTTACGATCACGGGCACCCACCATCTGGAAGTCCCAGTTAACTCTCTGCCATAACCAAGACACAACTTACTGTGGCCCGTGTGAAGCAACTGAGCTCAGAGACCCATCACAATAATCACCTACAATGGCGCCTTACATGAGTCATGCAACCTCCTCAGAGCTGAGCTCTCCAGTGGACAGCGTCCAATCACCAAGCGGGGCACCGGCAGAGCCCATCGCCATCATTGGTTTGAGCTGCAAGTTCTCAGGCGATGCAACAACACCTGAGAAGCTGTGGCAACTTGTCGTCGACGGACGTGATGGATGGTCTCCTATTCCAAAGTCGAGATTCAACTCGAACGCATTTTACGACAAAGATCATGCCAAGATTGGAATGGTACGAGGTCTTGATCCATCGCAAAAGCGTAGTTGAATGCTAACAAGTGACCAAACTAGTCCAATGTGGTTGGTGGGCATTTCATTCGCGATGATGTCTCTAAATTTGATGCATCGTTCTTTAACTTCACTGCGGAAATTGCCAATGTGAGTTGCGCTGATAATCGAGATCAACGGAGTTTCAAGTAGCTTACTCTATCACCCAGGCTATGGATCCTCAAATTCGAATGCTTCTAGAAACCGTCTTTGAAGCCTCAGAGAATGGTAAACTACATCGATCGAATTTTGACAACAGTAAGCTAACCTCGTCGACCATCTAGCCGGAATTCCTCTGCATAAGTTGGCAGGAACCGACACTTCTGTTTTTATGGGGTCATTTTCCCGAGACTACCATGATAGTCTGATGCGAGATCCAGACACGTTGCCAAGAACTGTCTTGACAGGCAATGGTGTGGCAATGATGTCGAACCGGATTTCGCACTTTTTTGACCTTCGTGGCCCTAGCTTAACGACTGATACTGGCTGTTCAGCAAGTATGGCTGCTCTTCACCTGGCAGTTCAGAGCATTCGTAATGGGGAGTCTCGGATGTCTGTTGTTGGGGCATCAAATCTTCTCTTGAACCCTGACCCATTCATCGTCATGTCAAGTCTTGGGTAAGTCAAAGAGACCCCTTCCGTTTTAGGTTCCAAAGCCTAAGTTAATTTCCCACAGCGTTCTTGGGGCCGATGGCCGATGTTTTGCATGGGACAGCCGGGCCAACGGTTACGGTCGCGGTGAGGGAATCGCTACCCTGCTTCTGAAGCCCCTGCGCGATGCCTTGGCGGATGGGGACCCAGTTCATGCTGTCATCCGGGAGACCGCAATCAACCAAGATGGAAAGACCCCAACAATCACTTCACCTTCATCAGAGGCGCAAGAAGAGCTCATTCGCGCCTGCTATCGCAGAGCAGGGCTGGATCCCTCCAAGACCCCTTATGTTGAGGCCCACATGACGGGAACACCGACTGGCGATCCGATAGAGGCTAGTGCGATCAGTCGGGTATTCGGCAAGGGTCGGACTGCCGACAATCCAGTCCTAGTCGGTTCCATCAAGACGAACCTGGGACACTTGGAGGCTTCAAGTGGAATTGCTGGAGTCGTGAAAGCCGTTATGATGCTAAAGCATGGCATCATCCCACCTAGTTTGAACTACAAAGAGGCGAATCCGAAGATCGACATGGCGGCCTTGAAGGTCAGCGTCCCACTGGTTTCCCAGAACTGGCCCGAGGGTATGCCACGTCGCGTCTCTGTCAACAACTACGGCTACGGAGGAACCAACGGTCATGTAATCATTGACGGTCCAAATGAGCATCTCCATGACTTTCCTGCAACAACAACGAAGACAGAAGAACCCCGGCTTGTCGTTCTCAGCAGCAAGGACTCCACGGTCACGACACAAATGGTTTCAAACTTGAAGGCCTACCTGGAAAGCCGAAAGTCAACAGGTGCCGCAATCGACTTTGACGACCTTGCTTACACATTCGACACACGCCGCTCGCATTTTCCCTGGAGAGTTGCAATTTCGAGTTTGAACTGGCAACAGGACTTGATTGAGGCTCTAGACGACCCTGTCAAGAAAGCGGTTACGCTCGCCAAGGATCCTCCTCGCGTTGGCTTCGTATTCAATGGCCAGGGAGCACAGTGGCATGCAATGGGACGCGAGTTGATCTCTGTCTACCCAACTTTCCAGAAATCTCTTCTCCACGCCGACGTTGTTCTCGCCGACTACGGTGCCGACTGGTCTCTGGTAGAAGAATTGCAACGCGACGAGAAGTCAACTCGCGTCAACGAGCCCAGGTTAAGTCAGCCTGTCTGCGTTGCGCTTCAGATCTGCTTGGTAGACCTGCTCAAGACTTGGGGCATCCGTCCAAGTGCCGTCACGAGTCACTCGAGCGGTGAGATTGCGGCTGCATATGCTGCGGGAGCTCTTACTTTTGAGGAGGCCCTGGGTGTGGCTTACTTCCGTGGTGCCCTGACCGAAAAATATCACACTGCTTCTTCAGCACCGGGCGGAATGATGGCTGTCGGTCTTGGATCCGACGAAGCCTGGTCATATTTAGCGGAGCATGGGATTGATAAGGGCACGGTAACAGTGGCCTGCGTCAACAGCCCTTCAAGCGTTACGCTCTCCGGCGACCTTGATGCAATCGATCGCCTCGAGAAAGACTTCGCAAATGACCAGATATTCGCTCGAAAGCTTAAGGTCAAGTCGGCATACCACTCCCACCACATGCTCCCTATGGCCGACGAATATTTGAAGGCGTTGAAAGACGTCATCCAGCCAAAGCTGAAGTGGAACAAAATTGTCTACTCCTCGCCAGTCACAGGAGGCCTCATTGAAAGTCCCGAGAAGCTTGGACCGCAACATTGGGTGAACAACCTTTTGTGGCCGGTGCTCTTCTCGCAATCATTCGAGAAGATGTGCGTGGACACTGCCTCTAACGAAACCAACGTCGATCTCATTCTCGAAATCGGCCCTCATTCCGCGTTGGCTGGACCAATCAGACAAATATGCAAGACTCCTTCATTGAAGGATATAAGCTTACCGTATGCTTCTTGTTTGATTAGAGGCCAGAACGCGGCGGTTGCTATGCAGACTGCGGCAGGGTCTCTGTGGTGCAAGGGCTACCCTGTGGATCTCGCTGCTGTTAATCGACACAATCACCATGAAGCCTACCACGTTATTGCCGACCTCCCCTCATACCCCTGGAACCACACCCACAGCTTCTGGCAAGAGTCACGGCTCAATGTTGCGCATCGCAACAGGAAACATGTCCGCCACGAGCTATTGGGTTCACTGCTTTCCGGGCCAGCAGCGACGAGCCCTACCTGGAGACATTTCCTCAAGGCTTCCGAGCTGCCGTGGCTTCGGGACCATTTGGTTCAGTCTGACATTGTTTACCCGGGTGCTGGTGGCATTGCGATGGCGATTGAGGCTATGCGGCAACTCTCTGATGCTGACGTGAACACAATTGATGGCTATTGCCTGAGGGACATCCAGATCAGTAATGCACTTGTCATTCCGGACACGGAGGCCGGAATTGAGGTTCAACTTTCTCTTCATCCATGCGACAACAAGAACCTGGAGTCAGGATGGTACGAGTTCTCGCTCAAGTCGCCCACCACAGATGAAGAATCATGGACTGAGCACATTCACGGTTACATCTCACAAAGAAAGAAGACAAATGCAGCTCTACCGCCGGTAGAGACTTCCAAAAGCCTGTCAAACGGTGTGCATGACAACGGTCTACGACCCGTCGAGGTTAGCGAGCTCTTCGGGCGTCTTAGGAAAATGGGACTACAGCATGGTCCGACCTTCCAAAACATGATCAGCATTCAAGCACAGGATTTCGGCTCGAGGTTCCAGTTCCAGGTTGCGGACGTCAAGTCTGCCAGTTCTCACGTACTTCATCCTACAACATTGGACTCCATATTCCAGGGGGCCTATGCGGCGCTGTCATCAGACGCATACCAGAACTCCATGGTCATGCCTCGTGCCATTGGAGAGATCTTTGTTTCTCAGTCCCTGTCATCCTCTCCTGGGAGCCAGTTCCAGTCTCTTGCGACCGTGGACAAGCAGGACCGCTCAGGATTCCGCTCTACCATTACCACTTCCGACCCACAACATCCTGACACAACACTTTTGGATGTCAAGGGGCTCTTCTGCCAGGCCGTCGGCGGTGTGAATAACACCGACGCATCAGAGAATGCCACCAAGCTCTTATTCAAGATGCTATGGCATCCTGATATGACGCTGATGCCTACTGAGACAATCGTGCAGCCCTTGAGATTCGAAGTTGGCGCACAGGAACTGTCGGTCAACAAGAAGCTCGTCCGGGCTGCTTGGCACTTCATCCAAGACGCCATCCAAGACTTGAGCTCAGATGAACAGGCTCTCGCCGACATGGAGTGGTACCATAAGTCCCTGTACAATTGGATGCAGTCCAACTATGAGGCTGGCCTCGTAGGCAGTCTTGCTCGTGGCAGCGCCTCCTGGGCCAAGGCAAGCAAGGGAATGAAACACATGCTCTTCGACGAAGTCGCTGCTCAGAGCGTCAATGGCCGGCTTCTGTGCCGTATTGGAAGAAATCTGTCTCAGATCCTCCGGAAGAAGGTGGCTCCTCTCGAAGTCATGATGGAAGGCAATCTCCTATATGAGTTCTATGAGAAGGCTCTGCGTTGCAACCGTTCCTACGCGCAGGTCCAGGAGTTAGCTCATCTATACTCCATGAAGAACCCGCGAGCCAAGGTTCTGGAGATTGGAGGTGGTACCGGTGGATGCACAGGATCCGTCCTCAAGGGATTGACCGAGAACACCCCAGACGGCAGATACCGCTTCTCATCCTACACCTTCACTGACGTGTCTGCTGGCTTTTTCGAAGCAGCCGCGAAGAAGTTTGGCGAGTATGGTGATATGATCAGCTACAAGAAGCTGGACATTGAGGCCGACCCCATCGAGCAGTCCTTCACGCCTGGCTCATATGACCTCATCATCGCCTGCCAGGTTCTTCACGCCACAAAGAATATGGAAAAGACGATGAAGAACGTTCACTCTCTGCTCAAGCCTGGCGGAAAGCTCATTTTGGTGGAGACTACCAAGGATACTCTGGACGTCCAGCTGATCTTCGGCGCATTACCAGGTTGGTGGCTTGCAGAAGAGTCCGAACGGAAGGGTGGCCCCAATCTCACAGTCGACCACTGGAGCAGGGTGTTGAAGGCAAGCGGCTTTTCCGGGATTGACTTGGAGGTTCGCGATATGGAAGACGAGGCGAACTACTCCTTCAGCGTCATGACTTCGACAGCGGCCGCGCCGACTTCTTATCCTTCAGAAGTCACCATTCTTTCGCCCTCAGAGAAGGCACCCGCCCCTTGGCTGCAGAGCCTTCAGAGCAGCATCCAACGTAACATTGGAGTTTCTACTACCGTAGAGGATTGGAAGAAGGTGGATGCCACGGACAAAGTTTGCATCATGCTTGTCGAAATGGTTGCGCCTCTTCTGAGCCGCCTGACCAAGGACGAGTTTGCGCGCATACAGCGGCTGCTGACGACTGCTCGGGGTGTTCTCTGGGTCACAAGGGCTAGTATCATCAAGGGCTTGGAGCCCGATATGGCCATGCACTCTGGTCTTCTCAGAACTCTGAGGATGGAAGACGCTGGAAGGCGCTACGTCTCCCTTGACCTTGACACCAAGGATCCGGTGTGGTCGGAGAAGAATGTGGGCTTCATCGCCGATGTCTTTGAGACTTCATTCGACTTTTCACAAAGTTCAAGAGACATTGACTGTGAATATGCCGTTGACAACTCACTCATTCATATCTCCCGCATCTACAACGACGACAACGAGAACAAAGCATTCGCTCCTGAAGGCAGTGAACCTGAGCCAGAGATCAGAGAGTTCGATGCCAAGGACTCCATGTTCGATCTTCAGATGGAGGTCGGCACGGCTGGATTACTCGACACCCTGCGCTTCCGGGAAGTCGAGCGTGAAGAATCCTCTCTTGGCGCAGACCAGATCGAGATCGAGCCACGCGCGTTCGGTCTGAACTTCAGAGACGTCTTGGTTGCTCTAGGTCAGCTTGATGAAACCATCATGGGCTATGAGTGCAGTGGCATTGTTACTAGACTTGGTTCAGACGCTCAGAGAGACAGTGGTCTGAAAGTTGGTGACCGTGTCTGCGCTATCCTTCGCGGGCACTGGGCGACAAGAGTAACCATCAACTGGCCATGTGCTGTTCGCATCCCTGACAACATGTCATTGGAAGAAGCCGCCACCGTTCCGATGGTATTCGCGACCGCCTACTATGGCTTGTATGACATCGGCAGGCTTACCAGGGGCGAGAACGTTCTCATCCATGCGGCTACCGGCGGAGTCGGGCAGGCAGCAGTGATGCTGGCTCAACATCGCGGTGCCAACGTCTTCGTCACCGTCGGCACCGAAGCCAAGCGTGACTTTGTTATGAAAGAGTTTGGGATCCCAAGAGATCACATATTCTCCAGCCGAGATACCTCCTTCGGACCTGCACTTATGGCGGCCACCAACGGCAAAGGCGCTGATGTTGTTCTCAACTCCCTCTCGGGCGCACTGCTCAAAGAGAGTTGGGACTGCATGGCACGTTTTGGACGTTTTGTCGAGATTGGCAAGCGTGATATGGAGGCTGCAAAGCACCTCGACATGAGCCCTCTGCGTGGCGCCGTTTCGTTTGCTGCTGTTGATCTCTTCCAACTGGGCAAATACAAGGGGCAAGCGGTCCAAGATGTCCTGCAAGGCGTCATGGAGATGTTCGGGAATGGACAGCTTCGAGTAGTGGCACCAATGACAACTTATCCCATCTCGGAGGTCGACAAGGCGTTCAGGTTGATGCAGAGCGGCAAGCACTTGGGCAAGATTGTTGTAACGCCCAAGAAGACAGATCTTGTCAAGGTATGGTTCCTGTCGCACTTTCCCTCCGATCACATTACATGGTTTCTGACTGTTCACTAGGTAATCCCGTCTCCTAAGCCCGCCCGTCTTTCACCACATGCGACGTACGTTATTGTGGGTGGCATGGGAGGGATTGGTCAATCCATCGCACGGTGGATGGCCCGCAGCCTCGGCTGCAAGAATCTCATTATCCTCTCTCGCAATGCCAAGACGCATCCAGACAGTGAGGATCTCATATCCGATCTGAAAGCCACGGGGTGCAATGCCTTCTTGGGGAATTGCGACGTATCGAACGAGGCGGAGCTCCGCAGAGTCTTGGACCAAGCTAGCCAAAGTCTCCCGCCGGTTCGTGGCGTGATCCAGGCGGCAATGACCCTCAACGTAAGTTCCCTTCCCATTTTGTCCATACAAGTAAGCATAAACCTAAAGCAACTTAGGACTCTATTTTCCCCAATATGACGTACGACCAATGGCTTGCTGCAACTGGTCCCAAAGTCGCCGCCACGTGGAACCTCCACAATAACCTTCCCAACCTTGACTTCTTCATCATGCTGTCCTCCTTGACTGGCCTGGGCGGAAATACGAGCCAGGCGAACTACTCTGCTGGCGGAACATTCCAGGACGCCTTCGCTAAGTTCCGGACTTCTCAGTCTCTGCCTGCAGTGTCGGTTGACCTGGCCAGCATCCAAGAGGTCGGATATGTTGCTAACACCGAGGGTGTCGCGGAACGTTTGACCAAAACCGGTCTTGCCGATATAAGCGAGGTGCAAATGCTCAAGATTGTTGAGACGGCCATTCAACACCCTCTTCGCCCGGTCGACCTCAGCCAGCTCATCACGGGCATCCTAGAGTTCGACGAGGCATCAACGGTTGCGTGGGTCAACGACAAACGATTCACAGCTGCACAAGTCACTCGCAACGCACATGGCGGTCCACGTGGACGAGGTGATCAGCAAAGTCAAGCGACGGGCCGCCTCTCGGACTCTCTGCAGTCTGCCACAAGCGGCACCGGTGCTGTGGTCCTCATCCTCGACGCCATCATCTCAAAGTTGGGCGAGATGTTCGGATTGGACGCCGCGGAGATTGACAAGAAGTATCCCGTGTCCAAGTACGGCGTCGACTCGCTGATTGCGGTAGAGCTCAGAAACTGGCTCGTATCTAGTGCGGGAGCCGAGACAACAAGCATTTTTGACGTGCTTCACAGCCCGAGCTTGAGCGTATTGGCTGAGAAAATTGGAGAAAAGAGTCGTTATGTTTCGACGCTTGTGAAGGCAGCATAGAACAAGGGTCGTATTAGCTTTATTGATGCTTTTCCATCGCATGTGTATTTAATTGGCCGAGATTTCCGAGTTGCTCGCTGAAATAGGAGCCTGTTTGCGCCGCAACCCAGACTTGATGATTGCCTGTTTCCGTGATCCAGTTGCTGCTGTATGGGTATGGCTGCCGGCGCACTGTCATGCAGCTTTAGGCACATTAGGCCCAGGCAACTTTAGCCGTTGGGTCTGTTAGCCTCCGTCAAGCTGGGCTATGCGCTTTGACACATTGCCTGTCGAGATCCCAGATACTTCATCTGAGCAGGATTACTCCGAGCATACTCCTCCTCAGTCGAGTTGGGACGACTGTGACTAAAGGCAATCACATATTCGTCTCAAGCTACGAACTCAAAAGCTGGCGAACCACAACAACGTTGCACATGCATGCGTCGTAAAAGTTATCGCGGCCGGGAACACCTCGCGATCCTCGGTAGAAGACCGACACATCAGCAAAGAGAAACTTCAACATGCTCACGTAAACAACAATAGTGAGACAAGTGACATCTGTGAATTACGCTATGCTAGTGACGGCGAGTCGCTGCTGTTGCTTCTAGATCCTCTATAACTTTCACACTGCATCAACATGGTTCGCATGCACTGTATCTTCCTCTCGGCTCCCAGCAGCGGCGCTAGATGTGCCTTCCTCGTGCCCACCCGCGCCTTAATCTTGCTGATCAGTTGGCAAAACTCTGTCAACTGTCCCGTAACAAGGCATCTTAGAACCTGGTTGCGTTCCGATGCGCTCTCGATCTTGTAGGAGCGGAACCACATGGCCACACCTCCGTCAGCGTTCGTCGGCTGGGGCTGCTGTTGGACGTCGACGTAGCACCGGACCGTCTTTTCGCAGATATTGCTGAGATACTGCCCCGCCATTGCGAGGAGCATCATGCTTTCGGACCGGGACTTGCATAATGTGCAGCTAAGGATTGAATCGCAGCCCTTGATTGCCTCGCGACAGCAGTTGAGCAAGCCGTCCATCGTCGGCTGTTCCGTATTAGCCCCCTCGTTCCCAAGTTGCTCGAGGAGGTGAGCAGCTAAACGGAGGCAACGGCACTCGCTCTTCTTCTTGTAGTTGTTTTCGGCCGTTTCCAGTAGCGCCGTAAGTGGGCTTGGTGCAGGTGCCGACATCTTGTAAGCTACCGGGGTCTGTTTGCGGCTTGGCTGTTGTGATTTGGTGGATGGAGGGGGGTTGGACAGTGGAGCGCTCGTATTTGTGGGGAAGTTCTCGTCCAGGAGCATGTCCAAGCTTGATGATGACAAGCATGGCGTTGATGATGAGTCGTCGATAGTTTCTGCTGGATCTTATCATTCAGTTAGCCATTGAACAAAGAACATCGCATCCGCAAGTTGATTGCAGACGGTACCTACCGTTCATATCGAAGTCCTCGAGTTGAGTCTCTTGAGAGCTCGCTCCATCATCTCCACTGTCATCCACATTGTCAAAATATGACATGTCTTTGCTAAGCTCTTGCCAAGTAAAGTCCCCTGTCTTTAGGCTGGCCATATCGATTGTGCCGTTGGGTGATAAGAGAGTACATGAAGCCAGCCATTGGTCGATCTGATCCTGCTCATGCTTCTCGTTCTGCCCGTTGGTCAACTCCCCCATCAAGTCAGTGGGGCAGGCTGGCAGATCAAGCACCGGACTGGGCAGGGCGCTTTGCCGATGCAACTGGCCCAGCGCAATCGTCTTCTCAGGTTCGTTATTTGTTGTGTGAAACATCAATGCTGGGTCAAGTTTAAAGTGGTCGGAAAGGGTTGGTGATTGCGGTGCTGTGGTATCTCCAAGAGCAGACTGGCGTGGCTGTGACGAGTCTTTGGTCGAGGCGGTGGACTGTTTTCGTTTTCGGATAACGCCTCTGTTTGTAGGATATTTGCAAACGTTGGAGGCTGCTTTGCATCGGTCGCAACCGTTCGGATTCCCATTACATCGGAGCTTCACGTAGCGCATTCTCGTCAGAACGAGACCTAATTGCTGCTCGTGGAGAAAAAGACTTACCTTGCGAGCACGACAGAATTCGCATGCGATGTGTGGCTTGCCTCGTCGGTTCCGGTTTATCACCGCCTCGGGGTTGTTCTCGATAAAGGTAGGCTCGTTGTGCTGCAGATCATACATCAGAGTACCGAACATCTTGCTTTGTTCTAGAAAACGTCGAGCAGATAATCCGACCAATTAGTGAGCGTGTGTGTGTGTGTGGTAAGGCGAGGTGACCAATGGGCAGTTTCGGTTTTTAGAACGAGCAGAATGAGCAGACAATTGCGCCTGCTCGGGTCTAATCGAAAAGTCACCATAGGTATAAAGGGTTTAAGGCTTCATTGGGAAAAAGGCCTTTCCTGTCGTGCTCTGACGTGCCACCGATCAAACACTACCCTAGGCAGTTCGCAGAATGCATGTTACAACCTTCGAGGGAGCAGATGTAATGTCTGAGGAAACCTTGGCAAACAAGATTTATCTGAGGGCGGCCAATCATGCGGATATGCTGCCAACATTTACACACATTTGGTAGGAATGGTTCATATTTCCGCAGGACAGCTGCGTGGGAGGGGGTTGTTCTTTACGGAAAGAGAGTCTAGACCTGCAGGAAGCAACGGCAGGCCGCATTAAGAAAGTTCAGGAGCTAGAGGACCAGGGCAATGTAGCCGATCCGTCAGATGCTTCGCCAATAATGTTCTAGATGATTGCTAGAGTATAATAAACTCAAGCCACCAGGGGCACGTATGCGCTTGGTTGTAGTGTAGGGGAGTTATGATACCCAGCCTTACCGCATGCCAGCTGAAACTGGGCCCTTGATAGGACTGGAGATGGCATCAGCTTGTCAAAGGGGAATGTGGCGCGATAGAGACTCTCAAGGGTCTTGCCGATGGCGCGAGCACGGTCAGTTATTGACTGCCGACACCCCGCCAAGGCACAGCTTGCGACCAGGTGTTGCTCTTGAAGAGGCAAGTCGGGGTTGAATTAGCGGGTTGATCCAGTGGATTGGTTCCACACTTACCATGGATTACTCCAGATGTCTTGGCGACATTGTAGACGAATGCGCGGGTTATCGTCTAAAGTTTACCGCCAACGATAGATGATACAGGTAAGGCTACGCTCGGGGATGTCATCCGCCATAGAGATATGGCCGGACGAGTCATGTCTTATAGGAGCGCGATTCAAGTAAGAGACCTACAATTATCACAGCCGAAGACATCCCGCCGGGAAGGCTATCAACTTAGCCGTATCCCACCACGGCATTTTGAAATTACGAGGGGAATAGAGAATAAATGCCGAAACTGCAACGCGGAGAGCAATTACATGCATCTGCATTCCGTGGCTGCGCATGCCATCTCACCTAAATCGATCTTGGCATGGAAAAAGATTCAAACTTGTCCAATGTCGACTAGCCGCTGCAGCTGAACAACGTGGCTTGAATCCGGGGACGTCGCAAAGCTGGCCCGATATTGAGGCGACCCGCGGGGGCGGCTCGCTGGCGGGAATACGTAGCTGTTCTGACAGCGATCGAAACAGCCTCGGAGAGTTTGTGTGGGCAGCCGCTCTCAATGGGCGAACCTTATCGACTAGTGCATGCGTCGTTCTTGGCTGATGATTGTCAAGGTGGATTCTGGAAACAAGGCCGCGAGAACTGATGCTTGGCCGTTGAAGGGACCCGAGGTGCTCGGTCTGATTGTGGAGGTGATGCGAGAGGGGTTCGCGGCAAGTGGTCGGCGGAAACATACCACGATGAGGTGGAGTCGTGTCAGTCGGCGGGTGGCTTTCGCCAATCTTTCCTTGTCAATCGTTTCAGCCGTCTATCCGCGGGTCAGTTGTGTAACCTCGTTTGGAGGAAACCGAGACCGAAGACTTTGCCGTAAACGTTAACGCCGAAGGGTGGAATGACTTCGGATGGTGATCCACTTCGGATGATAAACTTTCGGAGCCGCCCAGAAGAGGTCGGCCGGTTTGTGGGGGGTTTACAGTCGGTCGGCCGCGGTGTCTGGGTATTGGCCGTTTCGGTCCGTTGCTAGGGAGTGGCTTTACGAATCAAGCCCCGGTGAAGCAATTACCTACGGAAAGCTTGATGGCATATGTTCGAGGGTCATTGAGTTTGACCAAGAATGAGCGCATGGCAACCCAAGAAGTTGGCGCTTACTGGTCCGCTTTTGGCAAAAGTACCAACTGATGAGTTGTCGCAGAGCCAGTCAACTCAGAACAGTTTCATCTTTTTGATACCTGGGAGCTCGATTATCTTTGCAGTCTTTCGATTCGAACTTGCTACCGAATTGCCAGCCATTCTCTTGTGAACGACATCTCATTGAATCACATTGCAGAGGAAGATGGACGCCACACTCAACGCCCTTCAACAAGACAAAGTCACCACACTTGCTGTACCGTGGATCTTACGCCCATCCCATGGCTGGCTGTCATGGGGGAACATGCCGGTGTACTTCGGCTTTCTAGTATGCCACTGAGTGTGCCCTCGACTTACACAGGGCCCGGTTGACTGACCTACCTACCTCTCTCTGCAGTTCGTTGTATGCCCAGTACTATTAGCTCTTTACAACTACTATCTCCATCCAATTGCCCACGTCAAAGGGCCCTTTATTGCGGCGATATCTCCGGTACGGCCCCTCATTTTGAGCTCATCTCGCCGTAACTAACATCGTGGGCAGATTTGGCTCATTCGGTCCGTATCAGGGCACAGACTCAACAATGACATCGAAGCAATTCATGCAAAATACGGTAAGCAATCACGAATGAATGCTCTCATTCCAATTCAAGACTGATGTTACGCCTAGGCCCCGTTGTACGAATTGGTCCCAACGAACTGTCCTTTGCATCAGAAGATGCTCTCAAGACAATCCACAATCCCGGTCCCAACGGCGGACACTTTACGAAACAGGGCACCATCGAGTCCCTGCTTGCAAAGCTGATCTGGGCTGCGCCGAACCTGTTGACTACGACTGACAAGACAGCGCACAAGCGACTCCGCACTGCCCTGCAGCCAGCCTTCACTGCCAAAGCTCTCATGGAACAGGAGGACATTGTCCAGCACCATGTCGGCAGGGCCGTCGACAACTTGGGAAAATCACTAAATGAAGAGAAGGTTATCAATATCAGCGACCATTTTGCAAGGATGATTTGGAGCATTGTTGGTGACTTGTCATTCGGCGAGCCCCTGCTCCATGACCAAATGAGTAAATATCCGTAACGACCGGTCTGTGGCTAGGCGGTGCGCTAATTATCCTACCAGGCGCATACGAAAAGCTTAAGTTCACTTACGGCAAGGGAGCGCCTCTTCTAGAACTCTTCCAGTTTCTCACAGAGATCCCAATCTTTGGTGGGCTGGCCAAGTTGCCCGTCATGATCGTACCCCACATCTTCAGAGTTCCCAAGAACTTCTTGTTGATGAATCAACTGAGAGAGTCAGTGCCCCGCGTCATCCCAACCCGTACCAGCCGACCGAGCAGAAACTCTAACATAGTCATCCAGCTGCATCGACCGACAAGGCGGCCGTAAAGACTTTCTCACCGCTATTCTGGCGGCCAAAGAGTCCGCAGGCCTGACTCAGGCAGAGATCCTGAGCAATTCTGCCTTATTCGCGTTAGTGGCCAATCATCTTTCATGCTTCTTTCCCAGATGCACCTTGCTGACATGCACTCTTGAATCCAAAACAGCATGGTAGGCTACGACACATCCGCCACAACCCTGTCTGCCATGTTCTACCATGTCCTGCGCGAGCCAGACCATTACCACAAGATCCAGCACGAGGTCCGCGCCGCCTACTCCTCGCTCGCCGAGATCTCAGCCCAGAGCGTCCTCCGCCTGCCCTATCTTAATGCCTGCGTGCAGGAAACTCTGCGCCTCCTGCCGCCCATCAACGGCCGCGGCTCGCACCGCATTTCCCCAGGCGCCACCATCGACGGGCTCTACGTTCCCAAGGGCGTCAACGTCTCGGCCGACATCTGGACGATCCAGCGGCGGCCGGACTACTGGGCACTCGCCGATAAATTCCGTCCCGACCGGTGGATTGATAATGGGCCCGGGACGGCCTTTGAGCACGATGTCCGGACTAGCTACCGTCCCTTCCTCGTCGGGCCGAGAGTGTGCATTGGCCGCGAGATGGCCCTGCAGTCGATTCGGCTGACCGTGGCGAAGGTCGCTTTCGCTTTTGACATGGAGATGGCGAACAGGGATTCCTTCGTGTGGGAGAGGGACGCTGGGAACGACTACGTGTGGCATGATTACAATATCATGGTCAGGAAGGCCTTGTGAAGGTAAGCTTCGCGGGGAGAGGGGTTTGCGCGAGGTTTTCATGGGTTTGCCTGCCAAGACTGAGTTTAGAACCTAGAGTTGCATGGATCAGGTCTGATATATCATAGATGAGCAAGTAACGTATCAAGATCACGACGATTGTTGGTTTGGACTTGAGTAATTGTTGCGACCGTGATATTTTATGTTTAGTGAACTTGGCAGACCGAATGCGAAATCTCTACTCAAGATTCAGCATTCTGTCGGGAAGGCATCCGTCGCCCCTCCCACCAGCCCCCTATTCTCTTATGTGAGTAAACCGTGTTAACCTTTGCAAGCCCTTAACTCCTCATGACTTCAATTCCAAAGTATCTGAATCACTCCTTCACTCCAAGAACTCCTGTATACTGGCCTGTATATCAAAACACCCCATCTTCCTTACTCCGATTTTATACCTCCTGCAGAATGTTAGTTCCATATAGTCTAAGGTAGGGATGTCAAGAGTACGCTCCACATACCAACGATCTTGCGGCCAACAACCGATTTTCCTAGGGCTCTGGCAGCTTCAACTCTTGCACCCTGGTGCGGGTTGCGCCGGATCTCGTTCAGATGATCAGTGATATCAGCATAGTCGATGATGCCAAGCTCGCGCGCCAAGTCATCAACAATGCTGCTCCGAAGTCCTTCAACAGTCAGATGTGCTGCGTTCACGAACCTTTCATGGATGATGATTTCCTCCCTTTGGGCCCATTGCAAACTGATGCTACTGATGCGGCTGTCGACCGATATTCTGCGGCTCTCCATCGATGAGCCTGGAATATCTCTCTTGTCGTGTCGTAATTCCTCATCGTCGTGTTCTTCGGTAACTCCGGTCTGGCTTTGAACCAGTCCTGGCGCTCTGAGAGGGGCTGGTTGTGACGGCGCCTCGCTGGCGGGCGCTGCTTGTGTCACTGGAGCCACGGCCACGTGTATGACTTCTTCAACCTTGCCCACTTTTGCGATGTCACTGTCGGCTGTGCCAACAATCTCTCGCCCCAAAGTGGCCTCCCTGTCGTCGGTGAGATCTTGCCTGTCTAGGATCCGGCGCCGAAGTGATGTCTCGCGAGTTGCGCCAACGGTGGTCTTCGCGCGACGCTTTCGACCGCCTCTGCCGGAAATTGAGCTGAAAGTTTCTTGACGAGTCATCGTCATGAAGCCAAGCCCCTGGGGCCGTGAGTGAGTTTTGGCCGGTTCATGGGGTCTCATCGTTGCGACGAACTGCTCGGTCTCTTTCTCTAGACCCAGACGCGTGACTCGTGATTCCTCCTCGCTCGAGGCCTCGTCTTCATCTACAATCTTCCCATACTCCTCGAACATCCATGCTGTTCGCTCCGTTGCCTTCCTAGCTGCCTGCCGCTGCGAGACACGTGTGTTCTTTCCTGTGGTGACGTTCTTTGGTCGTCCTATGGGATTGGGAGGCAACTGCAGGCCCTTGTATTCGTCATCGGTGTACTGAGCCACACCCGGCACGAAGTTCGCCTCGGGGTCGCGGTCGACTGTGGCAGCCCGGTCATCAACGAAGTAATCGTCCAGTGATCTCTTGAGATACCAGGGCTTCTTGACATGCTTCTCGTGGGCCATGGTTGTAGTCTGTGGGCAACGAAGTACCCTCGGGCGCTTGATCAAGAAAGTTCAGGTAGGAAGTGGCGATGCCTGAAGGATGAGTCGCAAGGTTCCCGATGATCGACAGGCTATCTGTCAAGATCGATGTCGAAGAGGGTTGAACAATCAGCTTGGGTTGAATATCGAGAGTTGATGGAAGTGGCTTTAAGTATGAGCTGGGCAGTTGATTCCGATTGTGGGTTGGTTCCTTCTTCGGATGAATCTCCGTTTTAGAGTCGAGTCAAATGGAGAAAACGCAGAGGTAGATGATGTTACCTTACTACCAAATTTCTGGAGGAAGGCGTGACTTGGGCTCGTCTGATCTTTCCCGGAATGAACGAATAATGTGTGAGATTCTGTTCCAGAGGAAGGCTCTTCGTGGTGAGATTGGAGACAGACAACCAACCCTTGTCAGGCTCTGTGTTGTGATGAAGAAAGAAGGATGGACTTGAGGTGATGATGTCGTATGGATTCGGAAGAGGGCAAGTACGAACGGCAACACAGGCCGCAAATTCTTGGGCAGGTGTGGCAGCACCTTTTGGTTGGAAGGTTGTGCCTTCTGTAATTGGACCTGATATTGATGTTCTCCTGGGAGATATGAAACCAGACCTTAGTGGGAGAAGTCCTCGGATTGATGTTGTTTGTGAAGTTGATGTTCGGTACAAGTGGTGTTGAAGTTGAACTTACGGGTTATCTTGACTGTCTACCTTCGAAGGTGGATGACTAGGGCACTTGCAATGAGCCGAAGGGAATGCGAATGTTGTTTGACTTTGAAAGTGGAAGAAGATCTGGAGCCTGGGATGGGACTGGTTAAATAGCAGTGGGGTGTCAGCGATGGCCCGAGATTTTGTAGGAAAGAGCGTACGAGGTGAAGAAGGAATCTCCCAGATAGATGCTATATTGTCAAGGAAGGTGAGATGCTGCATCGAAGACCTTCAAACAGTGTTTTTAGCTTCAAGTCCGCTCAAGACCTTTGAACAGAAAGTTCACTCGTGTTTACTGGTTGAATGAGGAGGACGTGGGGCTTAGGAGAAGACAGATTCAATGCCACTATAACGATAGTCATGGCCCATGATTAGGAAGGAACCAGACTCGAGAGACAGCTACTTATCTCAGTGGAAGCCAACGACGTTATGAGGATGCTTTCCCGACATCAAGGCATCGATGACAGTTGTGAGTTCGACGCCGAACGAGTGGCGATGAGTCCATGTTGGAGTAGCCATACCCGATGGCTTCAAAGTTTTGGGGTCGTCATATTTCTGGTTCCGCCTATCATTGGCGGTAAAACGCCTGTGATATCTTCGGAAGGGCAGGAATCCAAGGCTGAAAGACGGTGACTCACGAGAACTGAAGGAAGGTCTTTCATTAGTGATCTGGACTCCTAAAACCTGACAAAACTTGACGAAACAAAGCACTTGACCACCTATTCATCAGCTTTGAACTAGCAACTCGTTGTTAAAAGCTCAGTGCTACCGACTACTTGGACTCGGAAGCAGAAGACCTCGAGCGAATGGGTTTGCTCACCGAGAGAATATGAACATGTTCTTAGGCGTACCAAATCGAACATTATTTGATTACGATATACAAACTTGGCAGTTGAAATATGCAAAGTTGCTAGAGTTTGGTTCTTTTGTTCTTTTTATTACCAGGTACGTTGACCGGGCTGGCACACTTTACTCTGCAACATCAACCTCATCAAGCTCTCTATACAGCTCTTTCTTGACCTCGTCACTCGCCCAACACATATCAACTCCATTCCTCACCAACTGAACCATGTCCTTCTTACTCATCCCACAATAGGTATACACCTTTTGCAGGTTCCCATCAACCCACACGTCATGCATGTACACCGGATCATCGCTGTTCACACAAAACTTCACCCCGCGCTCCCACAGCGCCCGGATCTTGGGAAACAACACCTCCGTCGGCGTCCTACGGTGATACGCGTGCGGACACAGCGTCAACCCAATCCCTCTCTCCAAGACACCTTGAATCAGCTCCTCCCGGTCCGCCACGTCTAGCCCGTGATCGATCCTCTCCGCCCCTTTGCCGCCACATACCTCGAAAACGGCCTCCCGCACGTGCTCGTGCGTATCCTTCTGTCCAAAGTCACAGTGCATCGTGACATGCAGCCCATCCGCCCTTGCTCTTGCGTACCCCTCCTCAAACAGCATCGGCGGCCTCTCAAACGCGTTGCTCGCGAGCCCAACGGCGTGGAAGAGCCCCTTGCCGCCCTCCACGTTCCCCGCCGCCCACGGCCGCGCGACCTCATACGCATCCAGTCCATCCTGCACGCTCTCATCGCGGATGAAGCAGAAGATCCAGTTCGACCGCACGCCGAGCTCGCGCTCGCCGTCGCGCTGGGCGCGCAGGTAGCCGTTGAGCACGTCGGCCGCGGGCACGCCGCGGCGCGTGTGCGCCTGGATGTCGAAGAAGGGCTCGACGTACCGCACGTTCATCTCGGCGCAGCGGCGGAGGTAGTCCATCGACATTTCGTAAAAGTCATCCTCGGTGTGGAGGACCTCGCAGCCGGCGAAGTAGGCCTCGAGGAAGGTGGGGATGCCGGGGACGCGGCCGTTGATCTCGGGGCGGTGGTTGAAGAAGACGGTGTAGGAGGCGAGGAGGTCTTCGTAGGTTGCGTAGGGCAGGGGGATGTTGTTGCGGTGGGCGAGTTTCCAGCGCAGGGAGGGGAGGAGGGTGCCTTCGATGTGGATGTGGAGTTCGACCTTGGGGAGGGAGGCGATGAAGGGTGAGATTTCGAGACCGTTCATTTTGGGCCAAGAGGTGTCCGAATGAGACGGTGATGAGTTTGATCTGGGACTAGAAAGCTGGAGAATGAACTTCGAGTTACTGCGATGAGGCTTTAGATCATCACTTTCATGTGAGACTGAAGTTGGCCGATCGGACTGTGGCGATTGACGTGCAGGTCCGCTATGTCGGACAGGTCCCGACGTCTTAAATTGCCCCCCGTCGGCTATCATCTTATGGATTGCGGGATGTCACTCTTCAGAGTCCCACCGATCTCTGGTTCTCTTTCTTCTGACTGGCCCATTGTCTTTCTACCACGAAAAGTCGAACGCCTCGACCGAGTTCTCGGGTGATGCGAATGGAACATCACAAATATCCATCTCGTAAGTGGTTGGCTGAAGACCCTGTTGCAAATCAAACATCGAAAGAGTCGCGAATCAAATGAGCCTTGATGGAGTCTTGATGGCCGATGTTCGCAGCATTGTGGAGACCCCAAAAAACACGAAGGATCCGATAACACTTAATTTTCTGGGGCCCGTCTTATTCCCCAAAGTCGCCATCAGCCAACCATAACCGCCCAGCCGGTATCAAAGCGGCTCTCTGTTTCTTTTTGCCGGTCTGTCAGGCCCATTCAACGTCTGCCTCTCTCATCTCCAAGCCATATGCAGCGTGGTAACGTCGCATCCTCGGTTCGGATATTCACCGACCCTAGAGTGGAACGACTTTTTCCTTTTCCTCGTCGGGGGTAGTGCTCTATTCAGCGGAGTCTAGCGGTGCTCGTCTCTGGCATCCAGTCGCTTGCTTATCTCCCGCCCCGCGGCCCTCCCCCGCTCCTCCGGTTCGCGGTGGTGGTTGGTCGGGTCACAGCGACCGCGTGGTTCGCGTCGGGGATCATCGGCCATCGGCAGACAAGACCGCAGATAAGGCCCCTCATCCTAATTTTTTCCCTCTCGCCGCGGGAAGAACAGGCAAGCAGCAGCGCCCCCCCCCGGTAACCGCGCGTGCGACCGTACGTTGAATGGCCGGGCTCTTCAAAAGGGCGGCGGCTGCACCTCGGGCGGGGGAAGCATCCAGCTCGCGACCGCACCGTGCAGACGACGCTCACGAGAGAACGAGGTTGCTTGAAGCTGACGACGATATGGGCTCGAATCCGGATGATGCGCCGCAGGGCGTGGACCAGCAGCAACAGCAGCAGCAGCATGTCGACACCGCGATGGCGAAGAAGATTCTGTGGAAGATTGACCGCACGGTCATTCCGCTGCTTTTCGTCACGTACATGCTCAACTTTATGGATAAGACCATCCTGTCGAGCGCGAGTGTGTTTGGGTTGAGAGATGATACTGTGAGTAGTTGTTTCTTTTCCTGAACACGTCCTGGCCAAGAATGAGACTGTGAACGATGAATTGTGTGCATGTTTGCTGATACCTTCGCGATAGCATCTGAAAGGCCAGAACTATAGCTGGGTCTCGAGCATCTTCTACTTTGGCTACTTCGCCTGGACCTACCCCACGACGCTGCTCATCGCCCGCCTCCCCGTCGCAAAGTACATGACCGCCAACACCTTCTTCTGGGGCGCCGTCGTCGCCGTCACGGCCGCCTGCAAGAACTACGGCGGCCTGCTCACCGTGCGTTTCCTCCTCGGCGTCGCCGAGGCCACCATCACCCCGGCCTTCATGTTCCTCACCTCCACCTGGTACACCCGCGACGAGATCCCGACCCGCACCGGCATCTGGTTCGCCGGCAACTCCGTCGGCGGCCTCGTCGCCTCGCTGCTCGCCTTCGGCGTCGGCCACATCGACGACAAGATCGGCCCCTGGCGCTGGATGTACATCATCCTCGGCGTCGTCACCTTCGTCTGGGCATTTGTGCTGTGGCTGTGGCTGCCCGATACCATCTCCTCGGCGCGCTTCCTGACGCCCGAGGAGCGGCAGTACGCCGGCGACCGCGTTGTTGTCGCGGGCACTGGCCGCACGGAGAAGACGCATTGGAAGTGGGACCAGATGCGCGAGTGCCTTATCGACCCGAAAACGTGGCTCATCTTCGGCCTCGAGCTGATCTCGCAGATCCCCAACGGTGGCACGCAGAACTTCGCCAACCTCGTCATCAAGTCCTTCGGCTTCACGAGTCTGCAGTCGACGCTCATCAACATCCCGTACTCGCTCCTCTCGGCGGGCATGATTGCCGGCACGGGCTGGGTCGCGGGTCGCTTCCGCAAGATGAACTGCATCCTCATCGCGCTGATCGTGCTTCCCTGCATCACGGGCGCGGCCATCATCTACTCGCGCGAGCACGTGAGCAACGGCGTCCAGCTGTTTGCGTACTTCCTCCTCTCGCCCGGCCCGGCGGCGATGCCGCTTGCCATGTCGCTCGTGCAGGCCAACTACCGTGGTGTGACGAAGAAGATGACCATGTCGGCGCTGCTGTTCCTGGCGTACTGCGCGGGCAACATCGCCGGGCCGCAGTTCTTCAAGGCCAGCGAGGAGCCGCACTACAACACCGCCTTCCGGACCATCATGATCTGCTACTCACTCGTCGTGGTGCTTGCCCTCTGCCTGCGGTTCTACCTGCAGTGGATCAACGCCAAGCGCACAAGGGAGGAGGGTTTCGAGGGCAGTGCTGGAGGAGCTGGTGCTGTTGGTGGTGGGAAGGTGATGCAGGCGGATGGTAATGCGAATGATGTGGCGGACATGGTTGACCGGGTTGAGCTTCGGCCGGAGGATTATGAGGACGTGACGGACTGGAAGACTGCTGGATTTAGATATAGACTGTAGTCGCTTGGGAAACAGTTTGACGATGGCGTTGCGTCCCGGGTGGTAGAAGATGGTGCTGGTTGTGAGCATAGCCGTAGCTACTAGGGCGGCGACAGCGAATGGCAGACTTGGGGGCTAGAGATCCTCTCCAGCGAAGGCAAAATCATCCTTCAAGGACCCCATCTTGGCCGCTCTATGTCAACGTGAAATCGTGTCGATTTGCTATGAGAGTTGTGGGCGCGTCGGTCGTGATTGCTTGGAGTAAGCACCAGCCTTTGTCGTCGAACAGCCTCGAAGCTGGCAAGGCCACCATCAGGAGTGTACGACAGAAGTAAACGTGACTCCTCAGTCGAAATGGCTGGCAACGTGATGCTCAACCGCAGCCGCATCGCCCTCAAAAGTGTCACACACAGGACAGGTGACGACTTCGGAGGGCGCAGCCGCCGCCGTCTCCTCGTTTTCCGGAGCAGCAGCAGCTTGCGCAGCACCTCCGCGACCCCCTTTCTTTTGCTTCGCGGGCCGAATATACGCGTCCAGTCCGACCTGCGCCGAGGGCAATTCAGCATCCTGCTCCTGCCGCCTGCCCTGCCGGCCCCGCGGTCCTCGCCTGTCTCCGAAGGCGGGCCCAGCTTCGCCGGACAACTCCTGCTGCTGGTCGGCAGATGATGTCCCGGCATGCTGGGCTCCTGCATGCGACTGTACGCGTCCAACGCGACCGTCGGAGAGGCGCACCTTGATGCCGCGCGGGTGGTTGCCGCGGGTCAGGACATCCTGGACGGTTCCCGAGACGGTGCGGCCCGTGGGCTGGTCGGCTTTGAGCACGATGTTGACGCTGGCGCCGCGGACGACGGTTGCTATTGTGGGAACCCTGCTCATTGTTGATAGTGCGCGTCTCATGCCGATTAAAATGAGGCGTTGAAATAGAGAAGCGTTATTCTAAGATTGATGATGATGTTCGTGGGGGGTGCACAGGGACTTGGGTAAGGACAAAAATTGTGCACATTGAGGTGGACATGGTCCGTGCGCGCTTTGCGATGTCATCGGAGCAGATGGGGATGATTCCACTGATTGGTTGATGTAAAATTGCTACGCAGTCAGTGAATAGAGCAGCGATGAGACACTACGTTGTTCGAGTACAGTAAAGTATCCTGCGAAGTTCGGATGGGAGAATCAGCGGCAATTTGTCTTTAATGTCTATTTCCTTTTTTATACCCTTCCTTTATTCTGGTCTCTGGGTTTCCGACTTCATCCATAAGTACACATTCCAGTCTGTTCTTCAAGATGTGCTGAAGTTTGATTTCATACTTATGAGACTCTTTGGATAAACAATCTTCCAGTCGGCTGCCACCAGCTATGTCGCAGGCCTCCCAACTAAGCTCCGCAGGCAAACAAGAAGGCGCATACATACCGCCCGTCGTTCTTCTTTTTCCAACCATAAAAGACCCCACAACATCGGAAGAAGACCTCCAAAGAAAGACGATAGACCCTGTTTCTTCTTTTTCTCACGTTCTTCCGCCTTACAAATAGACCTTTCGACTCTACGGATGTGTTTGTCCGACAACCCCAATACCCTTATCACCCCCCGACTGCTAATCGGGGCGAATTCTGTCCACGCCGTTGCCCTCCAATCAGCACCGTGATCGATCATCAAAATCATGGCCTCGGTAATCTCCTCCTCGTCTATGTCTATCTTCTCGCCCTTTGATATGTGGTCGTAACAGCCTTGGAGGAAGAGCTCCCAGGGGGTCTTTATGCCTTCGGTATCACCAATCTGCGGTCGCATTCTCTCATTTGGTTCCGCCCCGTTCTCCAAAAGAAGCTTTACAATAGAGCTGGTAGGTCCTTCAAGACCTGTGGGTCGTGACAGCCATGCACTATCCATAGTTCGTCGGAGGGCATAGTCGAGAAGTGGTCGCCCGATCTTGGTCCTGATTTGGCTTGGGTCCCCGACGATCTTTTGCTTGACATACAACGAAAGTCCTGCTTGGATAGCTGCTGCAAGGAATGTTTTATGGGCGGGATCTCTGAGATTCGGTTGCGATGGGCGATGTCTGAAATTGACCCAGTGCCCTCCGTGGTGCTTCGGTTGTGCTTTCCCTGGGAATTTAGGACCCCCCAAGGTCTCGGTGAATGATCGGTCAAGTTCATCCAGGATATCGAATAATACCAACAGATTTTCTTGTGCCTTTTCAGAAGAACCATCTTTTCTCGACATGCTTTTTTGGGTCTGCTCTTCAGCTCTCCGAGCAAAATGCATCAGCCCATCGCCGTATAAAACCGAGTCTTCCCTAGCTTTGCTGAGCGCCAGCATGATATTACAAAGAGACAGCAGAGGGTTAAAGTCGCTCGCTGTCATTTTCCTCGCCATCTTGTCTACCGCCCCCGTGTCGGCGCAAAAGTCTCGGACGGTGCGATGAAAGAAGTTGACGGAGTAATTTGTGACATCTAGGAGATCGTTGCATCGGGCATGGAGTCGCCTACTTAGACGCTCGTGCTTCAACTGAAGGCATTCGTCTGAAACCTTTTTAACTTCCATCACAATCGCGTAGTCCGGAGTCTTGGCTTCCCAGTCAAGAAACTCAAAGGCTAGAAGAGGAATCGACTGATCGGAGCTGACCATGGTCTTCAGATAACGATAGCTACTGTCCCCATACACGGGGCCGATTGAATCGAGCATGTGCTGGAAATATTCCTCAAGGTCGTCGGGAAGCTGGTCCAATCTGTCTCGAAGCTCTTCGTTGGTGTCTTCGTAAACAAAACCGTTCTGTAGAGACCTCATGACTAGATAAACCCATAAGAATACCCCTTGGGCGCGTGGAATGATTGTCTTGACAATCTCATCAAATTCCGGGTCTCTTGCGGCTTGAAGTTTATGACGTCCAATGTTGTTCAATATCGCCATGACATAGTTCTCGATATCTCCTTGATTGACATCTTCTATTTTAAGTTGCCAATCTTTGACCCTTGGACTCAATGAATCTGTGATTCGAGCCCATGGACGGCTCGATACACACATCTTGACAGTCGGCATGGAAGCCAGCTTGTCGATTGTTTCGAACAGCTCTTCGAAGGTGCCGCGATATCGTTTGGCACCGGCAGTGTATTCGTCGAGACCGTCAATGAAAAGGCAAAAGCTAGTCGGAAGCTGAGGCGTCGTTATCAAACCGTAGAGAGCTTCTTCTAGCTCAGCTTCGTCCCAAGGCTCAGACCGTGCATAGCCAAACATTCCCCATCGGGAGCGGCACACAGACTCAATCATGTCTGGAACCTCCTTGAGAATTTTGTAAAGCAGGGTCTGGATTAGTCCGCGCTGAGACTTTTGCATGCTATTACCGCCGACCCAGAAGAAGTGGGCAGCGATTGCAATGCGATTACCGCCAGCCCATTTTTGCAGCCGCGACCTTGTCTCTTCATGGGCAGCCAGAAATTTCATCAATGTTGACTTGCCACTACCTGGTTTCCCTCGGATCCAGAATAATCCATCGTTCGATTCTAGCCATTGCGGGAAATTCGAGCTTGTTTCTCGATCTTTATCGAAGACCCAGTCGAAAGTGGCCTCGTGATTTGTGGGGATGGCCTCCTGTCGCGTCTTCATTTCACCGAAACACAGACTCTTGAGAATTTTGTGCTGCATTTCGACTCGAGATTTCTCGTGGTTGAAACGACTTACTTCTGCTTCAAGGGATTGGACCCGGTCTCGGACTCCCTCGACCCACCCCCCTTGTAGACTGGAGGATATGTCTTCGACTTTCTGCATGATACTTTCCAATGCAGGTGTAGTCCTGGCCTCCAGTTTCTCGCTCTGTACACACAAGCCTTTTAAAGACCATGTGGCATTCATTTGTTCCTGTCTAGAAGATTGTCAGCGGGCACTTCGAATTACTGGAAATTGGCGATATCTCGTACAGTGAGGTTACCGCAATGTAGGCCTGAAGATTATTTCGAACTTTCAATAGATTCCTTTCGGATCCTTTGATCTTATCCTGGTTTGCTACACTCTGGAGTGCCTGCGCAACGCTTCTCCATGCTTTCTTATATCCTTTGTCTTCCCTCTTGGCATCTACTTTTAGCTTCTTTAGAAGATCGGTAAGACTGGTAACAGCCTCCTCGCATTCTCTTGCTGTTCGATGAAGTCCGTCCATTCCTAGTGAATTCGTGCTCTTGCATAGCATGAGCGTAGTCTGAGCCAAGTCCTGGATGCTCCTGGCTTGGTCCCTTAGACTCTCACATTGAGCGGTAGAGCCAGACTGATAGCTTTCTCGGGCAAGCTGAAAGAGCTTGACCCCGAGCTCGGCAAATTGAAGAAGATTGCTGGCCAGCCCAATAGCAGCAAGTTCAGCCATGTTGACACGGCCAGCGTACGCCGGGAGAAGTTGGTTCAGCAATAGGAATTTGTAAGTTTTGGACGACGTCAAAATCAGGCTGTGTAATTTCTAGTAAGAAGTCCCGCACATGCGGACGTGTCCCACCCTCCAGTCGTTGACGAGCATTGCATAATCCATTTCCGTCCACCATTAAGAGACCGCTATTTACCGCCCACCAATCACTTGGCTCTGAGGGTTTGCGCCGCACTTCCGGAGTCAGCTGATACCTGATCGTCGCATTTCGGAAATCAGGCTGAGCGTCATCGCGGCTTTCTCTTTTACAGCCCAAAACTGGATTAACACAGGCTGCGAACTTTCCACTACACTTGCATTACGAAAACATCAAGTTGGCTTCTCCCACGTTCCCTCACTATGTCCAACGACGCCATTCCCGACCGCTCGCTCAATGATGATGCCCGAATCTATAGGCTCGCAGCCGGTTTAAATGATCGCCACTCGTATCGGACGATATTGGCTAGTTCAAATTCACCCTTATAATGAACAGGTCGATGTTGAGTGTACGATGACCCACGAGGGTCTCGATAAGAGCGAGTTTATCGTTCTTTCATGCACTTGGGGCGATCGTACAGACACAAATATGATCGTTGTGAATAACACACAGTTCGAAGTGACTTATAACTGCATTTTTCTCACTGCTCTCCGCCGCTTTTTCTGGCCGTAGTTCTGAGCAGTCGCCGCTCTAAACTGAGGCGAGCCTAAGCATAACCAACTACGAAAGGGTAAGCATGCTCGAAGTACCTAAGCAAGCCCCGCTATATTAGGTACACTAGGTGACCGTAATGTAAGCCCTACTGGATTACTATGCAAGCACAATGCATACGGATAGCGGGCTTGGATGCAACTTGGACCGCATCTGCACAAGGTATGCACATAACTACACATTGTCGAGCCCACCAAAGATCCCTGCAGCAGCTACAGCGCCTACCAGGGTGCGGACGTCGGATCCCGTACATTTAAACAAAACAATGGCTGCACTGTCGGCGACCAAACACAGCACCATTTCTCTCCTTCCCCACCGATTATCTTCGCAGCATCTAATGGCAACTCCTCACCGAGATTCAACCCTGGCGAAACCGGGCACCATCGTGGAATTTCTTGCTGGGCTTCCAATAGAGCTTTCCGGGGCCATCTTCGCGCATCTGCCCAATTCCGACCTCAAGAAATTGCGCTTGGCTTCTAGATGGTTTTCCAAAGTCGTCGCCCCTCACCTCAGCTTCAAGCGTGTTTTTATGTCAGCAAGCAACCACAATATCCAAGTCTTCAGGAACATTGCAAATCATGAGACATTCCGCCATGGCGTTCGTGAGATTGTCTGGGACGATGCACGCTTCATGGCTTCCTTGGAGGAGGAGTCAGGTTACCACAGCGGATACGGATACGACGCTGTGGACTCGGAATCCGAGGATACGCCTGTGCCAGAGGGAGTTCCCTTGTGGTTCGTTACAGCATGTCGGGAGAACATAGACTATCTGCGAAAATGGCGAGGAAGGGACGTCGAAACACTGCCGCAGCACGTCGAAACCGCACAACAGCTTGCTGCCCAGCTCCCTCTTGACGTAGCTTACGACTACTATCGAAGCTTGGTCCGTGATCAGGAAGAGGTTCTCGCTACTGCGGCTGACAGTGCCGCCTTTAAATGGGCTCTGGCCGAGAAACGGTTTCCCAATCTACGGAGAGTTACAATCACGCCTGCTGCTCATGGTATCCTCTTCTTCCCTCAGTATCCTACGCCTATGATCCGTGCATTCCCATACGGCTTCAATTACCCCCTTCCTCGAAGCTGGCCTACGCCGCCACTCGGAGCCAGAGTCCCCTGCGAAAGCTGGGTAGATGAAGCCACCAAGGACGAATGGCGCGGCTTCCGTATTATCACTCATCTTCTCTCCCAGCAAGAGTACGCAACCGTCCCAGAGGTGGTCATTGATGGCAATCAGATCAATTCGGGACTTACATGTGAGATTTTCTCAACGCAGGAACCATGTGAAGAGTACAAGAACCTCGCTACTCTAGTCCGGAAACCTGCTTTCTCGATGCTCAAGCTCAGCATTATGGTGGGCATGCACGCTGAACAGAACTATGCTGCCTTTCGTAACGGTCGCTTGAGGCAACTTCTGACCGCCGACTTGAAGTCCTTCGCCCTGGAGACCGATGAAGTCACGAACCTGAGCCTTTCCCGACCCTGGCCAACGGAGAATCCCGTAGACCACTTCACACCGCTACGCTCCATCTTTCCCGTCGAAGCATGGACGCACCTAAGACATTTTGGACTGTCTCGATTCTTGGTCAAAGAGAACGACCTTCTCAACCTTCTCGGAGCGCTTCCAGATACACTCCGTTCGGTGGAGCTCAGCTTTCTGTGGTTCGTGAGAAACAGTGGCGGATACAGAAGCCTACTTTTTCGTATCCGCGATGACCTCGGATGGCGAAGCCGACCCGTGAAGCCCCGGGTCATCATCCGAGATGACAAGAAGCTTACATTGCCCGGACGAGGGATTCACATGGATAAAGAGGTCATGAAGTTTCTTTACGACAGTGGTGAAAACCCTTATCCGGATGATCCGCGCATGCGTACGGTTTTGGAAGGCGTGGGCACGGTGAGGGACGTATTCGAGCCCAGATTCGAACGGCCTTTCGCCACACGAGAAGAGTTGATAAGATTGGGCATTCAGAAGGGGTGGGGTGCAGATTGAGAACTAGTTGATACCAAGAACCTGCAGTAACATTTTCTAGTCGTAAGACCAAGTATACCAATCTATGCAGAGCTTACGCCACCGCGATACAAACATAGACGTTCGCTTGGAGTCCGGTACAGTCCTTTTTCACAGCTGGGTTCCACGCATAGAAATTATCCAACTCGATACCATTCGCGTCCGAGATAGCCCAACATCCATCTTCTGATTGAACAAAGTACAACTTGGAGCAGTTCGCGGTCATGCCATCCTGGATCGGAGTCGGTGTTGAAACTCCGGCAGCGGTGGTTATGGTTGTGGGAAGAGGGAGATGCCCCTGCCCCTGCAAGGCAACTCGCGCCCTCTTCATATATCCCTATAGGTAGCTAGCTAGAGAGGTTTCTATGAGCTGTCCTAGCCCTCGAATATTTCCCCGTGAGAGCCATATGGTAGTTAGAAAGGTGCACCTTCAGGCGGTGAACTGCGAAGAAGAAAGGTTAGAAGGGAAGAAAGACGAAAAGTCTTTGACTTGTAGCGGCTGACATCGAAAGCTCGGTGGTCCCGTTGAATGATTACGGCATCACCGAAAAAGCCCGCCCGTAAGTTTGGTGACACCGTTGTGTCGGGCTACGCGGAAAGTGCCACATCGGCCTGTTCATTCTCACGATGACGAAGCGATGCAATGGAAGCTGCCATTTGAATTCAGACATAAGTTAACGAGAATTATGACAGACCATCCCTTGGGCTGTTTCCAAAACAGTAGAAAAAGGGAAGACAAAGGGATGTGAAGTATCCGAAAGATTGGGCCTATTCATGCTGAAAATTAAACTTTTTCTGCTTTTTTTTCCCGCACCTCCTTAAGAGGTGATTAAATAAAATTGCAAAACAATGCAAGCAAAACCCGGCCCATATCTAAAAGTCACTTTCTGATTGATTTTTGTTGCTTGTTCTGATTTGCTTAGTACATCTTTACTACAAATACTTTTAGGCTTTTTTTGCTGCACTCCTTTCCATCTTTTGGCAGCCTCCCAGCTTTTACTCATTCTCGACTTAACCACTCTGCTCCACTGTGTTGATCCTCTTCGGCCAAATGTTTGGACAACGCCCGCTTCTTCTCCTCTTTTTGGGGGCCCATTTGTGGTGTCTTCTTTGTCATGCAGCGCCTCTCCTAGTGTTCCACGTCTATCGTGGCGATACAAGGTCGCCCGAGGAGATTAAAATGCTTGGGGGGTTTCTACCTAAGGGCCAAACAAGCTTTGGTCTTCAAACCCAAGACACCAGCCTCTTCAACCACATGAAGGGTACCCATAGCATCGGGAGCCGGGATGAAGACGGATACGTCTCAACCAGTTCCAGCGAGTCCGTGGCAGCTGTCTTTGTGTTAGGGAAGCCTTCCGCCTACGTTTACAAGATCCATGTTACTCCGAACCTGATCGATACTGTTGGGACTCTTGGCAAGTACAGCGAATTCGACGAAGAAAGCGAATGGGCGGCCTTAGGGGGTATCAAGTACGAACAGATCGTTTCGTGGAGGCCGTTGAATGGCAGAAAACTCGGATCGACGACCAAGAACAAGGACTATGACAAAGCAAAGTATGGGTTGGCGGTCAATGGTGGTGTGCAATACCAGCTGGCTGGCTTCCCTCCAAACCACGAGGCTTGGGACGAAGAGCCCTGGAAAGACCACAAGCCTTCGAAGCGCCACATCGGAAAAAGGCCAGGATCGGTCTTGATTTCCTGAAGGTATGTCTGGTCAGGTCGTTGAAGCTGATTTATGCTAAGCATCCTCCGCTTGACAGCCCGCGCTCAGGCGCCCTGCCATCACGACAGCCCTCTGACGGGGCGTGCTACCACTGCGTAGACCTCTGCGGGTTAGCTTGAAGTTGAGACCACCACTTTGGAGAAGCCTCCTCTTAGAGAGAAACCTGTTCTCCTTGGATGAGTCCAGTTGATTCGACTGTGCAGCCTAGCTATCCTGCCTCTGTGGCGCTTTACGACTATCTAAATATTTACATATATACCCCCATGGTTTTATAATCTTTTATCACCAGCTAGGTTCTGCATTACAGAGGTCTACTGCAAACACGTTGTGCATTCCTCGAATTTGTTTAATGGTATCGTGGAACAATGCTCGCGTATGTTGCTGAAACAATCCGCACTTCGATCTTTTGCTATTGACTGCAACGTCTTGCCTTGTGATAATTCAACCCAATTTCAAGCCGCAACCGCCAATACTTTCTTTCCCAGCTCCCTCCGATGAAGATACCGAATCAAGAACGACGTCCCAATGAGCCCGACACTTAGCGCCACCATCGTGGGGTATCCCCTCGGGTACTGCGGCGCCTGCACCTGCTGCCAGATGAGCAGCGGCAGCCATGCCTGGAACACGTACGCCATCTGGTTCATCGATCCCGTCACCAGCGCGCGCTCTTCATTGTCATCCTTACAGATCTCATGCGCCCACGCAAATGTCAATCCGCTGATGCCACCCCCAAACCCTGCCAAAAGGAAGCACCCCCACTTCCACGCGATCGGGATATCCCACGCCGTGAGACTCGAGTAGATGACAATCTGCACCAGACCCGAGAACACAATCGGCGGCCACCGTGCGCCCTTGAACACCGTGTCGGAAGACCACGCGTATATCAGCGTCGTGACGACCACGATGGCGGATGTGATTGTTGGGTATGTGTTGACCTCCTTAACGCTGTAACCCGCGCCCTTGAGCCAGAGCTGGAAGCCCGGCTGGCCGAGGAGGCCGCAACCGTTGTTGAAGAAGATGTACAGCGCAGTGAGAGTGTAGAGGTGCCAGCTGGTGAAGATTTTCTTCAGCTTTGCTTTCGTGAAGGGTTGGCGGTTAGCGCGGCCCTCGAGTTGCATCCGTTTTTGGGCGAGCGCGATGTCTTCGTCGCTGAGGTACCACGCCTTGGCGATCTCGGGGACGTCCGGGAGGAGGAAGAAGCCGGCGAGGGCGATGGGGAGGGAGATGACGGTGTCGACGATAAAGAGCCATTGCCAGCCCTTCCAGCCGTGGACGCCGTCGAGGTTGTAGACGGCTGCCATGAGGTAACCGCTGAACATCGATCCTGGAGGCGGGGGTTAGTATGAGTACAACCTGGCCTCGCCGAGATATGAATGACAGATGGAAGGAGAATATGGCTTACCTATGCTGCCACTAGCGTGGAAGATGCAGGATCGTTTGGCTAGTTCATCTTTACGATACCATGAGCCGATGATGTACTGCATGCCGGGGTAGAACGTGCTCTCGGCGAGGCCGATGAAGAAGCGGAGGACGTAGAGCTGGGTGGTGTTTGTGCATTTGATCATGAGGATGGTGAGGACAGCCCAAGTTGTTTCGCAAGCGGGAATCCAGATTGAGGGGCGGACACGGGTGAGGAGCAGATTGCTGTGCTTTCGTGTTAGCCACATCTCTCAGACACCAGACGTCCACGATCTAAAGTATAGAAAACTGACCTTGGAATTTCCCCAAGAACATATCCAACAGTCCAACAAGTTTGCATGTAGTTCAGTTCATTACCGAAAAGCTGCATGTCCTCCTTCATACCAGACACGAACGCGTTGTTGATGTTGATCTGATCCAGGTTCTTGATGAAGTACCCGAGCGACGCCATGGTGAGGATAATGGCATCGAGCTTGAACATAAACTTGCGCTCCTCAGGAGACTTGTCCAGGGTATCCCAGACATACGACTTCCATGTGAGCTTGGGCTTCTCCTCGACGAGATGCCCCGCGGCTGAGTCGGCGTCGACGGAGGTCGGGGATTTGCTCCGTGGCGAGTCGACGGCGGCCGTCTTCTCATTGACCTCGGTGACTGCCATTGTGAACGAATGGGCTCCGGAGCCGAGGCAACGACGATTGAATCAAAGACAATGCACGATGCTCGTCAGGATCGACAGTAGTCTAGACCAGGTGCCATATTGACAGCAAGAGCATCGCGCTTTATACATGCAAACCAACATCCCATCGGATGTGAATTTTCTTTCGATGTAGGGGTCTTGTCGGAGCAACATCGGACAAGTTCGCGGCGGCAAGGCCAAAAACTGGGCTTTTCCCGCTGACGATGATTCTGGATACGATGGCGTGCTGCTGCAGTTTGGCACCCGTGGCGGGCAACATCCGACAACATCCCGCGAAGATAAAGCGGGATGGGATTTCTCAAGGCAAAATATGGCTCATTGTGGCGGTTTCTCATGTATCTGTGTGAAGGGATTCTTGCCTTCAAGAACCATCTTCACCTCTCTTGCTTTTCCAGGTACCAATTTGGCTATTCTATGAGGCACCAAGACTAAAGCACAAATCGCCCAGCCTTGGACGTCGGGCGATCGCCGCCTGGCACCTTGGTTCCTTGGAGACTCTCTCACAAGTCCAAAGGATAGCTCCAACGGAGCGGAGATAAGGCGACCACCCAAGCTGACAGCATCTCGTCAAACAAGACGGGTTAGCCCACGTCTATTTAGCTTCCGAAACGCATCCAAATGCTAAGTTGGGCGCTGGCGATCGCGTCACAAAGGGTCTGGCCTGCCGTTGGTCCACAAGCACACAATCGGGCCCTTGTATCGCGCAACCCCCACTTGCGCGGCAAGCTGACAACCCCGGATCCGCGACATATCCCCAACGTCCAATTCGGCCGCGCGGGGGGCAGCTGAGAGGGACCCCGCTCACTCGTTGTTGCCGTTATTTCACAACACCATCTTTGGAAGCGTTGCATCTCGGTGTTGCAGGAAACATGCTGTTGGTTGGTTTGTATGGCGTGCTGCGCCAAAGGATTCGGCTCGCGAGTCGTTTCCCGAGATACCGTGACTCGAGTGGTTCGATCTTGCCCAGAGGTCCCTGGATTCGTCACAGTTGATGCAGATTGAGCCATAGATAAGTCGTCTAAATGGTTACTGATCCCGCGATTATTGGTCATCATAGCTCGATTGGTGAGCATTGGTTGGCGTTGCGATGCTTGCATTTGGTATCGGGTTATTGGAGGGATGGTTGGGACATAACGTTGTGTGTTCAATATAAAGGGAGGCAGTTGCAGCTTGGAAGGGTAGTATTCATCACCTCCGCCCATTTCATCTCTGCTTAGACTCTATCTCTCGCCAACAGGTGAAACAACATCTACACCAAAATCGTGTCCCGTTCGAATCGAGATCTGCCTGAAACCCCACGCGGAACATCACAATCATGGTTCCCGCCCCCATTGATCCAGCCATCACCGATGTGGCGGAGCCCCGGAAGGACACCCTCGGCCTCCCCGAGCCCGCAAAGGCAAGGTTGACCAAGGCCGGCGTGGACCTCTCCAACGGCTACCCGTACCGCCCCTCAAGACCCCTCTTCCTGCAGGATGCCATCAACATCCGCAACAAGGAGCGCGAATACGTCGACGCCGGAGCTCGTGCCGACAAGTCGAAGAAGAACCTGCTCGGCGCCGCGACGAAGGTCACTGACTTGACGACGCATATCGGTACCGAAATCGAGGGTCTGCAACTCAAGGACCTCACGCCTGAGCAAAAGGATGAGCTCGCGCTCTTGATCGCCGAGCGCAGCGTTGTCTTCTTCAGAGACCAGGACCTCTCACCTCAACAGCAGAAAGAGCTTGGTGAATGGTTCGGAGAGGTCGAAGTTCATGTTAGTCATTGTGAAGCCATTTCACTGTTTCCATATCCATGTCTGCTGACAAAATTCCCCAACTCAGCCCCAAGTCCCTCAAGTCCCTGGCGTCCTCGGCGCCTCCGTCATCTGGCCGGCCCTGTGGGCCACCGAGCGCCCGGCTAACTTCCGCAACCCGGGCGGCGCCTCCCGCTGGCACACCGACCTCGTCCACGAGCGCCAGCCCGCGGGCGTCACGCATCTGCACAACGACACCGTTCCACCCATCGGCGGTGATACTCTCTGGGCGAGCGGCTACGCTGCGTACGAGAAGCTGTCGCCCGACTTCCGCAAGATCATTGACGGCCGCTACGCAGTGTACAAGTCCGCGCACGCGTACCTCGACCGAGACAACCAGGAGGCCGGGCCAAAGCACATTGAGCGCGCACACCCGCTTGTCAGGGTGCACCCCGCAACTGGGTGGAAGGCGCTGTGGGTAAACCGGGCGATGACGGACCGCATTGTTGGGCTGGACAAGGCGGAGAGTGATGTGATTTTGGGATATCTGTTCGATGTGTACGAGCAGAATGTGGATATCCAGGTGCGGTTCAAGTGGACGCCGAACACAAGTGCCCTTTGGGACAACAGGTTAGTTGATGCTTGGCAAGACTGATTGTGTAAAGACTGAGCTGATTATCTTCAGGATCACCATTCACAATGCCAGCTGGGACTACGAAGGCAAGCACCCACGTCACGGCACCCGCGTGACTTCCCTTGCGGAGAAGCCGTACTTTGATGCGAATGCGCCTACGCGGAGGCAGGCGCTCGGCGTCTTGGGCGATGATGAGAAGGAGGCACTGGGGATTGATGGCACTACAAGAGGGCTGAAGGACTTTTCTCTATAGCGAGCTAGCTTGTGTTCCAACATCACCGCCTCAGTGCAGCTACAAAATACAAGCCAAGCCTTACACTTCAACTCAACTTCTAACTTCCCAGTCTTGAATTCAACATAGTCTTCACAACACCCCTAGGTTCACCATCTGCCACATATCATCCCGCAACATATCATTCTTTTTATTTTCTCACGACGCACATCTTTCACCAATAACCTCATCATAAATAACGCCTTCCTCATCTTTCCTCTCACTGGATAAACAGGACCAACTTTGCCCGAAAGCAGATTTTCCAATAACAACTGTCTTCGTCAAACCGCCTCCGGGACAGAATGAGCAGCCAGCGGCACGTCACGTCGGCTGCGTCTCATGCCAAGTACCGCTATAAACCGCGGGGGTACTTTCCCAAGCAAGCTAAGTGGCTGAACTTGACGGTCAGCCTCTTCAACGCGGACGTCGCCGACGTCTTGCTTTCGGAAGCCGAGAAGAACTTCGTCATCGTCGACCTTTCCCTAGCTTTCACGCAAAGCGAGACGTTGGGTAATTCAGGAGACATATACCACAACCGTACGGTCCGGGTGGTCAAACAGATGTTCAAAGGAGACGTTGCCATTGTCGAGTGGCAGATCTGCGCTGCCATTCTGAGGCATCAGCTCCAAATTCCCGAACATTGGTTGGAGAACCCCACGTTCCGTAAGTACTACGACGGGATGGTCTACCTCAGGGGGTGCAGCATGGGGGACAAGGCGTACTCGAAGAAAGGAATCAAGAGAGCGATGAGGGGAGCTGAGTCCGCTCAGTCTCAACATGAGAACAATCTCAGAGGAGACGACGGTGATGCGCCAACAGGCCCCATGCCGAGACCTGAAGCCACCCCTCAGACCAGAGCCGTCCACCAAAGCAAGTCTCGGAAGAGACAAGAGCCAGAAGCATCCATGACTAGCGGCTCCATGCCGTCAGAAGGGCAATCATCCACTTCGCAAGGCCCAAGGCAGAACAAAAGACGCGCAGAGAGAGATGCGTCAACCGCCACACTTCAAGGCAACATTGAGATCATCGAGATCAAATCTGACGACGAAGACGTTAAGCCTGCGATCAAGAGGCCACGCACAGACGCCCAGTCTGATCGCAAAGAGAACACTGATTCTGATGGTAATAACAACATCGGTCGGACCAATACTGCCGAGGCTCAGCAGGACGTCGAACGCCAAATCGTCACAGAGACCAACGCCGCCGAAGTGCAAAAGACAACCCGAGAGCTGCGTAACACAATGCGGTTCTTGTCGAATATAGCAGGCAGCGAGAGCGAGATTTTCCGGAAGGACATATTGCATTCTTTCATTACCACGATTCAGTCCAACGGCTGGAACGAGCTCGTCCAATGTGCTAGCGAGCTGGTTATTGCTGAAGGAAGAGATTATCGGCAGTTTTTGGCGGAACAGCTGCGGGAGAAGCTCACGAAACGAGTCACCAATCTGAGTGTATGAATACAACAACCCTAAAAACCCGGGATGTTGGCTGAGATAGGAGACTGAAGGCTAGGTTGCTGGAAACCGACCTTCCGAGGCCGGGATTAATCGAGGAGGGAGATGTGAAGATGATGAGGTTCGGGTATGACACGGGATAATGACTTTTTTGGAATCGGAACGATAGGCGCTGCGGGAAACGCTTCGCGAATAGTTTGGCATGTCGCGGCGGAAAAGCAAATCGCTTGTTTAGGCGTTCAGGAGTTATGGTTTAAAATAGACACCGCTACCTAGTAGACAAGGAAGGCATTTGCAGCTTGAGATTGAAATCATGGTTCCTTCCGATTGGACATCCTGAACAAGGTGACGGGTGAAAACTAGGTGTCAATTGCGAATATAAAATAACTATCAGACTAAAATCCACACAGTTCCCATTTCCATATTTTATTTTCATCCTCCTCTGGTCCTACTTCAACACCTATCCATCTAAGGTGATTAGCCCTAACTCAGGTTTCTCGCAAGTTTCTTATCGTTAATTGCCTTTTCAAACACTTACTACCATAAATTGTACAATGTGAAGCTCAGATGGCAGTGGGCAAGAGCATTAGTAGTATCCCCAAGACTTCAAAGAAAGCTGGCAAACGACATCCTCTCGAATTCGTGCTTTGTATTTTCTGCCTGTTCAATGGCAGCGCTGCCTGTTCCTGTTGCAGGGGGTCTAGGCACCAGCACGCCAAAGCGCCCAATCACAGGCGGCGAAGTTCCGCTTACAGCATCTGCAAGCACTAAAGCACATCCACGCCGTCACCTCCCATCGCCACTTCCTCCAACGCGTCTCGTGTTTTTAGCGGCGATCTCCCCGCTGAGTCGTGACGCCTTCACCGGAAGGACTTCACATCTCCCCCCCACGCACCGACATGACTCCCAAGTCGCACAACAATGGCAGCATCGCTCTTGCTTGACTCTGACGACGAATATGGCTACGATCTCACGCTTGAAGACGAATCTCTGCTAAGCCAGCTCATCACCGAAGCTCCCAACCCCGCCCCAGCACCACCACCTGCTGCAGTAGCCGCCCTCGCAGAAGACCTGGGCATCGACACTGTCGCTGAGGAGGAGTTTCGTCTGAACGATGCTCCCTCCGATGCCCTCTCTTACGAGCCGTCTGCTAAGGCCAAGACGCCACTACGGTCTCCTCGGAGTCGCCGCAGAGCTGCGTTTGGCACCGACAGCAGGAAGCACAGGGCTGGTAGCCCGCCGTCGAATGGCAACGGCGTCGTCACCTACCCGGATCGTGAGTTCGCCACATGGAAAGGATCGTTAATTGGAAACTGACTGACTGGGAAGCGTCTAGTGAGCAAAGCTCTTTCCAAAAGCGAATCCTCGCGCTCGCCCTCCAAACCGAAGACCACTCCCCCACCAGAACCTGACGATGACACCCGATCGCCCCTCGTACGATTCCGATCCTACCCGCGAAAGCCATTCACCGTCACCGACCTGACGGCTGGCGCATGGTGCGAGCTGCAATACTTCTACACCCTCACCCGCCTGCCCTTCGGCCGCAAGACACGCACGGTGGCAATGAAGCAGGGCACCAAGGTGCACCAGGACCTCGAGGACGAGGTGCACACCACCGTGCGCGTCGAGATCGCGAGCAAGGAGGACGGCTTCGGGCTGCGCATGTGGAACCTCATCCAGGGCCTGCGAACGCTCCGAGAAACGGGCATGACCCGCGAGCTCGAGGTATGGGGCTTCGCGGACGGCAATCTCGTCAACGGCGTCATCGACGGCCTGAGCTTCGAGAACCCGGATCCGGAGTTTGAGGAGCAGCTGAGCCAGGAGTCGGAGGGCCAGAGCCAGGCGAGCATCACGGACTACTTCCCGTCGAAGAATGCGGGCAAGGAGAAGATTCCGCAGATTTACTTGACGGACGTGAAGACGCGGGGGTCCATGAAGGCGCCTAACAGCCCCGCGCTGCTGCGCCCCGCAAAGGTGCAGTTGTTTCTTTACCAACGGTTCCTGTCAGAGATGGCGGCGGACAAGTTGGATTACCTGAGAATCTTCAGGCGGTATAATCTAGACCCGGATGTGCCGTTCTCGGATTCGTTCATTGCGCAGATTGGCAGCTTGCACGACGAGCTGTTCTTCGACGTCAACTCATCCCCGGATGGTGACTACGTTCCGCCATCATCTGGTGCGGCAAATGGCGGTACGGACGCGGATGGAGCCACAAGTCAGACGCCAGATTTCATCAAGTACAGAACGCTCCGCGAACTCCTCCCACTTCTCAGGTCCGAGTTGAAGGAGACTTTTGCCCACGGTGCAGACTCCGTTGGTAGACTTCTCGCCGTAGAATACAGATACCGCGGCGATGGCTCCCTCATCGACAGCCAGGTGTTCCCGATGGACGACCGCGCGCTGAATCTCTACCTGGGCAGTACCCTGGAGTGGTGGCGCGCAGATCGAGAGCCGCGGGGCGTGCAGATTGAGGAGGCGTACAAGTGCCGCATGTGCGAGTTTGCGGACGACTGCACGTGGCGGTCAACCATGGACGAGGAGAGGCTGCAAGCTTCCAGACAGCGGCTGGCGAGTCGCAGGAAAACTGCTGCTAGCGGGTGAGACGCGTCAGGCGGATTTGCTAGACACTAGGGCATTTTGGGGCTTTGCGAGGCGCTGGGTACAATGAGTTTATACATACTTCTCCTAGATGGATATGAGCATACGAGTTACGGCCTCATTGGTCACTAGACATGACAAACTTTTCCAATATTGAAAGGGCTATGCACAGGCGTGGTTTCACCCGTGACCCGGTAACCGGCATGGAGACCCAGGCGGGATATGTATTCCGGAAGATACGGAGCCAGGGAGACTGGATCTAGTGTTTCTCGGGCCGCTTCGCCGTCCCGGGACCACGATCTCAGCCTCCACCGCGTGGACATTGTGCTCCGCTACCCACGCTGTGTAGCCCGATATTTACCCATACCGACCACTCAGGGTTCGCCGTGATAATTATCGGGAGAAATGCCAGGACCCCACACCAGGATGCTCCTGCCTTTGCGAGTTCCCAAGCCGGAGCCATCCGTCGGAGTCTCCGCATCGGCCGCCACTTACATACAACACCAACGACTCTTTGACTTCAAGACACGATATACTTCATCGTTGTCTTTCTTATAATCGCCCATAACAGCAGCCTCATTTGTCTCTCTTCTGCAGCTTCTCATTTGACCGTCGTCACTTCTTTTCCCCATCTCACCTTCCCGTCCAGCAATCAAAAACACCAACCCAACAACACAGAGAACGAAAAATGGCCAAGTCCCAAAAAGACCCCGAAATCATCGCGGTAGCCCGCACCCTCCAGAACACGCCCTGGTGCGAGGAGTACGAGAAGATGGTTTCTGGGATGATGTACGCGCTATTTCTAGAAATACCTCGTTGCCCATCACTAACCGCAATAAAAGGTACAACCCCGTCGACCCGATCCTAGTCGACGGTCGCCACCAAGGCCGCTGCCTCGCGCGTGACTTCAACGAGATCGACCACCGCAAGCACACCGCCGACGAGGTAGCCCGGCTCAAGACAGAGACGTTGGCCAAGATGGTTGGCAAGCTCGGCGCGGGCACCTTTGTCGAGGCGCCGTTTATTGTGGACTACGGGTGTAATGTCATTTTTGGCAAGAATTGTTTTGCTAATTTCAAGTACGTCACCTTCTTCCACTGCTGCAGTGAGAAATCTGACACACCCACAGCATGACAATCCTCGACGTCTCCCTCGTCACAATCGGCGACCGCGTCCAGTTCGGCCCCAACGTGAGCATCTACACCGCCGGCCACGACACCTCGGTCCTCTCGCGCATCAAGTTCGTCGAGTACGGCCTGCCCGTCACCATCGAGGACGACTGCTGGATCGGCGGGGGCGTGACCATCATGCCGGGCGTGACGATCGGGCGCGGTACGACGGTGGGCAGCGGCGCCGTGGTCACGAAGAGCTTGCCTGCGTACAGTGTGGCGGTGGGCAGCCCGGCGAGGGTGATTAAGAAGTTGCAGACGGTGGAGGAGGAGATGGCGGATCCGGAGAACAAGTACAGGGAGTTGGAGGGGAATTTGGTTGAGGGTTAGCGGGTGGTCTGTTCAAGGTTGAGGTTGGGGGTAGGAGAGTATGGCTAGCTAAATGCGCAAAAGATATCCAAGCAAATAGCTGAAATACATGATTATTCTAGCTCAGGTCAATAAGATCCGCCTCTTTCTTCTCCGAATCCTCCCACCATTCCTCAAGGCCAGCCTTGCCAGAAGCTCCGGTGTCATACTCTTCAAAGACCCAAGGTTTTTCACCGTTGCCCTGGCCTGTCCCGGGCTCAACTGTGTGCCGCCCTTTCTTCACCTCTACACGGTCTGCTTCCCGGGCCCCCATCAAATCATCCCCGTCTTTCGAATCAAAGGGCGGCACTCGCTCAAAGGCCCAATACATCCCCAACAACATGTCCTTGTCGCCCTTCTTCGGATGCACCGCGCCCACATAGAGGGGACCAATGAGATCATGCAGGCCCTCGCGCAGTGCCAGATACCGGCTGAAGAGGCGGATGTGCAGCGCGTCGATGGCGTGGACGTGTGTGACGAGGTTTTCGCGTGTTAGCGCGCCTTCTTCAAAGGTTTCGAGGATGTCCTTACAGCTGTCCCAGTGCGAGCTGAGGTTCTGGCGGAAGGCGGCGAGTTCGGTTTGGAAGTCGTCGTGGAGGACCTTTGCGTGGGCGAGGGCCTGGGCGTAAGTTGGCTTGGGGGAGGCCATCCTGTTTGTTTCTCGGGTGGCTTACTTGAATGTTGTGAGCTGTTCGTCAGTTGGGCAAAATTGTTGGTGGATTTGGGAAAGATGGGTTGTTATCTCGGAAGAGTCGTTGGAAGCTGATTCTGTTGATACTTGGAAACTTCTGCTAGCTGAAAAGAGCCGCTACTAATACAGCGCGGCTCGAAGGTCTGAGGTGACTGTTCAAAGGCTTCGCTCAACATCAATTAAGTTGTTTCTTCCCGATAGAAATGAACAGGAAAGTGGAATCGATTGTGCCCCCGAGTGTTGTGTAAAATATCCAATGTTGTCGTATCACAAACTGCCCTAGGTTTGGGAGCTTTGTTTGTGCCTTTGTCCCCTACTGACAGGAAACACTGATAAAGGGAGAAAACAGTTCTCGTGCCAGCGTTGCGACCGTTCAATGGTCTAACGCGATAAATGCATCAAATGTGAGTCAGTGGATTACTGCTATGGCGTTTGGAAAACCGCTTTAGAATTTAGCATGCCTTTGGCTGAACAATATAGGAAATTTGTATGAAGGAAACGGGCGGTTGGAAACACCAGACGAACTCAACTCGTGAACTCTGCACGGCGGCCGCGTACCTTCTGCGACCCCGCAGAGAACGAGCGAAACACCACTTCCCCGACGTCTTATCGCTGATGCGCGAGTCCTTCTTTCTACCGTCCTACTTGGCAGGTTGCAGCCTGAGACTGCGTCGACTGGCGAGATGGATCAACTTGAGGCTGAGGCTCGGCCTTATGTACGTTTCCCTAGCACTTCAATTTCGACTCGGGTCCCGTACTAATGTTGCTTCAGGGAGAGGATGATACGGCATCCATTGATGAGAGACTGCAAGTCCATCAGTCTCCAACGACCCATGGATCAGGAATGCTTACTCAGGAATAGGTCAAATTACAGCGCGTCGCTGACTTCAAGTGTCGTCGACTATCCTGTCGAATATGGCCGTCGGTATCATGCGTTCCGCCCCGGGAGTAAGTCGGCTTTTGTGGTTTTCGCCGTTGGAAGACGTAACGCAGGTCTAAGCGCTGACAATTCGCAGCATACGCGTTTCCAAATGATGATGTACGAGTTGTTCAATCTTCAAAGCGAAATTTGGATGCACTGACTACATTCAACCCAGTATGAAATGGATCGACTCGATCTAGCTCATGCCATGATTGTCAAAACTATTGGCAACAGACTTTATCTTGCACCCCTGCAAAAGGAGAGAATCCACAAGATGCTCGACATTGGAACAGGCACGGGAATCTGTATGCAGTTGAGCACCCTTACTGCGACACTCGGGCGAAGGCTGATCAACCCCAGGGGCAGTGGAGATGGGTGATATTTTCCAGAACGCAGAGGTTAGATGGACACCAGGTCTTGCGCTGTAGATCTAGAGTTCAAAAAGAACTGCAGGTTACTGGGAACGACTTGAGTCCGATTCAACCAGAATGGTAAGTCCACACGTTATAAACGCTGTCCGAAGACTGATATGCAAGGATACAGGGTTCCCCCCAACGTGAAGTTTGAGGTGGATGACGTTGAGAGCGATTGGGTCACGAACAGAAAATACGATTTCATCATGTGTCGGTACATGGCTGCGTCCATCGCCGACTGGCCCAGGCTAGTCAAGAACATCTACGAGTATGTCAGGTATCACCGGCCACGCCCAAGGAGCTTGGAATACTGACCGGGAAAAATGAGCCACTTAAATCCAGGGGGCTTCGCTGAGTTCCAAGAGATGGACACCGAATTCTACTCAGACGACAGCACATACACTACCGAACATGCTACTAGGAAGTGGAACCAGGCATTCGCCAACGCCTGTAGAAGCATGGGCCGCGACCCTTCCCCAGCGGCTAAAATTGAAGGGATGGTGAAGGAGGTAGGTTTCAATGGCGTCTACGCCCGGGGGTTCAAGTGTCCCATAGGTCCCTGGCCGAGGGACCCGTACTACAAAGATCTCGGAATGATGAACTTGGCGATCACGTTGGAAGGGCTGGAAGCGTTCACTCTGAAGCTGTTTTGCGACATCTTGGGAAGATCGCGGGTTGAGGTTGAGGTTGAGTTAGCGGCTGTTAGGAAGGAGCTGAAACAGGGGGATATGCATTTGTTGTTCGACATGTAAGTACCCCTCGTGTACCGCTCCGTGAAAATCGGGCTTTCTGCTGATTATTTGTGTCTAGCTTTGTCGTATACGGACAGAAACCGGGTTATGTTCACTAGAGTGAGTCCCACGATTCAGACTGGCAGGGCAATGCCACCCTGGGTCAATGGTGGAACCCATCCAACTTGCATTGGTCTTCGGTAAATATCTGGAGTAAATGTGAGGGATAGCTTCAATAACGTCATTCGTTGTTAGTCATGTCTCGATCGGGAAAGTCTAGCAGTTGGGGAACCAGCGGGGCTTGATGCGATGCGGCTAAAACCATGTCATGAATGATTGGTCGTGTGCGGGTGGAGGTTTTCTTGCCTAGATTTTGGTACCATGCGTGCGAAGGAGATTTGACGATGTATCTCAAACAAGAAGAACAGAGAAAACCAACGTATGATTCGTGTAAAATCAACAGGAGCGTTTCGGCTGTTTGAGAAATGTCCTTTATCAGTTATGTTCTTATGAGCAGACTTAGATGGTGAACCAAAGTATAATCGTTGAAGTCGGTACTATTACAACCTTTACGAAAACGAAGTGCAAGTCCTCCGCGGAGTATCGGCATTGGAGTGGGTCCTCTCCGCCCCTCCACCCCGTCATCCCGCACCGTCGAGCCGCCGCTGCACCAACACCCCGCATCTTAGAAGATGTGATATAAATGAAGGTGGCCGGCTTCTCATTGACAGGAAAGACTTTCGAAATTTCAAAACATTCATTCAGTCACTCGAAAGCATACACGGGAAATCGACACGGAAAACATTATGTCCACTATCAAAGTCGGTGTCGTCGGCTACGGCTTCGCCGCCAAGAGCTTCCACCTTCCTTTCATCACTGCCAACAAGGATTACGAGGTGATTGCGATCTTGCAGAGAGCGGAAGCTCCGAGCGATTTGTCATCCGCGCCTGCCGGCTCTCACTGCAAGGTCGACTTTCCCAACATCAGACACTACCGGACTGCGGAGGAGTTCTTCGCCGACTCGGACATTCAACTCGTCGTGGTCGCTACTCACACTGACACACATGCGTCGTTCGCAGAGAAGGCGCTGTTGGCGGGCAAACATGGTAAGTCACTGTCCAATGCAGCTGATTACCCTATACGATCGGAGATTGACAATTTTGAAGCCATCGCCGACAAGCCTTTTGCAAGGTCATCTGAAGAAGCAGACCGTGTTATTCAAATCGCTAAGGAAAAGGGCCTCATTTTGACTTGCTTCCAGAACCGTAGATGGGTAAGTATTATTGAGTTACCCCATGATATCGTGTTGGCTCATCGAAACTGCAGGATGGCGACTTCCAAACCTTGCGCAAGCTCATCAAAGAAGATGCACTTGGCGACATCAAGGAGGCCGAGATCCACTATGATTTCGAGTCGCCTCCTTGGCTCAGCTTAATGAACAAGAAGGAGTATACTCCGGGCGATGGTATGGCGTTCGGTCTAGGTGAGTTGAACATTGAGTTTAGGCCCCAAGAACACTGTTCTAATCGTGTCGAAATATAGGAACACACAGCATCGACCAGGCAGTGACTCTCTTCGGACGCCCGAAGTCGGTGACTGGCTTCTTCCGTGCCCAGCGCGGCATCGAAAGCGAGGTGGAAGACTCGTTCACAATTGTCTTACAGTACGACGGAGCGCAGAAGGACCTCCTGGTGACCGTCAAGACCTCGGTCACCACGCCCATGGCCCAGCAACTCAAACATCTCGTTAGGGGAACAAAGGGATCATGGCTCAAGGTTTATTGCCCGCTATTTGCACGGAACATCGTCCGCTGACACGTCACAGTTCCAACAAAGAAGCACCTGCCCTCAGGAGGAGCAAATTGCCGAGGGCCGCAAGCCACTTGAGCCCGGTTTCGGCGAGGAACCAGCCGAGCTGCGTGGTATTCTTACAACGTACAAGGAGTTTGATGGAACGGTTCAGAAGTACGATGAAGCGACGAAGAAGTACACTGGCAGATATCCCAGCATCACTGGACGCTGGCTGGGTATCTATGAGAATCTAGCCGACGCGATCAATGGCAAAGCTGAGCTCGAGGTGAAGGCTACCCAGTCACGCGACGCGATCAGGATTATTGAGCTGGCGAGAGAGTCGCACAACACGGGAACAACTATTTCGTGGAAGTAAAAGGCATGTGCAAAATGAGACAAGATGACGGGGTCTCTAAGCGGCGACCTCTTTAAAGGCCTATAACTTGATCATATACATCTTATCTGTCCTGGTATAGAATATCGCATTTCAACTCCAAGGCCATGTGGAACACACCGAAAGAAAGGCATGAAAGCAGGTTCGGCTTCTTCTTTTCAAACCACAAGGCAAGGATTAAGCCGGCCCTTGGTGGCACAGGTTGAGTGGGAACAATGAAAACAACGGTTTTGACGAGGATACAATTCGCGTCGAAGACACAGTGATTGTGTATTGCGTGGTTGGTTTTCCAACGACTTTGTTCTCAGTAAGTACCTACAGTACCTTTCCAGATTTTGATACATAAGTATCCAAATCGCGCGGCAGCTGTCGAAGGAATCTTGTGACGAACTCTGATGCTATACACGATCTTCGCAATTAACCTGCAATGAGTACAAACGAAAGCGTTGAGGCCCGGCTTACAGCTACCAAGAAGGCCAAGGCAGCCTTCCCCGAGGCGGATACAAACACAACCCCAACCGTATACGATCCCAGCCCAATTCCCAGAACACCGTGCGTGGCTGCCAAAGAGCGGTCGCGCCGCGATGTCAACACCTGGAGTGCAGATATCACAGACAGATCCCAAAAGATTCAGCCACGCGCTGGGCCGAAAAAGGTACACGGTTCATCTTCCTTGATGCGCGAGGTAGTTCGAGACATGCGCTCACCACTTTGCCCGCCACCCCCCGAGCTACTCTCGAATCCGACATCAAGCTCCTCCGGCGAGTCGCCAGAACTATCGCACACCTCATCGAGTTACAACTCCTCTCAGTTTGAGACTTCAAGCGAAGTTCTCCTGACTAAACAGATGGATAAGTGCTTTGCGGATGCTAACTTTGATGGTCAGAAACTGTCTGCAGGAGAGGCCTTCCGGACCTGTCTCGCCCATCAGAATGCGGGGTTGCAACGAGCCGATAACTTGATTCTGAGGCTCAGGTCTGAGCTTGACAGCCAGCACACAGAGCGTGAACTAGCAGTGCACGCGCAGCGGCAGAGACGGAAGAGGTTGGAGGAATTCTTCGATGACATCAGCATAACAGCGAGAGAAAGCCCTGATCGTCTGGTGGACGAGATCAAAGACTGGAGAAAAGCTATGCATGAGTACGATGTGATTGAGCGCGCGAATGACAGGACTCATGAGGTCGGAGCCCTGTTGAATGATGCGAGAGACTGGAGGGGTTGAGATAGCTTTCATGCGGGATGCAAGTGGAATGGACTTGGTACTTGTCAAATAGTAAAGTCAAGTCAAGATGAAATCTAGAGTTTGAATGGTTTTCAGTAGTTTTATCAAGCTTCATCATGTTATGCCGAGTAGTCTTTTAAGTTCACAGCGGCATCGCCCAAAAGGAAGTAGACGCAGAAACGGACAGAAGAAGCGTTCACCCCAACAGATAACCTGTGATTGACCAATACATGCATGACGTATGTATGCTGGAAGGAACATACAGACAATTCAATAATCATGTGGAAGTTGGTCTATATTTGACGTTAGCATTACGTCTTCAGTCCGGTGAAGATGGCTTTTCATTTATCGACCGTCGTACCTTCTTATGCCCGCGCAGCTGAATCTCAAGTGGACTGCGCTGTAAAAGAGGGAATAAGTAGTAAAAGTGATGACAATGCTGACGATAACGAAGGAGCACGACCGTGGTGATGATGTTAAAGCAAATTACATAATAGCCCATAGGAAAAATAGTCGCTCTAGCACACGATAATCAGGTAATCTTTATATTCAGACCAGCCTGAACCATACGTTATTAAAGACCCGCTATTTAAGGTTCATCCCGTGCCCTAATCCGACATTTACTAATCTGCGATTACCTATGATGCGCTCCATAGGTATCTACGTAACCTAAGCATCAACCTCTCAAGCACGATGACCACAGATCGCATCTTCTACAGAGTACAATGGGAATGTTCTTTTACTCGATATGATCCAGAGAACGGCTTTGAGACGAGACGGGGCTATCTAACGCGCCCTGAATTTTTCCTCCACCCAAGCAAGTTCCTGCAGCACTTGAACTGGAACGATCGATCGTTGGAATCGACGCCGTTTATTTCTGTCTTTGATAATGAAAGTAAGTGACTGCAAGATGCTCTCAAGCACCACCTCCCCGGCAGCTGGATCAGTAGTCGCTGATTGCTGCTCCAGGAGACGCTTCCAAGCGGGCTCAGTTCATGATTCAAAAAGGCTACCTAGGGGTTGAGGTAAAGGAGATCCGACCCGGACGCCTTCAGAAACTACACTGGGATCTGAAATTTACGGACATCAACGTTTCACTCCCGTCCTGAGAGTCGGATAGCGTCACTCTGTTCTCAACACGGGACATCCGAAGACATCTGGGGGTTCCCGATGCCTTGAGCCAAGAGTCTGAATGGTTTGCACTGGAATTCATCCCAAAGAAGATCATCTCGCTAGTTTTGCCGGGACACATGTTCATTTGAAGGGCAGCACGGAGACTTGAGAACGAAGAGGCAACCCGGCCGTGGTTTGCTCCTACGTGATCTTGTGTGATCCTACGGACACTTCATGGCAGCTGCCTCGTGGGGAGATGCAGCTCCTGCCCAAGAAAGTAAGGTGACGGCTCGGTAACTTTGGCGAATACTACCTTACTCTATTTAAATGGATACCTTCGGAATACGGAGTAGCGCCAAGAGAGTTGCGCATTGTCAACTTGCTGAGAGGACCCACCGAAGAATATTGAACAGAGTCATTGTTTGCGAGCGAAAGATCGAAGGCAGTAGGCTCTGAAGGCCTTCAACAATAGAATTATTCGTCGAGCCATGACTTGGATGGATACACGCTTAGTCTTTCTTTGGGTTCCTTCTACAATAAACCATGTCTTCGTGGAATCATTCTCCAGAGTCCAAGGTCGGGGATCTCGGCTCACGCGAGGGGCACACCTTCAACAGTGGGGCCGCCCCTTGCAAAGCCGGGGATTTGCGCGCTAGATCACGAACGAAGCTCGTATTTGCCGTTCTTCATCTCCAACTCGTGTCATCTGCTCCATCAACCGATAAACAACCCCCATGACGAGGTGCGGGCTACCCGTGTATATCAACGGCTGCACCCGCGATGGCGCCCGATCGATTCTTCTCCGTTTCCTCACCCGCTAGCCTACATCCTGTGAGCGAGTGATCAAGTCAAGATGAGGGTCTCGCACGCGATCATCTCGGCCATCCTGGCCGCCAACGCCGCGACGCCCAAGCCGCTCCACCCGCGCATTTACGCGGATGCCCCGGCGCCAGCTCACCTCCCGAGAGCGGAATCCGACGATACCCAGACGACGAAGAGCCGCAGCGAGCTGCTTCAGGGCGCGTATATTGTCGAGTTTGCCGACGACAATGACACTCCTTCCAGCTTTCTTGAGTCTCTGAAGGCTGATGGAATCGATGCTGATACGCGTATGGAGATGAGCTACCGCTTCTTCAAGGGCGTTTCTTTCCAAGTCAAAGAGTCAAACGCCGCGCACCATGATAGCGCGCTCTTCCGTCGCCAGATGGCGGGTTCTTCTCGCATCAAGAACGTTTGGCCCGTGAAGACCATCAAGCTCGACCTGCCCAAGGATAACGGTGCCCCTAACCAAGGCTCCGCAACTGCGAACGCCCGCGTCAAGCGTCAGGGCGGTGCTCCCGGCAACTCGACCAAGGACACCTTCTCCCCTCACATCATGACCCAGGTCGACAAGTTACGCGAACAGGGTATCACCGGTAAGGGCATTCGTGTGGGAATCATCGATAGCGGTGTCGACTGGACGCATCCTGCCCTTGGAGGCTGTTTCGGCCCCGGCTGCCTCGTCGAAGCCGGATGGGACTTTACCGGCGACGATTTTCTTCCTGGCGTTCGACCTGCGCAGCCCGATGCCGACCCCATGGACGACTGCGTGGGCCACGGAACCCACGTTGCTGGAATTATCGCCGCTCAGCTTGAAGGCAACGAGTATGGCTTCACCGGTGCCGCCCCTGGAGTGAAGCTGGCTGCTTACCGTGCATGGGGATGCGCTGCTTCGGGGACCAACGAGATCTTGATTGCTGCGTTCAGCCGGGCTTTCGAGGAGGGAGCTGATATTATTTCTTGCTCTGATGGAGAGTAAGTCATGCCCGGTGGCTGCTCATCAATGACGCTGTGTTGACGAGTTTAACAGTGCTTCCGGTTGGGCTGAGGATGCGTGGGGCCTTGTTGCGTCCCGTATCGTTGATGCTGGCGTTCCCGTTGTCATCTCCGAGGGCAATGACGGTGGCACCGGCATGTTCTACGCCTCTACCCCGGCAACGGGGCGGGGCGTTGCCGGCATCGGTGCCGTTACGAACGCATTGTTTCCAACTCTTCTCAACGCTGGCACTTTCAGTGTTGACTCGAACTCTACTGGAAGCAGCAAGACCGAGTTTGGCTACCTGCCTGGTGTTCCTGAGTTGACTGGTGATCTGTCCCTTCAGCTTTGGACTGGCGACGCCTGCAGTGCTTTGCCGGAAGACACGCCAGATCTGAGCAACAAGATCGCCCTGCTGCAGTTCCCCGACTCTCGAGCGACCGGTTGCTACCCTAACGACCAAGGCAATAATGTTGCCGCGAAGGGCGGACATTACATCCTCTACTACACCAACGACAACACGTAAGTGTCAGCATCTGTGATGGTCATGATGGATCAACTAACGTATGTGCCAGAACCATGCGCGATGAGCAGTACGTTTACTCCGATGGCATCCTAGGTGTCGCGTCTGTTCCGCCTTATCAGTCTACGCAGTGGCTGTCTCTCCTCGACCAAGGCCGAGCTGTCACTGTCTCCATCCCGAATGCCAACAACACCAAGACTCGCCTCGAGAACCTCGAGAACAACAGCAGCGGCAGCTATATGGGTACCTTCTCCAGCTGGGGACCCACTTGGGAATTGGACGCGAGCCCTCAGTTCGCCGCCCCTGGTGCCAACATCCTGTCTACTTACCCTGTTGCCCTTGGCTCTTACCGAGTCATGACGGGGACGAGCATGTCGTGCCCGATGACTGCTGCCATCTATGCCCTGCTCGCCGAGGCTCATGGCACCAAGGACCCCAAGCGTCTCGCCTCGTTCCTCTCATCTACCGCTAAGCAGCTCGACTGGTATGATGGTACCGCAGCGCACTCTGACATCGTTGCCCCCGTCCCGCAACAGGGCGCTGGTATTGTCCAGGCATTTGATGCGGCCCGTTCCACCGCCGAGCTCAGCGTCAATTCCATCTCCTTCAATGACACGGACAACTTCGTCGGCAACGCCACTGTCAGCATCAAGAACACTGGATCCGCAGACCTCGTCTTCGATATCAGCCACCGCAAGGCTGTGACCATGTACACCTTCATTTCCACCTCCGACCGCCTGAGAGCGGCCGCCTTCCCCAACCCCATCGTCGAGGAGTGGGCGGACCTCCAGTTCAGCTCTGAGTAAGTCATGTCGCTGACATCACCACTTCCGTTCCACCTTGACTAACGCCTGCCATAGAAAGCTGACTGTTCCCGCTGGTGGCTCCGTTGACTTGACCGTCACCTGCACGCCCCCTTCCAACCTCAACGCGACCCTCCTGCCGGTGTACAGCGGCTACATCATCCTCACAAGCACCACCGACGCGCCCTCCCTTAACGTGCCGTACCTCGGCGTCGTCGGCAGCATGTACAGCACCCCAGTCCTGACCGCCTCGCAAGCGTACCTCGCCGAGTATAATGGCGTCGTCTCCGCGAACCGCACGTATACCATCGTCCGCCCCGACCCTGCCAACCCTCCCCGTACCGACCGTGGCGACCAATCTGCCACTCCCAACGTCTACATTCAACCTACCGTGGGTACTGCCTCACTCGCGGTGGACGTTCTCTCAGTTGTGAATGGAAAGGAGGAGAACCTCGGAAGCCTGGCCGGCTGGCCTCTTCCGTATGTCACCCGCGTTGACCAACGGGCGTACTTCAACGGTCTGCTTGCCGACGGCACAGTTCTCGAGCCCGGTGTGTACAAGATGCAGGTTAGCGCGCTCAGAATCTACGGAGATCGCGAGAAGAAGGAAGACTGGGATGTATTCACAACGGTGCCTTTCATCGTCAAGTACCAGGCGGCCGGAAACGCGACAGCTGCTGCTTGAATATCGCTTAGTTAGGCACCCATACAACGCTTTCGGGGAGCAGTAATGTGAATACGTAATGATAGGGTATATGCATGGCATCTGATGTCTTACACCAATGATCATCTACCCCAGTTGTGTCGCGTTGCTCGATGGCTTCTCTTCTTTCTGTATATACTCCGATGCCATGTTAAACCACGCCAGGACAACCTCGCTCAAGGCTGTGTGACCCAGATCATCTCAGGTCCAGCTATCGTTGCACCCGCAATTTCCGAGGCTTTGATATCCTTCTTCGACGTGACAACAGCCCAAACATGACCATACAAACCATCAGGCACGGACGACTTACCATCAGCAATGGACGAAAACTTAACCTCTCCCCACGCACCAAGCCAGGCGAGGAACAAGTCCCCATCATGCTTACCCTCCCACTGCACGTCAACGCCCATCAACCTCTGGGCCTGATCCAAACCCTGACCCTTGATATCCAACTTCGCAAATGGCTTGTCCCAAGCCAACTTGTCCGGGCACGAGGACACGTAGTGGTGCATGGCATACGAGTACACCAACTCGGCTGGGATAGACACCTCGCGGGGCGCGGCGGCGGCGATGTGGTTCTGCATCAGGTTGATAACGGCCGTCATGCGCGACTTGGCACCCAAAGACGTCGCGAGGGCCGGGATGAGCCACGGGTCCGACGGCGCCAGCAGCGCCGTCGCGTCAATAATCAGCCCAATCTCCAACAACAAAATCGTAAGCGTCGTGCTTAGGAACGCATCGATGTCAAGGTCGGGAATGGCGTACGCGCACTCCTTCAACACAGTCTTGGAAAAGTGCTGCAGCGAATCCGTCGCCGTGCCGCGATGCACCCACGCCTGCGCCGCCATTGTCCCGATCGTCTCGAAAATGGTCTCGGGGTAGACATTGGCCCACTTGCCACCCGTCTGCAGACTCTCGTAACCTTCGAATAGAACCTTAAGAAGGATGTTGTCGAGGAACTGGATGAGCTGCAGATGTTCCACAGCCGCGTCGCTGATGTTAGTGCCGAAGTTCCAGTTCGTGATTGCGCCGCCACCGGCTTTGCCCATCATGTACTGGTCGTTGTCACCCGGCTTGGGGATGTAGGCGATCATGTCTGCTGTAAGAGCGGAGACGTTGACGACGGCGGAATTCACCATCGGAAGGATCGTTCTATTTGCGCGGAGGACGCCGCCGAGAGGGGCCACGGGAGGCAGAGTGCTTGGGGGTGCTTTGGGGGCGAGTTCTGTGAAGGCTTGGAGGGTGTTGCCCTGATCTGGAGCGTTGATGGCTCCGACCATACCCTTTTGGCAGTGAGTTCCAGTTGTTTGCGCGCAGTAGAACCAAATGCTGTGTTATCATCAGCGACAAGTATCTTTCATCAAAGGCTTGGGACTTACGGCTTAGTATCGTTGACTAAGATACTGAAGGTCACCCCGGACGGACTTAGAGCTGTGGGAATGAGACCACTGCTGAAGCCGTTGGCAGATGGCTCGCATGGCTTATCGAAAGATGACTGTGTGACTGAGTGGTTTCGCGGGTTGAAGCTGAACTCAACATACGTCCTCGGCGGCTCCTTGATGTCGTTGGGAGTAAACGTCAGAGCTCCGTTGAGGCCCACGTCGACGCGGGAGATACGCTTGCCGCCGACGGGCAGACCATCGGGAGGAGAGCTGCTCGGCCCGGCACCCTTCGCCTTGTCACGGAACGCATCGAAGGTGTTTCCTGACGATGGTGGGTTGATGCTATGCAACATCCCCTGCTGGCAGTGGTTTCCCTGGCCACAGAATATCCATATAGGCTTCGTGTCGTTCACTGTGATTGTGAAGACTGTTTTGGCACACTCAGAGTCGGAAGTTGCAGGTACGAAGGCTGAGAAGAAGCCACCGCTAGCCAGCGGACTGCAGGGGCTATCGAATGAAGATTGGGTGGCTGAATGATTCTGAAAAAATGTTAGCAAAGTTGGCACTCATATGAGGTTCAATGAAGCAATCTTGCCTTGGAGAAGAAGTGGTAGGTAATTGTGTCGCCGCGGTTCGCGATGAGTGTCTCTGGCTCGAACTTGAGCTGGTTATTCTTTCCGACATTGACGTCGAAGTGCGCGGCCTGCACGCCTAGTAGCACCGCAGCCACGGCCAGTGACGAGAAGATGGACTTCATGTTTGCAGACAAACACAAGAGTCTCGAGTGTTCGTGATGGGTGTCGACTCAGGAAGCGTTGTCCGTCATGCCACGCAGGGATAGCTGTGATATTTCACACTCTTTTGAAGTCAAGCTCTCTCCTTGAGCCGGCTTGGAAATTCCAAAGCCATTTTGGGCCGGATCAGAACTGATCGAGACACCAAGGAGACAGTACCGACAGCTTTCAGGGACTAAAGTCAACGCCAAGTCTACGCCACGCTCCCCGCACCAGTCAAAGACAAAAAGGGGTCGCGCTAGGGCTGAGCTGACCAAGCGTCTGAGTGTCTCGGGAGACGATGGGAATCCAGAATAGCATTTTGACCATGCAGCGGCTAGGTATTAGTTTCTTGATCCCTTGGTCCATCTGAGATCTGTTTGACGGGCGAATTCAATTGGACCATGAGCCCTAAGCCCAGTGCCCGGTCGTCACCCAGCCTCTTGTACCAATGTCCGTCGGATGCTGTGCCACGCGGATAACGTCTATTCCGCCGTCCGAGATGTGACAGAGCCAACCCTTGCTGCGGAATGATGAGCTTCCTGGAATTGCCGCGCTTCCTTCGACCACGCCCATAGATGACCTCGAGATCAGGTCTCTGCCAAGCGGTGATGTTGCGATCCTTCATCCGGCCTGATCATCATCCGAAGATGGGCTGGGCTGAATTCCATTTTAGGTTATTGATCCAACAGATTCAGACGATTGATGCTTACCAAATAAGTGAATTAAGCATCCATGAAGAAGTGCGAAAAAACGACATGAACATGGCCGCACAGACTGAGACAGGACACCGACGAGGGCTCACGTAAGACCTAAGCCAATGCCGCTGTTCCAACGGGCGCCCAGTGAGCTGGTTCGGACGCGATCAACCGCCGCTCATCTCCCGTGAATGCGCCACCTCAAAGATTCCACCTTGGCATCGCGCTTAACGGTTCCTTGGATCCGAGGCCATCAAACGTTATTCCGGGGATTGGTGTCTGCCTCTGGGCTGCCTGCTTCATCCTCGGCAGGCCTGGAGACCTTCACGTACTTGTAGCTGGACCGTCCGCGTTCTCTGCTTACTGAACCCGCCACATTCCATACGTCGTGAAATCAACTCAATTATTCGACTCATTCCGTGTTGTTGGCCTCTGTATCGCGGGTATGGCACACAATGCACCAACTCGCAGGGTGCCTGCCTTCACCTTTCTGCCGATCTTGGCATCGATGATTGTGGGTATGTTGATCGTGGTCATCATTGCATCAGGTTCGCGGCCTGGGGTTGGCGATAAACTCTCATTTCTTCGGGTGGGTGATACCCTATGCTTGTTATTCGGGATCTCTATGGCTCTAACCGACTCAATAGGTTGATGCTACGAACTTGAATATCCCAGCGAAGCTCGGCGGATCGCAGTACCTCCGAGATCTCTCGAGAGTCTCCGGCGCCGACCTCGTCGGGCAAGATGCAACCCCAGCAACGCTTCAGATCTTCGACGTCTACTATGTGACACTTCTCGGATCTTGCGGGCACATCAATGGTGTGACGGTCTGTACCACGCGTCTGGTCGGATATTGGTTTGACCCACGCAGCGACCTCAAGCTTGACGCGACCTCGATCGCGGGGACTTTCTCCGGTAACCTGAACGATGCTCTGAACAGCTATGCTGAGACGTCCTCCTTCTTTGGCGTCGCGTACATCTTCGCTTTCGTTCTGACCATCTTGGCTCCAATCGTCTCGGTCATCAGCGGTCGTTGCGGCAGGGCTGGCTTCGCGGGTGCCGTCCTGTCTGCGATGGCCACAATCTGTCTTCTCGCGGCATCAATCGCGGCGACAGTCATCTTCAAGAAGGTAGACGACGCCATCAATGAAGACTTCAACGATATCGGCATCTCTTCTGCGCTCGGGTTGCTGTTTGTGCCGACCTGGATCGCCCTCGCATTCTCCCTCCTGGCATCGGTCTTGATGGGCATCAAGACACATAACCCCCGAGCACCGAAGGGCCCCACCAGCGGAATGATTACCGGTGGACGGGATATCAAAAGCGGCAACGTCCAAGGTGGTGTCCCAAGGCCACTGACCCTGCTGAAGAGGGTTCAGACTTGGGGGCAGCACAAGTATGTGCATATCGGAGGCGGCGGAGGACAGTTCGCGAACACCAGAGCTGGAGATGGAGAGTTTGATGACGACACGGCCCTTATCGGACGTCGATATAGTCCTGAGTTGGATCCTAAGCAAGAGCAGGAATCTACAAGCATCGCTATGGTGCCCTTGGACCACAAGGGGAGCAAGGATATGAACCAAGCGTACGAGTCGTATACGGGCCGCGCTTTGTGATGGTTCGACTCAGGACATCACACGCGCCATCGATAGATTCGGGAAAGGCTTTTAGAAGGACTTTGAGCGGTATCGTTCGTGGTCGATAGGTGCCTGGTCGCCCGTGGTTGTAGAACACTCGATCGTATAAGTCCTGTGTACCTCGCTCGTCAGCGTTGTTCACGTCGCAATGCGGATGTAATATGGATGCAACTATTGATTGCAGGCATACCTTTTCTCTGACCAAACCAGCGATCCTCCTTGCTTGCATGTACCCTCGCGATCCCGCGGAGCTGGGCCGGTGGGATGCTTTGAGGAACGTCCGTCGGTCTGTGGTCGATGCCTTTCTGGTGGATGACTAGTGACAAATCATGCCGTTTAAGAGACTGGGAATTTGACTTCTAGTAACCGCCTTGATGGCAACTCTCGCCACGGAGCAATTACTTGCCGGCAACCTGCCGTCGTCAGGATTGGCGTGTATCTTCCAACACATCCTTATCCAAGCAGCACTCGACGGCCGAGGCTGTTCAAGCACGCCGCAACGTCCCAAGAGTCGGCCGCGATACTTTCCCTCTTTTGCCATACACCTTCCACAATATCTATTGTTAGCTTTGTCGAGCCAAATGACCCTAGGGGACCCATGTGTGAGAACAACTCTCGAAACGCAGGCTCTTGCTCAGGTTGCGCCAGGCATCCCGCTACAACCAACGGCCAGGCAAGCGTATGAATTCTCCGTGGCGTTCGTAGTCTCCTACATAACTCAATCGTTTGAGCGACAGAGTCAGCGATATCGATGTTGGCTGGCTGCCATCCGGAAAGCACCACGTGGAGGTATACCAGCCCTGCGTGCGCCCAGATCTGCGTGACTAAGTGGCAGGCTTCTGCCTCGTCATGGGCTTGATTCGAGTCGGCCAGCCATGGCGGTCGATGGTCCCTGGCTGTTGCGTCAATTGTCTCCAATCGGCTTAAGCCATCGCGCAGACTCTGCTCGATGTCCGCCCCCTTCTTCACGAGGTGCATCAATGACAACGCTCCTTTCTTTTGCATGGTCTTCTTCCAGCCGTCAAGGGCAGCCACCTCGCCAACGAGTATCATTGCCCAGTTCTGGCAGCCGACATAATCTTCCAACCTTAGTCGACAGTTTCGATCCGGGTCTTCTTTCGGCTCGTCCTCGGCTGCTAGGACGAGAGGGTAAAAGGGTTGGAGCCGTGGGATCTGTTCGACTCCTGTGCTGTAGATGATGTCGTGGACAATCAACAGACCAGAGAAGAAGCGAAAGGCGGCCTGGTCCACTGTCCACGCTGGCCATCGAGGCGGGTTGTCCATACCGGGGTGGGCTAGTCGTCTCATGTGTTCCAACATGGCGTCCCACTTTGACCGATGGCTCCCAACGTCTCCGGGGAACTCCAACATCTGCTTGAATAGAAGAACCGCAGCGTCTAAATGGAACTGCCAGTTTTCATTGCTGGCTATGGAGACCTCGAGACACATCAGATGTACGATGCTATCAAAAAGCCGCGCGCTTGTGAGTAAATCCCCGTGTACACCGTGCTTACTGACCTCATTGAGGTCGAACTGGGCCTTCCTCATGGCCATGCATGTTTGGTTCTGTACTTCGTTTTCGGCCTCGGGTACGCACTCCCGTCGTTCTGGCCGCTGTTGGACAGGTACCACGGAGTAGAAGTAGGATGACAGACTAGTAGCAGCGTGGCAGAGTGATTTGTTGGCCAGGGTAAGAATAAGCAACCACGTGCGCCCACCCTCGAGAACGCTGGGCGTGTAGAACGGGAATACTGCAGGGAAGATGTAGTCGATATAAGACATGATGTAACTTTGCTCGAGTTCCGTAGGGAGGTTGGGCAAAGACGGCGGCGTGATTTCCTGCAGGAGAGGGTCGATGGGGTAATCAGAGCCAGGGCTATTGGTGAATGATCTGGATGGCGTGCCAGTCCGGCGGGATGTCGTACGGGGTGCATCTTGTCTTTCGTTGTCGTTGTCCGCCGAACGAGGCGCCGGACGGGAGTTGATATGCGCGGGAGGATCCAATACAAATATGTCGCTAGATATGTCATCCGCGTCTCCGATGATGCGCTGCAAGATCCGCCTAGCCCTACGGCGCTTGGCTCCATTCCTGACCTCCGTCTTGAGCCTCTCGGCCATAGCCTGCTGCCTTGCGCCGCCATCCATCCATTCTGGAACCTCCTGGTCGGAGTAGCAGCTGATCTCGAGGCCGGCACACACATTGCACACGGGCAGCGTTTCGTCGCACTTTTTGTGGCGTATGCGGCACGTCCAGCAGCTCGACGTGCCACGGGGCATGTTTTCGACTTGATCAGGCCGTTCGGTCGTTTTTCCCTTTATTTTCCGAAAGAGGAAGCGGCGTGGTACAAGATATGGCTGAATAGCTGAAAAAGGAGGTGAGGATTTCCGCGCGCCTGGCCTTGGACTCGGACGGTTAGGTCTTAAAGAGACCCGCTCGGGGCGCGGTCCGCACGACTTGGGTCCGCGCGCAAAAGTTTCCCGCCCGGAATGGTTTCCGCGCGGGAACCCAGTTCGGCGCCGGACTTTGGACCATGGCGCGGCGGCGGACTTTGATGCAGTTGCAGAGTGGCCATCGTGACTTACAAGTCGGGCTGCGGAATGGTGACAGAGATCAATGCGGAGGAAAATGTGTCTTATATCGCAGCAGAGTCGCTTGGTGAGTCTGAGCCACATTGTCATTGCATCCAGCTCATTTCATTCTTGTCGCAATGCCGAGCAGCAAAATTCTCGTTCTCGGAGGCACGGGGCCGGCGGGAATTTGTCTGCTTCGGGAACTCGTCTTTCGAAACCATGCGACTGTGGTCTTTGCGAGGAACCCTACGAAGATCCCTCATGACTTGGCCTCGAACCCACTCATCCAGGTAATTAAGGCCCATGGTCAATGTTTCTACCGCTGTAATCACAATTTTTTGGACTTGCGCTGACAAGAGACTAAAGGTTGTAAAGGGAGAGATGAGCGATTCGGATGCCTTGTCTTCTGCAATGTCAGAGAGCGCTATTGTCATTTCGCTTTTGGGGCCCGATATCAAGAATACGAAGATCGATCCGTCGCTCTTTGCAGATATTTACCGCTCATCTGTCTTTCCTGCAATGAGAAACCACGGAGTCAAGCGAATTTTCGCCATGGGGACATTGTCCATCAAACGACCCGAAGACCATTGGACCATGTTTCAGACGATGGTAACCGTCTTCATGTCGCTCTTTGCAGGCCCAATCTACAACAACATGCTGAATCTTGCGAAGTCGTTTGAGACTGAGGCCGAGGGTCTGGACTGGACGGTCTTTCGGATCGCTCAAATTCCCGGCGAGTCGGATCCCGAGAGCTGGGAGAAAGACAGACAGGAGAATCTCTTCACCGGATGGATCGGAGAGTCTGGATGGACATCTTCGATGAAGAAAGGGGCCTTGGCAAAGTGGCTTGTTGATGCTGCGGAAGGCAAGGCGGACGAGTGGAAAGGCAAAATGCCGGCGCTTAGCTCCTCCGCCGCCAAGTAAATTCTGCATAGCCTTGCATGAGATACCCCAAGAATGCTGTGTTTGGCGGATTCTCAGATCATATGTCCGCAATTGAAGATTTTCTTAGACTATATTAATTCATTAACTCCCCTGTATTGATCATGCAACCTCCAGGGTAACTAGGGCAGAGTTGCAGTCAGCATTACTAATGCTTATCCGAATATTATTGATAGCTTTCAATAAGTAAGTCACCGAGGCACTGGGGATTCACCTAGGCGGAGTTCATGATTCGAGGATTACGAACTTAATCATTACTACGCGAGCCCGTTGGAAAGTTTGGCGTAGTTCAACTGATCCAAGAAACATCCAATACCAAGCAACTTGAAGTGACATTTAGCAGAGTTGCAAAGTCTCAATGGGGAAGTCAACTGTTCAAGCCCCACAAGAAGTCCATCGTAACTACTCTCGACCCTTCCTGTATTCCATGTTGACTTCTATTCATTACAGAGCTCGAACTTAGTAACAGAAACTTGCAAGAGCTTGACACTAAGAAGACTTGCATTGGTCTAAGCCTCGTTAATGCAGGGGACCACTTTTGACCAACTCAGCGTAGCATCCTGATTTCCGACCTGAACGAGGTACGAAACCGAATGCGATAACTTCTGATTCGACGGTTCATATCTTGGCAACTTGGTCTTCGACTACTCAACCGAGCCGAAAACGAGATTCGAAGACTGACAACGCGAGCTTCGTCGTTTTTAACACCATCAATCGACATTTTCAATCAGAAAGTTCTGCAAAAACTCTTCGTTTCATCTCAATTTACACTCTCTTCCCCCATCATGTCTCCAAGCCGCCCCGTTCTTGCCGTCATTGGCGCCGGCAGCATGGGCGTTGCCATTGCCCGTCGGCTCGGTCCGTCCCACCACATCCTTATTTCCGACTTTTCCCCCGCAACCCTCTCAAACGCCGAAGACTCGCTCCGCTCTGCCGGCCACTCATTTACGGCCCAGTCTATCGACGTTTCCAAAAAAGAATCTTTGGCGTCTTTTGCGGAGGCTGCAGCCAGGCTGGGTCCGATTCAGACGGTCGTGGTGACAGCGGGTGTGTCCAACGCAGCCAATAATGCCGAGTTGATTTACAACACGAATCTCCTTGGCGTTGCCTTCATCATAGACTCATTTCAGCCATTGATGGCTCCGGGCGGCTCTTTGACTGTGATAGCCTCTATGGCAGGTCACATGAAGAAGCCGAACTCCGCTCTGGACGACCACTTCGCGACTGCCTCTGCTACCGAACTCCTCAACCATGCAGACATCAACCTCGCCGGAGACCCAGGCGACGCATACTCCATTTCAAAAAGAGGCTGCATAGTTCGTGTTCGCCATGCTGCAGTTGCTTGGGGCCGTCAAGGAAATCGGATCAACACGGTGAGCCCCGGTGTCACCATGACCCCAATGATCGCCCAGGTGATGCAGTCAGCCGCGGGATCAATGTTGGAGGGCATAATCAAAGGCGTTCCTCTCGGCCGCATCGGGACGCCTGACGACATTGCCGGTGCTGTTGCCTTTTTGGCGGGCCCGGATGCCACGTATGTCAACGGAGCGGATCTGCTGGTGGACGGAGGCTCGCGGGCGACTCACCGGTGGCCCGGCACCGAAGCGGGTGCCAAATAAGTGGAGACACCGAGGCGTTCAAGCCTTTCCTGATCTGGTACCCGGGGGTCCAAGCGGCGCAGGCTAACACTAGCCCCCCTACTCATATAGGGGGCGAAAAAACGGGGTTTCTATACGAAAAAGGAGGTTTCCACTTAGATTACTAAAAATAGCATTTTTTAGTATTAACTTACTAAGTTAATAACTTTTTATAATATAATTTTTAGCCTTAACTATATTATATAGTAATAAAAGTAATATTATTATATTACTCTTAAGTAGGGCTATTTAGCTATATATATAATATCTATATATCTTATATAAGTATTAATAAGTTATAGAAAATAACTATATTATTACTTTTTATATTATTAATAATATATTTCTATTTTTTTACTATTTATATTAATAGAGGTATTATTAGAGAGTTACCCTCTATAGTACTATTAATATAGAAATATATTAAACCTTTTTATAGAGTAAAGTAAAGTACTTATTATTTTACTATTAACACTAATATAGCTAATAAAGCTAGTTATTAAGGTTAGATATAAAGTATATTAGGACTATCCCTTATAAGGATAGTTCTAATATACCTTAAGATAAAATAACCTTTTTCACTTTATTTTTCTAAACCTACTTTTATTATTTAGGTTTATATTAGTTCTAATAGCCTTTATATTAAGCTTACTATCCTATTTACTAGCTTTAGTAGTAATATAGAGGAGTAATAAATAGTAGTATAACCTCTATTTTAGTCTCTTTAACTTTAATATTAAAAAATAATATTAATAAGATCTCTTAATACTTTTAACTTATTATATTAAGTAAGAAGACTTAAACTTTAATTTATAACTTTAATACTTATAAAAATAGTCTTAACTTTAAGACTATTTACTATAACCCTTTATAAAAATTTTTTAGTTACTTAAGTAACTTTAGATTTATCTAACTTAAGTTTAAATCTAAAAAGCTTAATAACTCTACTAATATATTAAGTAAAATCTTTATTACTTTATTATTTCTATTATTAATAACTTATTATACTATAATATTACTTAGCTCTTTATAATTACTTTTATTTTAAACCTATAAAACCTTAATATAGAAGTTATTAGTTTTAACTTAGTAGTAGTTATCCTAAATAAGTATTTTATTAAGTAAAACCTTCTTAGTAAAATTTAAAGTATATTTTAAATAGTTAAATATTTTATTACTATTACTATTTATAATAATTTTCTAAACTTTAATATTAAGTTTAGTAATATTTTATCTTTTTATTTAGAACTATCTATAATTATATTAAATTTACTTTACTCTTTAGCTCCTATAGCTTTAAATTAGCTAATATTAGCTTAATATAGCTTATTATATACTCTTTTTACTCTTAATACCCTTATAAAGCCTCTTTTCCTAAGTATACCTCTATTAAGTTTATTATTAATTATAAGATATTTATTCTCTATTCTCCTATTTATTCCCTTAAAACTAATATTAATAATAAATCCTCTAAGATCTACTTCCTCTAGTAATACTATTTATTAGGAGCTTTAAATTACTAATATAAATAATATTACTAACTAGCTTAACTAACTTAAAAGCTTATTTTAATATTTAAAACTTATTACTCTTATTTCTATTATACTACTATTAGTATATAGTTACCTCTAAGCTATAATTTTTATATTTTATATATTATTTTTAGTAGTAAGACTTATTATTATAGCTTTATTAATCCTATTTATATAGTAACTCTTAGATATTAATATATTTTAGTTTAATACTTTTACTAATAAGTTTACTAATAAAAGTATATTTTTTAATAAGAAGTAAGCTTATTTTTATAATATAAAACTTTAGCTCTACTTAGTTAGAGATACTACTTCTTCTAAATAATATTAAGAAGTACTTTATCTTTAGCTTTATTAACTTCTTTATAAAACTATAATAACTTAATATTAAGAATAGCTCTCTAAAGTTAAATAAGTTACTCTATTTACTAATTTTAATTAATAGTTTAATACTATCTATTATGTTTTTAATATCTACTTTATAGCTATATTAGTTTAGTTTAATTTAAACTCTTTTATAGTTAAAGATATTATTAAAGATAAGCTATTATATATATTTATTATTATTACTTTTTTAAATATTAGAGCTTAAAGAGATATTATTAATCTTTAGTTATTAGTTTACTTCTATAGTACTTTTAACTCTTACTTTTATATCTTCTATTTAAAGCTTTATTAAAGTAATATTATAACTAATTATTTTAATAACTTTAATAAGAAATATTATACTTTATATAATATCTTATATATAGAAAATTAATACTTTATTTATCTTATTAATAAAGAAACTACTTTTAATAACTTAGCTTTTTATAAGGATAGTTACTATTTATAAAGTAATTTATTATTTAAATAGTAATAATAAAGTTAGTAGGTCTAACGCTTATCTATCTCTAATAGTTCTATAAATAAAATATATTAAGCTTAACCTTTATATTCTTAATATTAATTAGAGTAATACTTTAGAAAAGCTAATAAGCTAAAAGATAGTTACTATAATAAGTAGAAATTATATTAGTAAAGCTAGCTCTAACTAAATAACTATAAGTAGCTTTAGTATTATTTCTAGAAGTCTATTAAGTAAGATAGCTTTACTTATTACTTAGATATTATTATATATAATAATAAGCTTAGTTCTTAGGAATATACTTAATAGCTTAAAAGCTAAGGCTATTAAGTTATAGATATTAATAGTAACTTAAACTTATTACTTAACTAAATAGGGAATAACTTTAACTTAATAGATTTTTATACCTCTACTTACTTCCTTAATAATAACCTTCTAAAGCTATTTATTAGTAATATTATTATCCTTAAGGATAGCACCTCACTATATTAGCTTTAATTTATAATAGTTAAAACTAACTTTTAACTAAGCTTTAATTACTTATTTAGTACCTCTATCTACCTTTATATTAGTATTACTACTTCTCTAAGTATAAAACTAATTAAGGTTTACTTTAATATAAGTAGTTTTATTACTCTAGTTAGCTATTAATAAGTTAAATAGTTTACTTATATTACTAACTAAGATTATAGCTATTATTATAGCTTTAATAGTATTAGCTTTAGAGTCTAAATCTATAATAAAGTTATTTTTAACTTTTATATCTTAAGTATTATTAGCTATAAAACTACTAATAGCTACTTCTTTATTACTACTAAGATAGTAAATAGCTTTACTTTAAAGCTCCTCTTTAATATCCTATTCTATTTAATATATAGTATTAAAATTAATATTACTACTACTATAGTTACTTTTTAGTTTATATATAAGCTTATTACTTTAGTATAACTACTATAAGATAGACTAATAACTAAGTACTTTAAATTAATTTATAATATTAATAATATTAATATTCCTTTTAGAATAGAGACTTTTATCCTTATTATACTACTTAATATTATAGCTATAAGTAATATCTATATTAACTCTATTATACTTACTATTTTAAACTACTTTATTATAATTAGTAAACCTCTAGTTATTATTACTTATAATAATATTATAAGGATTATTACTTATATAGCTAAATAGTACTTTAGTATAGTATAAACTATACTACTACTTTATTTAGAAATCTATATAGTATAAGAAATAATAATACCTTTAGTTAGTCTTAATAACCTCTATACTATAAATACTCTCTTTATAAACTTAATTACTAATAATAGAACTTTAGTCTTTAGCTTTAAAGTATCTAATTATACTACTCCTCACTATAAGGTTTCTAAACCTATTAAGGTCCTTAGTAAATATAATAAAGTTAGTACTTTAATAGTAATCTATAATAATAGTAATATATCTTACTTCTTTATTCTTATTAACTCCTTTAATATTTTCTATAATAAAGGAGTAGTTTTTATCTTTAATAAGAATAAAATAAAAATTAACTTTATTAATAGTTAATAAAATTAAATCTAAATAATATAACTATATTTATTTAGCTATTAAGATTAAGCTTTTACTAATAAGTTCTTTAATAATCTTTACACTTAAAGATAGTTAGAATATATAAAATAATCTACTCTTATTACTTACTCTTTCTTCTTTATTTATAGAGTTATTAATAGTATTATTAAAAACCTCTATCTAATTATTAACTTTTACTTATTAAATTATATTATTATTAGTAACTCTTACTTTATACTTAACTAAAGTAATATTATTAATATAATTACTAAGAAAGGATAGATAACTATATTTAACGTTATAAGTTTCTTTTATTAACTACCTATCTACTCTTAATATTATAACTATATTATTATTATTACTTACTAAAAGTTTAAGTAGTATAACATAATATTATAAAGCTTTAAGAATTTACTAACTTATAGTTAATATTATATAAATAAGCTATTCTTTAAGTATTAAGCTTTTATTTATATCTATATTAATAATATTATTATTTTTAGTAATTTAGCTAATAACTATAAAGCTTACTTCTATATTTTACTTAAGATTATCCTTAATAATTACCTCTATATTAATACCTTTAAATCTTTTATTACCTTCTTTAGTATTAAACTTTTTAGCTACTTAGTTAATAGTAATAAAGTATTATATATTAATAATAAGATTAATGCTTTCTATAAACTTAACTTTCCCTATATAGCTACTACTTTTAAAATATATCTTAGTATACCTAGATAGCTTTATAATAATATTCCTTAGTTTAATATTATATCTATACTTCTATATACTTATAAAACTACCCTCTTTAATAAGCTTTATAAGTCTAATAACCTACCTATTAACCTTACTAAATATATTTATTAAGCTTATACTTAGAAAGCTTCTTTTAAACTAATTTCAGCTAAGCTTTAAGCGTTTAATACTTTTTAAGCTAACTTCTATAACTAAATCTTTTTATAGTATTATATTATTTTAAACTTTTTATTTTTTAAGCTTAATACTTATTAAGATATATTTAGCCTCTTTATTTTCTAGCTTAAGGTGCTTTAAAATAGTATATAGATCCTTAGTAGATATCCTTATTTACTATATATATCTTATCCTTTTCCTCTCTAAAGCTATCTCTAAGTTTAAAAAGGTTTATAGCTTAATAGAAATAGAAGTTATAGTAGTAATATAAGTAGTCTATAAACTTTAGAAAATAGTTTAATCAAACTATTAACTTATTAATATCTTTATTAATTATATTACTACTATAAATATTATTATTTATATATCCCTCTATATAATAAACTTAAATAAAGTTAACTTTAAGCTAACTATTATAGTTAATTATCTCTTTTAGTTTAAATTTTATATTATTTATATTTCTAATAAGCTTAATATAGTTTTAGATACCTTCTTATAGCTTATAGCGTTATCTTATATTAATAAGTCTATTAGTTTTAGTAATTTTAATAAACTATAAGATATAGCTCTTATTACCTCTATTTAGTTTATTAGTAATAATATACTTCTAGTAAGCTTAGTATATAGTATTAATATTTATTTATTTATTACTTTTTAAATATAATTATACTAAAACTACTATTTAGATATAACTTTAACTTAAGTTATTAATTAGATCTACTAGCTTTAATATTATAATATACTTATTATTACTCTTAATATTATTTAAAAAAGTAATAAAATCTCCTCTTAAACCTTTAATAATAGCTTTCTCTATTATATTATAAAAACTAGTTATTATTAGCTATATATCTTATATACTTATAAAGTATAAATCCTCTACTTAGTTTATAATACTAGCTATTACTTTAATATAAATAAAACTTCTAATAAACTCTTAAGTATCTTTATTTATAATAAAGTAGTTAAGCTTAATATATATATTACCTATTACTTAACTTACTAATAATACTAAAAGTCCTACTAAAAGCTACTTAGAGATATATAACTTATTTTAGTTTATTTACTACCTTATTATACTATCTCTCTTAACTTTATTACTAATATATTAATTATCCTTACTTATAATTCTATATAAGTAATATCTAAATTCTCTAAGTTTAATACTTTCTATATAATCTTATATACTTTTAATAAGAAAATATTATTACTACTAAGTAATATTTACTATATTACTATAAAATAAGTTATAATTATCTTCTATAGTTTTTAGCTTTATAACTAAAGTTTATCTATTTAGATTATCTCTAACTAAGATCTAAAGTTTATATTTAACTTTTAGAAAAGTATATTTACTACTTTAGATATTAACCTTCTCTTTTCTACTTCTTATTATACTTAAATAAATAAAATAAATAAGAGGAAGAACTAAACTATTAAAATTACTATCTACTTCTATATAGCTACTAACTTTAATATTTTATAGCTAGATATCTTTATACCTCTATAGTATTATTTTAATAATACTCTTATTATTACTATTAACTACTCTCTTAATAAACTTACTCTTAACTTCTAGCTATACTTTATTATTACTTAACTTATAAGTAAAAGTAATATATTAACTATTAGTTTTACTACTCTCTATACTTTTTATAATAATAAAGCTAAGCTAGCTATTACTATAGCTAGTATTATTACTAAAGGTAGATATAATAATAAATATATACTTTTTACTTTTAAAGAAAGTAATTAAGTTTACTTAAGGCTTAATAAAGGTTACTATCTTCTTAGCTACCCTAAATATAAGTAGTCCTTAATATTATAAGCTATACTTACTTATTATATCTAAGTAATACTATAGACTACTAGGAATTCTACTTCTAATAACTATACTTACTTAATAGGTACTTTATATTTATTTTTCTCTTATATAAGGAGTATTTTAGAAACTTCTCTTTTTTAACTTAGATTCTTATAATTAAGGTACCTTTAAGTTAAATAAACTAAAAGCTAGCTCTTTATATATCTAAACTTATTTTAAACGCTTATTTTACTAATTATATAAAGTAATAAATAGTAAATAGAAAATAAAGCTAATTAAACTAGAAGTAGCTAGTTTAAAACTAATATTAATAAATAAAGAAGTATTTAAAGTAATTTATATAGCTATTAATAAGCTTAGTAATTAGTTTAATAACTTAATAATCTTATAGTAGATTAATAATAAACTAGCTATAGACTTAATATAAATAGTAATAGCTAATAATATATTAGTATTAGTAATATTAAACTTTATAGTGACTTTATTAGTATTACTATTAATATTACTACTACTTCTTAAATTAGATATTACTTAAGAAATAAGTAGTATTTAGTACTTAAAGTTTCTTTTTAACCTCTTTAAGTTTAGAGGAAGTTATAATAAATATACTATATAAGTATAATAGATATATAATAAGATTAAAATAAATTAAGTTTTCTATTTAAATAACTAAAAAATATAATATCTTATTAACTTTAATTTAGAACTTAAAGTATAGCTAATAGTTATAACTTTCTATAGTTTAAGAAGTAATAATAGCTTATTTAAATTAAATACTTTTTTAGTATATTTAAACTATATTTATAGTAATTTAAATATAAAAAGTAAAACTTTTAAAAAACTATTAGAACTTAAAATAAAATATAATAAAGTTTTTATTTAATTCTTTTCCTATTTTAAATATATTATTATAGAAGTAAATAATATAATTTAACTAAATAGTATTTAAATTAACTATTTATATAAAGTATTATTATATAAGCTTTTTAATTATCTAATTAACTATCTAACTTCTTATAAATATATTAAGTATATAAGCTTTATATAAAATATTATATAAAGATTAGAGGGATTATATTATATTTATAATATTTTATATTAGCTTAAAACTTTTAGAATAAGGTTATTACTTCTAAAGATAGATATAGATAGAGATATTAAAATAATAAGTTTAATATATACTTTATATAAAGGAATAAATAAAACCCTTAATAAAGAAATATATTATTATTTTTAGTATAATTAAGTTAACTACTTATAGAAGGATTACTAAAAACCTAAGAAATTAAAAAATAGTTTTAAAGTAGTAAAAGCTACTAAAAAAAAATAATATATTTAGACTTAAAAGAGATTAAAAAAGAAGAAAATATTTCTAATTTAAGAAATAAGTAACTTTAATATAAAATTAAGTATTAAGGATAATAGAAAAAGAATAAGTTAGTTAGAAATAATTTTAGTTAGAATATAGTATAAATAAGTTTTTTATAATATTAATAGTTAGAGTTAATAAAAGTACTCTTATTAATATTTTAATAAACTATAACTATAATATTTATATAATAATAGATTATTAATATACTTACTACTTCTATTTACTATATATTAACTATTAAGTATAATAATTATAAAACTTTATTAATAATTTAGTTTAAATTATTATAAAAGGAGTAATAGTATTATACTTTAAAATTAGAAGCTATATATAATAACTTTTTATTTATATAGTAAAAGGGTTAAATATTAATTTCTTCTTAGAGAAATTATAAATAGAGTAAAATAATATTATTTATAATATAATAGAAAAGTAAGTATTTTATAAAAAAGTAGGAGTTATAATTACTTTATAAAGATAAAAAAAGCTTTAAAGAGTAAAGGAAATCTAAAACACTTATTAGCTAAATATTACTTTATTTATAATAATTTACTAAAAAGTTAATAAAAATAAGTTATTTAAAGTAGTAGTAAAGATATAAGCTATAAATTTAAAAAGATATTAAAAAAGTACTTAAAGTAAAGAAACTAAAAGATTATTTTAAGAGATTACTATAATATATTTATAATAAATTTATAGAGCTTTTTAAAACTATTAAATTATATTCCCTACTCTTAAGTTACTTTAGTATAAATTATAAAATCTATTTTAATTATAATACTTCTAGCTAAGAAACGCTCTTACTTTAAAGCCCCCTCTATAGTATATTAAGAGAAGAGCTATTAGTATTTAAAAAGATACTTATTAACTTATTTAATAAGAGGTTTATTTATATTAATAAGTTACTTATAAATATATTAATCCTCTTTATTTAAAAACTAAGTAAAGGATTATAATTTTATTATAATTATTAAGCGTTAAATATAATTATAAAATAAAATTATTACTTTCTACTCTTAATTTAAAAAACTTTTTAAAGAGTTAATATAATAAAGTAGTATACTAAACTAAATATTATAATAACTTTCTATAAGATTTATATAATAGAAAGATATTAAGAAAAAACTATTTTTTATATATAATATAAGCTTTTTAAGTAGTTAGTCTACTTATTTAGGCTAAATAAAGTTTTAATAATATTCTAATAATATATTAATAATATACTCTAAAAGTTCTTTAATAACTTTATAATAATATATATTAATAATATATTAGTTTATAATAGTAGTTTTTAAATAAACTATAAGTAAAAAGTTTATAAAGTCTTTTAAGTACTTAAAAAAGCTAGCTTTAATTTTAACTTAATAAAATATAGGTTTTTAATAAAAATAGTAAAATATATAAGGTTTATTCTTAAAATAAGTAAAAATATTACTTATAATATAGAGAAAGTATAAATAATTATTAAATAAGAAGTATTACTTCTATAAAAAGGTTATAAAGTTTCTTTAAATTTACTAATTACTACTAAATTTTTATATTAAAGTACTTAAAAGTTATAAAACTTTTTACTTTCTTTATAAAGAAAAGAGTTTTATTTATCTAAAATAAAAAATAAAAGGATATTTTCTAAACGCTTAAATATTACTTTTAAACTATATTAATATTATATTATTTTAATTTATAAGCTTTAATAACTATTAAGATAAACTACTTAAGATTTATATTAAGAAGAGTATTAATATAAAAAGACTTATAGAAATAATAGTATTTTATTACTTTTTATTTATAAAAACTAACTTTAGCTTAATATAACTACTTAATTTATAATAAAAAGCTATTAGTAATAATTATATATTTAAGTATATAAGATATAATATTAAGAAACTATTTTAAATTTAAAGTTTTAATTAACTATAAAGGTTTTAAATATTTTATATAAAAGTAATATTTAATAGAACGCTAAAGTTATTAAGTAGAATAGTTTTTAAAATATAACTTCTTTTTAAAATATTAATTAGGTTACTTTATAGCTATATTTAATATATTTTTATACTATAAATAAGATACTTTAAAAAGTTAAGAAGATAAATAAAAAAAAAGAAAAGTAATATAAATAATTTCTAACTCTACTTTAAGAAAAATATATAGATTAATACTTATAGAAGCTTTTAAAATATTAGTATTTAAAAATCTAACTTTTTAGTATATTTAGAATAAAATATAAATAAGTAATAATTAGTATTAAAGAGCTTATTTTATAATAAAAAGGGGGGATTAAAGTTTCTTCTCTTAGTTAAGTTTAAAATTATAAATTACTAAATATAATATAAATATTTCTAATTAATTAATATTTAGAAATTAAATTTAAGTATTAAAGTTAATAGATAAAAATTACTTATAAAATACTTTTTAAATATAGTTAATTTAGAAGTATTATAACTTAGTAATAATAAGTTATTTTAGCTAAAATAATATATTAACTATTTTAGTTTAATAATACTTTTAGTTAAAATAGTTTATAACTATCTATTAATTTATAAAGAACTATAATAGTTATAGCTATAGAATAATATAGTAATAAGTGAAATATAAACTTTTTTAGTTATTATTAGTAATAGAATAGTTATATTATAACCTTATTATAAATTTTATAATAAATCTCTTATATATAGTGAAAATAAGATCTAAATACTTTTAGGTAATAGTTAATAAATTTTTAAAGATAATAACTTTAGAAGGGATAATATTAATAGATATAGAAATATATATAAAATACTTTATAAACTATTATTATTAGTTTTATAATATATTAAAGTTAACTATTAGTAATAAAGGTAATAACTAAATAAGTTAGTTTTAATAATAATTTTATATACTTATTAAGATTAAATAATATTTAAATACTACTTTCTATTTATAAATAGATAAAGTAATAAAATATTTTAACTAAGAGATTTAAATAGTTTTATAAATAATAGTTAACTTTATTTAAAATAATTAAGAAGTTTATTTATTATTTATTTAATTAGTAATTAATAGTTATAATATAACTATAATAAGAGTAAGCTTATTCTTTTTTATTTATAAGTATTATATTAACTTAATATTAATAATTTAGCTTATATTAAAGCTAATAAACTTATATAAGTTAACTATTAATAAGTTTATTAGTAAATTAAAGTTAACTATAAAGTTAGCTTAAGTTATAATTATAATAACTTAATAGATAATAAAGTAATTAATAAATACTAAAAAGATATTAATAGAGTATTATAAAATAAGTAATAAAGTTTAGTTATTATTAATAAACTTCTATATAAAATAACCTTATAAGAAGTTAGATTAGTTATATTTAAAGTATAAAGTAATTAAAGTAATCTTATTAATTATTATTAAGTTAAACGTTTTAAATAAAGTTTATAACTACTTTTATATTAGTTTATTATAATATATAGTAAATAACTTATTCTTAGGATAAAAAGTTAATAATCCCTAACTACTACTTATCTTTAAAAATAGAGAAGATAAATAAGAAGTTAAGTTTATTTTAATAATATAATAGAAATATATAAATAGAAGTAAATATTATAAGTTATTAATTAAATAGTTAAGATATAGCTAATTTATTTAGAAACCTTTATAATTTTTATAAAATAATTAAGTAGTTAATAAGTTTAAAGAAAAATATAAACTAATAAATAAAAATAATAATAACTTTTAATATATAATATTATAACCTAATAATAATATATAAATAAGAATAAAATAAAGGAATTAATAATAAAATAAGTTATAATTAAGAAGTTAGAGAGAAATAAAAAGACTTTATTATAATATAAAGCTATAGAAAAGTATAATAAAGCTAAAATAAGCTTAAAATAAGTAAACTATAAGTAAAATAAAAACTCTAAAAATAAAACCCTTATTTCTCTTATTTAGTATAAGTAGTAATAATAATATTAATAAACTAAAAAGTAATTAAAACTTATAAATAAAGATAAAATAAAGTTATAATAAACTTTATAGAAAACTTTAACTATATCTAAGTAAATTTAAGTAAAATAATATAACTAAGCTTTATTAAGCTTAATTAAGAGTAATATTAAAGTAGAGGTAATAATAAGAGTATTAAGGATAAAAATAGCTAGAGAACTAATAAAAAATATAAGAGAAGTATTAACGCTAATAATAGTTTTAGTAGTAACTTTAGTAGTATACTTCTCTTTAGTTTTAATATAGATCTTATAACTTTAAATAGAAGTAATATAGAGAAGCTTTATATAAGTTTTAAGTTATATAAGTAATTAATAAAAAGTTAATAACTAAATTAGAGTAGTAGAATAATAAAGATTTACTAAAGCTTACTTATTAATACTATAATATATAAAATAGTTATAGCTAAGAGAAGTAAACTCCTTATAATAGTAAACTATACTCTTGTTACTCTAATAAATTATTAGTTTTATAAAATTAGAATAATAAGAGAATAATATTTATATTAATATAAATAGATTTAATAGTTTTATTAGAATAGTAAATATAATAAGTAATATTACTTAAGAATAGTTAACCTTTATAATAACCTAAAAATAATAAGTTAATATACCTTACTTAAAAATATTATAGTAGGTTATAATATTATTAAGCTTCTTAGCTTTAGTTATAGTAAATATATACTTTAAGTAAGAGATTATATAAATAAGTCCTTAAGTTTTATTTAAGGGAATACTACTAAATATAAGCTAATACTTATAAAATATTAGAAGAGTAATAAATAAATAACTAGAAAGTATATAAAAGTAAGCTCCTATATAATAAAGTAAGTAGAGAAGGACTAAATAAAGTTATAGAGAGGGTTATCCTAGAGGTTAAAGTCTTTAGAGATAAGCTTCTTATTATTAGAGAAGCTAATAAACTTAGAGTAGTTAGAGAGTAGGTTTTTAGTACTAACTAGAGGGGAAGACTTTATCTCTTTATTAGAGTTAGAGAGGGTAAGCTAAATAAAGTTAATTATAATAAAATAATAAAGAAAAAGTAAGTAATAATATATAAGAGGTATTATTTATAGAGACTAAATAAGTAGTAATTAGATCTATATAAGTTAGTAGTTAATAGGGATTTAAATCTAACTAATTTATAGAATAAATAGACTAAAAGTATACTAAAAATATAGCTATAATAATAAAAAGTTAGTTAAATAATAGTATAAAAAATTAAGTAACTTATTATTATAAAGGTTAATAAGAGAAGGAAAAACTAAAAGTAAACTAAGTATAAAAAATTATATTATTATATTATTTATTTATAAAGTATAGTATAGTTAGTAGTTTAGATTAATAAAGTTTTAAGCTTACTTTTAGCTTATACTAATTATTTTTAGCTTATATTAAACCTATACTTATATAAGAGCTAGAGGGGGGGTATATATTATAAACTATACTTACTTATTACGTTTAAGTAATACTATAGACTACTAGGAATTCTACCTTTAGTAACTATACTTACTTAATAAGCGCCCTATACCTATTTTTCTCCTATATAAGGAGTATCCTAGAAACTTCCCTTCTTTAGCTTAAATTCTTATAATTAAGACACCTCTAAGTTAAATAAACTAAAGGCTAGCCCCTCACACTTAAAGCGTATAGAACTCTTTATAATTAGGAGGATTATAAGCCTCTTAGTATATAAACTTAATTTCCTTACCTCTTAGCGTATTTATCTTATTATCTCTATTACTTAACTCTAAAAGCTAGCACTTAGTGTTAACTTTTACCTTTATATACCCCCTATATTAGCCTTAATAGTAGTTAATAGCTTTTTTAGTAATAATATCTATAAAGTTAAAAGAATTATTTTATACTATATTTAATAGCGCTTTAAATGCTTATTAGTTAACTTTTTAGTTTACTAAAAGGGATATATAGCTAAGGATAACTAATAGATTATATACTATAAGCTTATCCTTACTACTAGTAGTTTAGTAACTACTTTTAAGATAGCTAATTCTATTAATTAAGCTACTAAGCGCTAATATATAGATATCCCTCTCTATCTTAGCGATTATATTAATATAGCGCTAATAATAATAGTAGAGGTTACTTTATTTTAGTAAGTAGCTATAGCGCTTTAAAACTCTTATATATATATTTCACTTAGGTAAAATACTTAGCTTTATTTATACTTACTATATTATACCTAATTAAGTAAAGTATAGTATAAACGCTAAAGCTACTCTACTATAAGGATTACTACTCCTCTTTATACCTACCCCCTATTAGAAAAACTTCTTTCTTAATATCCCTCCTTTTTCTACTATTATATACCTATTATATTAATACTACCCCCCTTTTTTATATACTAATTAGGCCTAACTATCTCCTTATTAGAGCTTAAT